>OV815270.1:65936818-66536818 GCA_929108145.2 Limnephilus rhombicus
AATCGTTATGTCAGTGAACGTCGGTTTGCGGTAGATTTTAAATTCGATTTTATTATTTATTATTGATTTTACAATTTAGAAAATAATATTTTTAATAGTAAATCACCATTATTACAAAACTTATTGTTATGGAAGAGATATGTTGACGATGTATTCTGTATTTGGTTGGGAACCAAGAGACAACTCAACTCCTTCCTGTTGCTAATAAACTCCTTCCATAAACAAATAAAATTCACCATAGAAATAGGAACCAATTCTACCTTAAACTTTCTAGATCTTACGTATCAATAATAAATAATAAAATCGAATTTAAAATCTACCGCAAACCGACGTTCACTGACATAACGATTCACAATTCCTCTAACCATCCCAACTCCCATAAACATTCAGCGTTTCATTCCATGACACATAGATTAGTTACAGTCCCTTTATCAAATACCAACTTTGCAATAGAACTATCTACGATCAAACAAATCGCAATAAATAACGGTTACAACCCAAATATAGTCGACAACATTCTAAATAAAAAAAAATTCTAAATTTAAAAAATTATCCACTAGTAAATTTTTATATAATAGTCCACCTCATAATAATAATATACCAAGTAATAATAATCAACCTCATCAATGGCGTAGAATCCTGTACATCAATAATTTCTCTCAAAAAAGTGTTAAAAATCTCCCATCAGAAATCAAACCAGCATTTTACACTAATAATAATATAGGCAAACTTTTAATGAACGGTAAGGATAAGGAAGACAGTCTATCACACTCGGGAATTTACTCACTTCAATGCAGCGATTGCGCATTTTTTTATATTGGTAAAACAGCGCGCAACATAAACACCCGTGTCAAAGAACATCTTCGATGTTTACACAGCTCTGGATTTTCAGAATTTGCAAGCCACTTGATTGAAAACGATCATAAATTTGACAAAAACGCTGGCGCCAAACTTATTCATAAAAACGACATCGGTATAAGATTGGATAATTTAGAGGCACTTGAACTTAGGAAAGCCATAAACACTAATAGTAAGGTAGTAAATAACCAACTTAATTTAAATAAAAGTCCCATACTAAGATTGTTCCCTATTGATAAAGAACACGTCCGTTCCCTTCCCAATTCTCCATCTATGCCTCCCTCTTCCTCCTCCACTTGACGAGTCCAGCCCAGCCCATTTTTGGTAAAATATATATTATAACACAAATGTAACCTAATGCTAGTAGAGTATTATACTGCCCTGATGAAGCTACGGTTGTAGCGAAACCCGGTCGGCATAAAGTATAAAAATAAAAGTGGTGTTTACAAAGTTATTGTTTTTTTTAAATTAATAATGTCACATCACAAAGTATCCGCTTCATATGAACAAAAAAAAAAAAAAAAAAAAACTTTTTAAATATTTAGAGTCTCATGCTTATTGCTAATTTTGCATTATTAATGTCCTTGTAAATTTTGTAATAAATTGATACGATGTTTTATCTGAGCTAGCCATCTTTCATTTCTTTTGGGCACACCTTTATTCATGTATTATTTTTCAGAGTGCACATTACACTCACATATCTCTCCATGTTACATTTTGACTACCCGTGTGTAATTAAACCTCCTGCATATTTTTACATGACAAGGTATATTTCCCCACCTTCCTATTCTCCATCTCTTTCCCCTCCCTACTACCTTCAGCCTTACAACAAACCCCATTGGGATGCCATAGTCTCACTGGCTCCGGACGGGAGCAGCTGGTACTCTTGTGAGATATTCACAAAAAAATCCTAGATTCTATCAGCAGGCTACTTGATAGCAAAGTTTATAGAAAAATATTTAAATAAAAAAAATTCATACAAACAAATTTTAACAGTTTCTTTATTTTTACTGTGCGCAATATTCTCACATAAGTCTCTAGACTAGTTTAAAATAGAGCTAATTAAAAACCCGTTAATAAAGAGCTATTTTGGTCGAAATGATATGCCGAAGTCATAAAATACGTAGTCATAATAGTAATAAACTTGAAATAAATATTATGTATTGATTATGGGAAAACCGTAATATATTATATAATAACCTATTACATAGGCAGATTATCAACAAAAAGTTTACGACTTGATTTAATCATAATTTTCTAATAAACATATATGAGATAATTTTACATGAAAACGGTTTATTATTATGATTATGAATATGAATCTGTGCTTATAAAAACCTGTTTAAGATATTAATAGCAACTATGGAGATGATTTTTTTGACAAAATGATAGATTCTCTATTAATAAGTTGTACGTCGATTTATAAGAACGATTCTGTGCCAATGGAGATATTTTACAAAGTGATGCATTTAAAATACGCAAATTACTTAACCCCTCAGGCTAATTTGTTTTCAAACAACTTAGATAGGTTTCCCTTACTATCATGGTGAGAAATGTGATCTAAACGGGCGGTGTTAGAAAGACAAAACACCATGCTCTTTATTCAAATCTAAATCTTAACCGCAAAATAATTAAAATGTACCTACATCTTTACGAAACCAACGTTTTCGAACGTAATTTGAAAAAAAAAATTACATTGGGATTTTTTTATTAATTATTTTTTAATGAAACGACAAAAAAGTGAATTGGCGGTAAAGTTTATAATACATTTTCCTAATGTATGTGTTATTATTTTTCATCAGTAATTTCAGTTAAAATAAACTTAAGGTGAGCCACTTCTTTATATTTGCATTCAATATTTTTTTATA
This sequence comes from Limnephilus rhombicus, assembly GCA_929108145.2. Taxonomy (NCBI): domain Eukaryota; kingdom Metazoa; phylum Arthropoda; class Insecta; order Trichoptera; family Limnephilidae; genus Limnephilus; species Limnephilus rhombicus. Next base: position 65,939,545 of record OV815270.1, read on the forward strand.
TTTAAAAAATTATATGTTTATTTTGAATTGTAAAATTTGAATGCGTATTTCATCAACTTTCAAATACAGTTTATAGTTTTAGGATGCGTTCAGAAATATTCCATTTAGGTATTTGAATTTACCGATTTTTCCGACATACCCATACCCGAGGCCTGAGGGGTTAATATTCCTAAAATAATTGTTTCCTTTAAAAATTATATATCTTTTCTTCACATGATAATTAATTAATCCACGACTGTGAAATGTTTTTCCAACAGAATTAAAATAATGATAATTTTATGTAATATCATCAAACATAGTTGTATGGTATGTTGGAAAAATCGGTAAATTCAAATACCTAAATGGAATATTTCTGATCATCATCAGGGCAGATCCGGCAGATCCGGTAGATGTGTGTGATCCGGATCTGCCCTGATGATGATCTGCACTGCAACGCTGTCCGAAACGTTGGCTAAAGAAGGAGGTAGCGCAACACGGCATAACACCCCAAAAACAAATAGCGAAAATACTTTTGGTCGTGAAAATCTGAAAACGTACCATATATGATAATATTTTTAGTTCTAATTTTGAAAATGTCACATTCATAAGCACTTAGATAATGGGGGTTAATTCTTTATTTATGTGACTAAATTGTTATTTTTTATGTGAATACCTAACAAGAGTCCCAGCCGCTCCCGTCTGGAGCAAGTGAGGCTATTGCGTCCCCAATTGAGGGATGTTGCAAGGCTGAAGTTAGTGGGGAGAGGAAGGACATGGGAAAGAGGAGGGCGCGGATGTACCTGGCTATTCAGATCTGGTTAGTCGGAGGAATGGTGGTCTTACACCAGGGCGATACTGAGAGTGTATCTTCCACTCTGGAACGTGACACAAATATACCTACTATGTATTATTTTAAATGAATTAATTGTAAAACAACACAGATTAATCAAATAAAATTTATTTGCCCACGCCGGGATTCGATCACGCAACCTTCTGATTGCGAGTCAAGAGCCTTATCCCTCGATCACGGAGGCCGTCAAGTACTTGTTTCTTGTTTATGTCTTGACCCTCTGTAAAAACATGTAATATTAACGCACCAATTTCGTGTAATGAATTTTTTTTAAATGTTAAAATGTGAATATGGTCGACATCCTGTTGGATCATTTTTACTCAGATTTATTCTCTTTTATTATTATTATGGTATTCTTTTTTTATTTCTCAGGTGTTCCATTAACAATAATAATTTCCCGTTTCTTATTTATCTATTGAGAAAAAAAGGTAACCTTGAATCGTAGCAAAAATCTTGTCCAATAAAACTTAATATTAATAATAGGTATACAAATGAGATAAGGAACAGGTATCTCTACTTTTTTGGTTCCTTGGCCATAAGTCACTCTTCATTGTTATTACTCGTTATGGTAAATAGCAGAGGGCATGGAGTGAGTTTTATACGGCTGCCACACACAGCTATAAAAGATCATCGCACGCCCAATAAAACTCTCCATACAATCCTTTCAGACCTATCACACCTAAGCAGCATCTTCTCTACATATTATAAATTTAAGTCCTCCGCGTGGTCTGTCTGTCTGTTCGCGAAAACTCAAAAACTGCTGAACGGTTTTCACCAATAGATAGAGTGTTTCGTGAGGAAGGTTTAGGGATATAATTTGTCAAGGATTTGTGTAAATTGGTTGAATCGTAACGATGATATAATTGTTAGGAGTGTCGGAAAAAGTCAAACTGCCTGGTAGCTTTCATCGAAAATACTGCCTTATCCCTTTGAGATATAACAAAACAATGCAATTGTTATATCTCAAAGGGCATGCATGCATGAGACATTCCTCTTTTATAGATCTACAAAATAGTCCATGATGGCTTACATCTATCTTTTACTGAGAGCTTACTATACCTACCCATTCTGTCTTCTAAAAAATGGTCACATACAATGCGGTAGTTGGAAAGTTATTTAGACGGATACACTATTAATCCTTATCAACTTAAATACGTTAGTTTCCTCAAGCATTTCATGAGCATTATTATAATCTTTCGCACCATCTCTACGTATTATAAATTAAAGTCCTCCGCGGCATCTGTCTTTCTGTCTCTTCGCGATTAACTTAAAGATGGCGGTGTTATAAAAGTTGGATAACCATCCAGTAGATGGCGTTGTGTTCTACTAGCAACGCGTGGCCGGGTTAGCTAGTAGACAATACAGATCTTACGCCGTAACCGCTCCTGAGGTGATATGCGAAAAGTTATGCGTCCTCCTCTCCGCCGAAAACAGGAGAGGGGGTTATTTTAATTACGGAGCTGCCTAAACGAGCGGATGACAGATGTCAAGTTGACAGATTCAGTACAAAGAAATGGCATTCGTGGCAGCTCTGTGATTCATCTGATCCCCTGTCCTACCATAGGAAGAAATATTTGATAGCGTTGTGTGACGGTACAAAACATAAGCGCTCGCGGTTCAACAAATATATGCTCGCGGTTTATATTCATGTCTGAACAGGATTTTAGCAGTATATGCTCAGATCAACCATAGACAATACAGATATTACTATGTAACCGCTCCTGAAGCGACATGCGAAAAGTTATGCGTCCCCCTCTCCACCGAAAACAGGAGAGGGTTTATTTTAATTACGGAGCTGCCTAAACGGGCGAATGACAGATGTCAAGTTGACAGATTCAGTACAAAGAAATGGCATTTCGTGGCGGCTCTGTAATTCATCTGACCCCCTCTCCTACCATAGGAAGAAATATTTGGTAGCGTTGTGTGACGGTATAACACATAAGCGCTCGCGGTTCAACAGATATCTGCTCGCGGTTTTATCTTTGCATGTGGCTGATACTTTAAGCTTGTTACGCATGAGGAATATAATATATAAGTATCAAAAATATTCATCCGTCCATTTATATACCTAAAGGAGAGTCTATGTGGTGGGCGGGCGAGCGGTCTCTTGGCAGACACCATGCGAGCGGCAAGGATTTGATGTGTAAATAAGTCTATAGTTCTATTCGGAGATTGATGTAATTTTGCACAATTGTACTTCAAAACAAGAGGAAGGTCACTGACTAATTAAATTTCTAAAAGCCCGGGCAAAGGCCGGTACATCAGCTAGTATTATAATATTATATTATGCGTTACAATGCCATATTCAAAGAAATACCTTGTTCCTCCCTGAATCACCTTTCCCGTGCGTCCCCGTTCCGCTCCCGCGTCAACTTCCTAGCTAGCTTTATAAATTATAGCCTATATGTTATTCTGATGTATGAGCTATATTATTGTAAAGTCTCTATTTATTATTGTAAATATTATTAAAATTCATTCAGTGGTTTTTTGAGTGAAAGAGTAACAAACACACATCCATAGAAACTTTCGCGTTTATAATATTATGTAGTAAGATATTATTATATTATGTAGTTGTATGGCGAACGATATCATTTGAAAGGCCACGCCCACATATATTTATATGTTATATTCCCTGTGTGCACTAAGCATTATTATTACAGGATATTGAAGGTTCAATTACAAGGTGATGCTTAAAAAGTTTGTATTTAGGAATTCCGTTTAATTAACGATGAGGTTGATTTTATTAATATTGGTAGGTACTTACCGAGGTAAAATATTGCTAAAGGATAATGAAATTCAACAGCTTTTTTGTATTTTTATGCATTCTTTCATAATCCTCTGACAGGCTAGGGTTTATAATAAGTGTTGTCAACTCCGTTACAGCCACGGACATATGAATATTGGATGTCTATGGTTACAGCTAAACATAGCTTCAAAATAAAACCATGAAAAAAGTGGTTTAACTTCTTAGCTCATTTTTCAGATATTCTAGCTCCTCTTTTTGTTCAAAACACGTGAACAAAAATGACAATTTAAGAGTTATTTCTTTAAGAAACCGGTTATTTTCGTATTGAAAACTTTGGTTTTTTTACCTCAGAATTTCTCTAACCGCCATCCTCCCTCAAATAATATCTCTGGCCTGGCCAACCCCCCCCCTTCCCCCCCAGAATACACGAAATGTCGAAGAAACAAGTTTATTCTTTCAAAAATTTGTAGTCACCCTCCTAGTTAGGTGAATTTTCAGTCACAACTTATGCCAAGCAAGATTTTAGCCCTTTTTAATTAATTATCGGGTGACGTCTGGCTTCATTTTAGAAATCAAGTTGGCAACACTGCTTATAATACACTTAGACCGTAGAAACAAAAGGAGAGGTGGTGAGCAGTCTGTGGAACTACGACCAAACTGCACGGACTATCAAAGTGGCGGAGCCAATGAAATTTATGCGTTTGGTGTGTTGGTAGAAGAATACGGGATGCCGCTGCGCGTAGATGCAGTTTATTGTGACTTGGAAAAACGATGTAAACAATACTTTTGTGCGCACGATTTCATATAAATAATGGTTAAACACCCGTCTCCCTTACTTCTTTTAACCACGATTTGGCCGATTTACGACAAGTATGAAGGTTTCAATATTTTACTGTTTTCAGGGGTGTTCTTGGAGAAAAGATACTTGGTAAAACCACCCTCAAAGGTCGATAGTTAACTTTGCGTTCGAAAAAACCAACTTAACTTTTTACGGCCTGCTAAATGCTGAAATTTTTTATTTAAAATCTAAGATATCCATGCGTAGTACCATTTTAGTCTATTCCGGCACACTGAAGGCCGATTAATTGCCGAATTAATTCTTGATATTACTGAATAAGTTCACTACAGTGTGGGTGCCCCTAGCACACATGTCATGTAAGGTCGATTGGCTTGGTCTTGCACCTAAGGTCAGTGGTTAAATCCTCGTAGAGGCCCCTTTACAGAAAATAATACATGTTAGAGTAATTTGCGATTAGCCGGTTATTTTATAATTAATTTTAATTTTGAGTTGGCGTTTTCATATAACGAGATTCAGTTTCGACCCTGAGCTTTTTTTTATCAAGTAATTTGGCTCCTTCGTTGTTTTTCGTAAATAATTTAGATTATTGAGGCATTTTACAAAAGCCCTGAATTATTGTTCTAATCAAGCAATACGTACCACATACACGTGAGGCGCTGAGGCGCTCGTTCGTGCCGTCGCCATTTCGTTTGAGGCATCAGTCGTGTCAAAATCAAAAGAGTATACCACAGGATAGAGTTTGTGGGTTCAACTCAGGATGTATGAATAGATATAGTGAGTAGGAATATTGCTTTGCAAATTCTCAGCTTCGAAGAACGCCTGCCCCATTTGCGTCTGGAATAACAACTCTCCAAGTTATGAAAGAAAAAAGCTTTGTTATACGAATACAAGAGTCCCAACTGCTCCCAATTTTCCGTAGCCGCAGTATGAGGCTAAATGGAGAGAGGAGAGGAAGGAGATAAGAAAGATGAAATTTGAAAAGTACCCGCCCATTTAAATCTGGCCACCAAATACAGCTATTACCATTTCAAGCAACGCGGAACGTTTCAATTCTGAATCACTATTCATTTTTCACTAATGTCTTTTATCAGGGCGATAATGACAACATTTAAAAAAATACTCTGGCTACGAGGCTACAGGTATAAGATTATACTGTAAATTGAATTTGAGATTTATGGCGTTTTACACATAACGTATTTATTATACGAGGAATGGACTGAATAATAGACAATAATTGGTTCTTTTCCAACCAGTTTTGACAATAAAGTTTAATGATTCGTTACTTAGCATATTAATCGCAAGGAATGCTCGTTTGGGTCATCTGCCAATTCATCAAAAAAATCGGACTTTAACCCTAACCCAGCGAGGACCGGACACACAGGATTGTGATAGATGAGAATTGTTGATATTCTGATGAATTGTATGTACGCAACTCAGTGGATAAATCATTTTGAGGTCGTTTGGTTTTTGAGATGAGTAGATAACTGTTTTCGGCAACAAAATATTTTTATCGCGATTGTATTCCTGGAAAATTAATCAATTTTTCATTTCCGCGATCATCGATTAATTTGTCACTTAAAATAAAGTAAGTTTATAATAACAACATCGTAGCTGGTGAAAACAGCCATTCGGGAAGTAATCTTTGCTTCATTGGTGACCACATCTGGATTACCAGACACTTCCCGGCTATCCTCTTCTCCATCTCTTTCCTTTGACCACTCCCTTTAGCCTTCCAAACAACCCACGGTGTTGTATCGATGACATCGACACGATCGCACACTATAAGTATAAGGTAATAATCCTACTAATATTATAAAGGTGAAAGTTTGTATGGATGTATCTTTGTTACTCTTTCACGCAAAAACTACTAAATAGATTTTAAAAATTCTTTCACTAATAGAAAGCTACATTATTTGTGAGATCTATAGGCTATATATATTGGTAAGCTCTGGCGTTATGAATAATCTCTGGCGTTTTGAAATTATTTATCATACGTTTTCTGTCGCTAACAAAATCGATTTATTGCAAACGCCAATAGTCGCCTTGGAAACGATGTTTTTTTTAAATTAGGTTACTATGGACATCCCTATGATGTTAAAATTCAAATATGTATAAAATACTAATTCCTACTTTGCTTAATGGATTTTAATGAAACTTTACAATAATATAAACATATAGGCTATAGCTCAGAGCTCTGGCATTTTTTTTTTTTTTTTTAATTTTTTTTTATTGAAATAATAGATAATACATAATATAATCAACAAACAAGTCCTGCTAAGCCAATTGAATCGGCTTGTCAACAGATGCTTATATTTTAGTTACATATTTATACATTTTTAAAATTTAAAATTTACATCTTATATCTACAGATACAACATTTTTTCATACATATCAAAATCAATATAAATCTTTTTTTTCCGATAGCCAATTTTTCACCATATATTTAACCTTATTCATAGAATTACATTGCTTTATAGTGTCAGGTAATAAATTAAATATCTTCGGTATGATATATTCAAACGTTCTCTGTCCGTACTTATTGTTAAATTTCGGAACAATTAACCCGTCGTTACGCGTGAATCTAGTGCTGTATTTATGTTCTAATTTCTCTTTATGCTGCGGGGTAAATATATGTTGAATTATAATTTTGTGCCAAAGTATTGCCTTAACAGGTAAAATTTTGGCACTCTGAAACAGCAACGGTTTATTTTGTCTCTGTTTGAAAATATTAGGGACGACCAATAATTTTACAATTGCGTTTTGTACAACTTGCACTTGTTTCAGATTGGTTATAGAAGTATTTCCCCATATTGTTAATCCATATCTTATAATAGATTCTGCTAGTGACATATAAATTATTTTAAGTGTTTCAATTGATAGGAAAAAATTTAATGTGTACATTCTGCCAGCAATCGATCTGAGTCTTTTACAGTTTTTTTTTATATGTTTGTCCCATTTAAAAAAACAATCTACAGTAACACCAAGATACACGTATTCCGAAACTAATTCTAAGCTTTCACATTTACAATTAGTTGGAATATTTTTATGAATACAATTAAAATTACGAGATATAATATTAGGATTAAATTGAAATTTGGCATTAGGTGATCTTATATGCATTACTTTGGTTTTTTTAGCATTTATTAATAGTCCTGCATCATGTGACCATTTACAGAGTTGATTAAAGTCAATTTGCATGAGTTCAATTGCAATTTTTAGATCTTTATGTGATATGACCAATGCCGTATCATCTGCGAATACAAAAGGTTTCACAAAAGAGAAAAGTTTTTTCATTATGGTTACATAAATTATATATAGTGTAGGTCCTAATATGGAACCTTGTGGAACTCCTGCAGATACATTTTTTGTTTTACTAAAAGTATTATTTATTTTGATACATATTTTTCTATCTCTAAGATAATCTTTAAATAAATTTAACACATTTCCTCTTATTCCAATTTTTTCTAGAGTTTTAAGCAATTTTTTTGAGTTAATTGTGTCAAAAGCTTTAGAGTTATCAATAAATAAAACAATAACATGTAATTTATTATTCAATTGGTTATTTACGTAATTGGAAAAATCTTGCAGTAGTTTTTCAGTATTTTTTTTTCTTTGGAAACCATATTGACTTGGATCAATGATAAAGAATTTTTCAATATAATTATTTAATTTATTTGATAAAAATTTTTCAAGAATTTTTTCTAATGCTGGTAGAATACTAATAGGCCTATAATTTCCCAGTTCAGTGTGTTTTCCACCTTTAAATATTGGTCTAGTAATGCTACATTTAAATTCTTGTGGAATTTTTGATTGATTTATTTTCATATTTATTAAATGAGTAATTATTGGCCCAAGAGTTTTTATATTTCTTTTTAAATCAAACATTCTTATATTGTCAATACCTGTGCTTTTAGAGTTTTTCATTTTTTTAACAATGTTTTCAATATCGGTTATAGTAGCTCTTGGTATATATAAACTGTGAGGTAGTTCTTCCAGTACTATATTAGTAGCTTTGTGATTGCATTTATGTAACATGTTGCTGAAGCTATCCGAGAAGTAATTCACAAAATCATTTGACACAGAATCCTCAGTTCTATCTTTTAACATATATTGTGTTATAGTTTGATCACAATCGTTTTTGGGTTTACGTCCTAAAATATTATTTATCTCGTCCCAGGTTTTTTTTGTATCATTAAAACAGTTTTTAAATTTATTATTATAGTAGTTCGTTTTATCTTTATTTATGAGTTTATTGACAAGGTTTCGTGTTTTTTTATATTCTGTTTCATATGTTTTGTTTGTTGGTGTACTTTTCCATTTTTTATAAAGTTTATCCCTATTACGAAATTTGTATGAAAAAATTGCAATAGGTGGTACGATTAGTAAGATATCTATAATTATTTAATCGATGCAAATTATTAGGGAAGTAGATACTTCAAATAAATTCGCTAATTTAAATATTTTCTAAAATAGAATTTTTATTTAAGAATCTTTGTTTTGCAAAATTCATTCTCAAATTTTGAGATTTTCTATCACACAACAATTATTGTTTTATTTAATTAAATGAAGACAATATAAGCGAAACTCAATCGAAAATCTGAAAACAGAAAAATCAGAAAAAGATATTGACACATCTGGGACACGATGTGTCAATATCTTTTTCTGATTTTTCTGTTTTCAGATTTTCGATTGAGTTTCGCTTATATTGTCTTCATTTAATTAAATATTACAATTTGAGGTTTTACTCATAAAGTTAAAATAAAAATAAAAAAATTATTGTTTTAATTGGATAGACAGGTATCGCATTTTTTAAGTATAAAACTGCCGTACTGGAGTTTTTTGTAGAATATAAAAAGAAGAATAATAATTCGTACTTAATAACTATCTCTAAAAATGAATCACCGAAATGTATGTATGCGCATAAACCCGAACGACTGAACCAAATTGGATAATTCTTTTTTTTTCGTTTTTTTGTATGAAACTACCGTTGAGTTCTGGCATTATGATATTTGGATAAGAAATTATAATAGGTGGCATGCGAGCAGTTTGAAAACTGAATGTATCGGGAATGAATGTGTGGAATGCGAGAGTGTGTGAGGGGAGTGGGGAGGGGGGAAGGGGGTGTTGGGAGGGTGTTGGTGGAGTGGAGAAGGGGAGGGGGAGGAGGGTGGGGGGAGGGGGTTAGGGGAGAGGGTTAGGTTTGGCTGAATGGAAATCCGCTAATACCATGCGAGCGAAGCCGCGGGAAAAAGCCAGTTTAAAATAAAACAATAACTTTGTAAACACCACTTTATTTTTTATACTCTATGCCGATCAGGTTTCGCTACAACCGTAGCTTCTTCAGGGCGGTATAATACTCTACTAACATTAAGTTACATGAGTGTTACAGATAATATATGATTTAACAAAAGGGACCACTCAAGTGAAGGAGGAAGAAGGCATACATGAAGATGGAGAATCGGGAAGGGAACGGGAGTGCTCTTTGTCAATAGAGAACAACCTTAGTATTGGACTTTTATTTAGATTTATTTGGTTATTAATTACTTTTATTAGTGTTTATAGCTTTCCTTAGTCCAAGTGCCTCTAGCTCTAGATTATCCTTTTTATGATTTAGGGTGACGCCTGAGGTTTTATCAAATTTATGGTCAGTTTCGAACAAGTGGTTTGCAAATTCCGAAAGTCCAGTGCTGTGTAAACATCTAAGATGTTCTTTAACACGGTTGTTTATGTTTCTTGTTGTTTTGCCTACATAATTTATTTATTTATTTATTTAATACATGAATTATCGAGAGTACATATAGTTTTTTGTGATATTTCACCCTCCATGCTAGGGATGACCCTGTGTTATGGCGGGTGAAGTTTACAGTTTGCGTTCGTTAGTATAGATTGAAATTTTTCACTAATTGATACTATCAACACAAATTCTCCTACAATAAGAGAGTTTATGTAGTTATATTGGATTACAAGAATAAGGTGAAAAAGTTAAAGAATTATTGGAAAAGATAAGTTATTTTTAGTAAATTAAGGAATTATTGATATATATATATAGTTCACAGTAATCAGTCTTATACATATAATGCTGCTTAGATAGTAAATAAAGATATTTTATGTTTTGCCTGCTCTATAGTAAGAAAATGATATACTTATAGTTAGATTGGGTTACAAGAAGAAGATGGAGAAGTTAGAGAATTATTATAAAATGAGAAATTTGAGGAGTTGTTAGACATAGATCATACTAAATAATCTTGTACATACATGCCGCTAATTTAGAAAATAGAGATATATTATGTTTTGTCTGAAAAGTGATTAAATCGATAGAGTGTAGAGTGAATGGGTGTTAAAATTGTAATGTATCCCATGTGTAAGGATTCATTTCGTTATTTGTTTTTTAAAGGAATGGGGTTGACTCAACGTTTTTAAGTTTTCAGGGATAAGGTTAAAGATTTTAGGAGCTAGGAAGAAAAATTGTCTTTGAGCTGACGTGGTGTGTAGTGTAGGTACATTGTAGTGTATGTTGGTTATTGTTCTGGTGGTGTAGTTGTGTTGTAAGAGAGTTTTGTTTTTGTATTTGAACAGGAAATGTATTAGCATAAATTTTAAATGGAGTTGCCGTATGTTTAAGACGTTATACTCGATGAGGAGTCGTTTGGAGGGGTATCTTGTCGGTCGCTTGTTAATGACACGTATTACCATTTTTTGGGCTTTTAGTAGAGGTTCGATGATAGATTGTGCACAGCCACCCCAAGTTATAATGCCGTATGCTAATAGAGATTGGCAGAGAGCGTAGTAAACAGTTTTAAGAGTTGAGGTAGTAAGGATATTTCTTAGGGTTCGGAAGACATAAGAGAGTTTGCGGATGCGTGTGGTTAGACTGGCCAAGTGCTGATCCCAACGAAGGTGTTGATCAATGATGACCCCCAGATATTGTATGTGGGTGGCGTGTTCCAAGTTTGGGCAATTACAGGAAGTGCAAGTTCTTAGACAGGAGTGAATTATTATATTCTGATTGTTGGTAGGTTGAGTTGCAGCAGAAAGACTGAAGGTTAAGAATTTTGTTTTTCCAGCATTAAGGGTTAGGAGATTATCATCTAACCATTTCTTTATCTGGCGTATGTCGTTTTGAGCTATGTCGAATGCTCCTTTCCAGGTTTTGTGTCTAGTTATCAGTACAGTGTCATCTGCAAAAGATATTAGTTTCCCGGTTATGGGAAGGTTACAGAGATTGTTGATGTAGATGAGGAACAGAATAGGGCCTAGAACACTTCCTTGTGGGACTCCGAAGTGGATTGGTAAGGGGTTACTTGTTATGTTGTTAATTTTCACAGCTTGCGATCTGTCGGTTAGGTATGATGAGAACCAGTTAAAAGTTCTACCTCGGATGCCTATTTGAGATAGTCTTTCTAGAAGTATTGGGTGGGAAACCGTGTCAAATGCTTTGGCTAAGTCTAGGAATATGGCTAGGCAGGAATCACCTTCGTCCAGGCTGTTAGTGATCTTATTCGTCAAGTCTAAGATTGCAGATTCTGTATTTAAATTATTTTGAAAGCCAAACTGATTAGGCGAGAGAAACTTCTGGGTTTCAAGATGGGAGACAAGTCTACTTTTAACAATTTTTTCAATGATTTTTGACAGGACACTTAGCAAAGAAATGGGTCTGTAGTTTTCAATATTTGTTTTATCGCCACCTTTATAGATTGGGATAACTGTTGCATGTTTTAGTAGGTGTGGGAAAGAACCGCTTTTAAAGCTTAGGTTAACGATATGTTTTAACGGCATTGTAATAAAGTGAACTATGTGTTTTATTATATAAGGAGAAATATTGTCATTACCAGCAGCACTGTTTGTTTTAATGGTGAGTATTGTGTCAACTATTTCTTTATTGGAGGTAGGGGCTAGGATTAGTTCCGGGTGCAAAGAGCTCTGTTGTCTTACCCGTGAGGTTAAGAGATTTTGTGTTTTGTTTGTTGCTTTTAGAATTTTGTTGGCTAAGTTCGTGCCGATGTTACTGAAAAAATGGTTGGCATGATCGGCTAAGGTTTTTGGGTCATCATGGACTTGGATATTTTTCCCATTTATGGCGAGTGATTGCATTTTGAATGAGGTTTTATTGTTTTCTGAGATGTCATTGACTACGTTCCAGATTATTTTACTGTCATATCCCGATTCTTCAATTTTTTTTTGTAATAGTTTTGTTTGGTTATTGTTATGAAATTATTGCAAATGTTACGATATTTTTTATAGAAGCGCAAGAGTTGAGGGTCTGGGTTGTTTGCGGATTGTTTATGGAGTCTGTCTCTTTTACGTATACAGAAGATAAGGCCATTTGTAATCCATGGTTTTAGTTTCTTTTTTTTGTTCGATGCCATTATAATGGGGAAAGTAGCGTGGTTAATGTGGGCAGTTAGTGATGCAGAGAAATTTTCAAGAGCGTCGTTGACATTTTCAGAAAGCAGGGTAGATTCCCATTTTTCTTCTTCAACATACTTTATCAAATGATCCATATTAACAGTTTTATGGGAAGGATTACTGGACTTAGGGGGAGTAGATTTTGAGTTGTGTAGTTCGAGAATGGTTGAGTAATGGTCAGTTACAGTGGATTCGAATACAGCTGATTTAGCGGTTCGCTTTGATCTAACCATAATATGATCTATGCATGTCTTAGTAGTGAGGGTGACTCATGTAGGTGTGTTGATGTGTGGTATAAGGCCATGTAGTGCCATTAGGTTTAGGTAATTTGTAGCGTGGGGGCTGGATTCATTTAGGATGTCTATATTTATGTCACCGATTATGATGAGATCCTTAGTTTTTTCATCGATATTTTTTTCGAGAGAGTAGAGAAAAGGGGTGACATTGTTGGACTTTGGGGAGCGGTATATTGCGAGTATATTTAAGTTATCGATTGAGATATTAAGACAATTTGCATGGTCGACTGAAATTTCGGATACTGCATGTTTTAGGTTAGACTTGACATAAACTATGACCCCATCGGATTGGGACCTGTGCTGAGACGTGTTGTACACAGAGTAGTTGTTTAATAATTTCGGGATGTAATTAACGTTAATCCAGCACTCTGACAGAACAATGATGTCAAATTCATTTCCTATGTCAGTAAGTTGAACAAGTAGGTTATCAAAGTTTTTGTTGAGGCTACGGATATTCATGGCAAATACTCTTAGAGCTTCTGGTTTGGAGATAATTTTTTTTAATGCATTTGTGTTGTTTGTCGTATGTGCCGTGATATTAAGAAAGTTATCAATTGGGTTAATTGGGTCCATTATGGGCATCTGTATATGGTGGGTGTTTGAGTTCATCAACGACTGGGTAAGATAGGTTAATGTATAAGTATATTGTAAGACCAAGACATTTATTATTCGTTATGTGTCTTTGCAGGTGCATAGTGTCTTCTGTGTTTGAAAGAATAACAATAATTAGACAAGTAAATATACATAGGAGATCTACAATCATAAAGTATATTAAGTGCATTGAAAGTATGAAATTTGTATGTATTATTATAACTTTATATATGAAGCAAGAATAGGAATCATAGCAGGTTATTAATATGATTATAAGAATGGAATGGATTACATGTATAAGTGGAATTAGACAAGTAAGGGTACAATCCTTCAGCGTTGGTGTTGAAGGTATGTGGAATGCATGTAATTTGTTGTGGTATAAACAATGAGATGCAAAAGGTTAGTTTCACAAAGCGTTATAGTCGGCATATATTGCAAAGCGGTATAGTCGGTGCATTGGAGTGAATAAATTCCCGAGTGGGATAGACTATCTTCCTTGTCCCTACCATTCATCAACAGCTTACCTGTACTATTATTAGTGTAAAATGCTGGTTTTTTTATCTGATGGGAGACTTTTAACGCTTTTTGATAAAAAAATATTTATGTGCAAGATTCTACGCCATTGATAAGGTTGATATTTTTATTAATACGCACCAGATTTAAATGACCGGGTTTAGTCAATCCACGCTATGCAGTTGTTGCACTTTATAAGTATTATAAATACAAAACAATACAAGAACAACAAGTCAACCTACCAGAGACCAAATGGGAAAATAATTCACCGACTCCAGATATTTTCATATCAGAGGGTTCGGCTCTGTGGAATTCCTAATTTGACCTATAAATCCTACTGATCCCTCAACATAAATATTTAAAAATTCTTTTGTAATCCTACATGTATTTAAAATTACTGATTTTTACATTTTTATATATAAATTCTTTGACAAATCTAATATGCCTAAATTTTGAATAAGACACCTAGGTATGATGCCAGTAGCCGAAATGACAAATGGTAATATTTTTATAGTCTGAGAATGCCAAATTCTTTTAATCTCATTTCCTAAATCTGTATATTTTCTTATTTTTTCAGAATCAGATTTTTGAATATTACAGGAATTTGGAATAGCTACATCAATTATATAAGTTATTTTTTAATTTTGTCATGTAAAATTATATCAGGTCTATTATGACTAATTGTTCTGTCTGTTAGTATAGTTTTATCATAATATATTTTATAAAATTCATTTTATAAAATATGTTATTATTATGAGGTGGATTGTTGTATAAAAATTTACTTGTGGATAATTTTTTAATTTTTTTATTTAGAATGTTGTTGACTATATTTGGATTGTCGATATAGTCGACAATATTCTAAATAAAAAAATTTAAAAAATTGTTTAGTGGTGTTTACAAAGTTATTGTTTTATTTTAAATTATAATGTCACTTCACAAAGTATCTGCTTCATGTGAACAAATATAAGGTAATACTTAAAGAACATAGACTGACTGATACATATCAAATATTCGACATGTTTGACGTACCAGGAAGGCCTTTGACAAAGTTAGTCACTCTATCTTAATGAATAAACTCGATAAAATCGGCATTCACGGAAACCTGCTTCGTTGGTTAGAATCATATTTATCACATAGAAGTTTTTTTTATTAGCGCCAATGGCATTCAGTCCACCATTAATGGAGTTACCGGCATTAACCCTTCTTTCAATATCTCTTTCAGCCTTCCCATCTCTCGTAAACATACTACCCAGATACACAAACTCATCCATCTGCTCCAAGTATTCATCATTCACAACTATGTTGCATACTGTTTTCGTACTCTCCCTTTCAAACACCATGAATTTAGACTTACTTACATTCATCATTAGCTCATTCTTCATACATACTTCGTTCATCCTAGATACGAGAGACTGTAGATCTTCCATAGTGTTAGAAATCAGCACCGCATCATCAGCATACAACAGAATGTGAGTGAGGCAAAGAGTGTGTGCCAAGACCGAGTTGTTTGGCGGTCCGTCCTCTCTGCCTACCCCTGCGGGGAAACGGCGTGATGGTTAGTTAGTTAGTTAGTACATAGAAGTCAATTAGTTACTGTTAACGGATTTAACTCTTCCCCAATATTAGTTACGTCGGGCGTACCACAAGGATCTCACCTTGGACCCTTACTTTTCTTAATCTTTATTAACGACCTTACACATAAACTCCGCTGTAATTTTTCTCTATATGCTGATGACCTCAAATTATATAAAGCAATTAAATCTATGAAAGATTGTGAACTCTTACAACAAGACCTTAACACAATATCTACCTGGTGTGTTGACAATGAAATGGAACTGAATATAGTGCAAAGTTATAAACTTCACCAAGAACACCAACAAAATTCTATATTCATATAGCATATGTGGTCACAATCTCGAAACAGTAGAATTAATAAAAGATTTAGGAATTATATTTGACAACAAACTGACATTCAATCAACACATTGAATACATTGTGAGTAAATCAAATAAATTACTAGGTTTTCTTGTAAGATCAACCAAACTGTTTAAGAATTTTAATAGCCTAATAATTCTA
Organism: Limnephilus rhombicus; assembly: GCA_929108145.2. Taxonomy (NCBI): domain Eukaryota; kingdom Metazoa; phylum Arthropoda; class Insecta; order Trichoptera; family Limnephilidae; genus Limnephilus; species Limnephilus rhombicus. Next base: position 65,955,801 of record OV815270.1, read on the forward strand.
TTCAATTCCTTAATCCGAAGTGTTCTTGAGTACGGGTCAACAGTCTGGAATCCACATTATATTACACAGGTATCTAGACTCGAATCAGTCCAAAGAAAATTTACACGGATTTTGTCTTACCGATCAGGTGTCCACCATCTTCTAGACGGGTACGAACAAAGACTTACATATTTCAAATTAGAGAGTCTAGTTAAAAGACGAAACATAAATGACCTCTTAATGCTCTATAAAATTGTGAATAATCGTGTAGACAGTAACTTAGTAAACCAAATTAAGTTATACGCCAGGCCCAAATCTACAAGAACCCTTAACATATTTTGGACTGAAATTTTTACGAATAATACTGGATATTTTAATCCTATATGTAGAATGTCTCGGTCATACAACGATCTTGTTATAATACACAGTTCCGTAGATATTTTTGCAAATAATATAACATATTTCAAGAAATATCTCCACAATTTGTACACTTAAAAAAAAAAAAAAAAAAATTGTTGTATTACATTTCAGTAAATACTCTATAAATATTGTATACTTGTTATTATTATGTATTTCAATTTTGTATTTAAGTTTTCAAGTTATGTATAAATAATACTTGCATTGTTTTTCAAGAGTTTGCTTCTGTGAAAATGCATATGTGATTAATGCAGACACATTAATCTAGGGATACTTATATTTGTATTTTAATTTATTATATACTACCCACAAAATGTTGTATAAATATCCTGTTTGTGTCTCAAATAAATAAATAAATACCAATATACGCCAATTATACGTTAAAACACTACTAAACTACACTTTTGAACAAAAACAAATTTCAACAAATACAAATTATCACTAATAGGCCAGTTAGACAAGCGTACAAACGACGATAAATACATACTTTGGATAAAGACTCCATAAATACCAGGCAATAAAAGCATTCAACACTCTCACTTGTTACAAAAATGGGGAAATCAAAAATTAAATTATTAAAAGATGGATTAAAGAACAAAACAGGCAATATTATAAAAAATGTCAAATATAAAATAATAAAACACATACACGCAACACACAATACTATTTGTAAAATATAAGTTGCCTATTGTACCAAAATAAAAAAAAATAAAATTTTTTAAAAAAGTGGAACATGATCTGTAAATATGATGCTATTCCTTACGGGCGAGCTTTGGGACAACTTTAATAAGAGCAGCAAGGCTTCGCACGCAGTAATCACGTACACCTCTTAAGATGAAGCCATGCTAAATAATGCAAAATCATATGTTTTTGTTTTGAAAATTTGATCGCTTAGAAGTAATATAGATGCTTCAATTAAATACTGCGTGTAGAACATACCTTGGCCCTTAAAAATCTTCGTCAATTTTTCAAGTCTTTTAATAAACCTAGAAAAAAAAATATAAGGTCCTTAAAAAAACTTTCAAGTCCAAACTTTCCTATTTATAAACCCCTTTACTGATATGGTTTTATTGTATAATGTGTCAAATTCAGTTTCTTTTATAATAATCGCAAAAAAAAGAAGATATTTACGCACGAACTCCACAAAATAAAATAAAATATGCATTATTGCGTTGTTATTTTACAATACGGCCGCTAGTCGACGAATTGGATTTTTCAAAATAAACCCTATATACCGTCCACCGAAGGACTACGTACTTGTGGCACCCGTTTTTTTATCAGTTACGCCCCGGACAGAGCGGGGAAGCGGTTTGTTCCGTGAAATCAATTTTTAATGTCCGTTTTATTACAATAAATAAACAATTCGTAAAAAAGTAGATTATGTTCTTTACAGGCCTTTACGAAATCAACCTGTGAAAAGAAATTATCAAATACCTTTTCCAACCTTTCCGAAAGCTTTTTCTCAAGTATTTTTAAACTCCTCTCATAAAGGGGCGTGAATTCCGATTTCGATTTTTTCCTGGACTATTGGATCGCCTTAACACCGTGCCTATTGTTTGGAAAATATGTATTGTATAGGTACCATGTTTTTCATAAGCTATTCTAATAATTTAAACTAAGTAATTATTTTTTAACTAGCGAGTACCCGACATTCATTGCAATGCCACATAAAGAGAGAAATTGTTTCTTCCAGTGTGTCCTTTCCCGTGCGTCTCCGTTCCCGCCCTGTTCCATTCTGAGACCCCTTTTCCTCCCGCGTTCCCCTTCCACTTTCCTCGTCTTCTACAATCCCTTGTCCCTCCGTGTTTCGCTTCCACGTTTCTTGTCCACCTTCCCTGCTTTCCCCCTCCTTTGACCCCCTCCCGCCAATCAACCCTCATTTTCCCCCTCCTTCCCTTCCTGCCGCCAAATTATACGAAATCCACCCATTTTTCAAAGAACTCGCTCCCCTAATGTAAAATTTTATTCAAATTTTGTAACGCCAGACGTCACCAGTATTAATTAAAACCCTTGCGAGCGTGCGCACAACAAATTATGAAAGTTTCATCACAATTGAATGAATGGTGGTATAGAAAATAATTTAATAACGCCAGAGCTCATAATTATGTAGAGAAACCTTCGCGGGCATGCGAACTACAAATCACCAAAGTTTCATCCCAATCGGTTGAATGCTTTAGGAACGTATTAGGGACAAACAAAGAAACATTAACTTTTATAAATTAAAATAAAATATAAGTAAAAAGGTTTACGATTAGAAGAATGTTCCGAAAAAAATATGTTCAATGAAAATTCTGCGCAGAAACTTAATTGAAATTTTTCGGACTATTACGTCATACCAGGAAAAAAGTATTTGATTGTGCCTAAATCTTAAATTTACCTAGTTCACATTTCTGATGGTAAGTTCCTCATTTACCTGTGCACAATTTATGCCCATGAATAAATAAAGCCCACAATTCATATTTAAATACCACGGAAATGAAGATAATACTCGCAGTGGTGGTGGAACCGGCTGCGCCAACTGTGGTAGATGCTCGTTTTGTGAAATAAGATCGATAACCAAGTTATTTTATTTTTGTTTGGTATTAAATAATTACTCTTGTGGCTAGAATTTAAACTGGCGTAATGTGTACTACGATTCAAGTTACAAACTCGGAGTGTGTTTAAGGAAAAGACGAGAAACACAGTAGTCAAACGCTTTTATGACATAAACACAATCATGCTGTCTCATTCATACACGATTATCTCTTTCGAACATTTAGATACACGTTTCCTTATAATAATTTAGCATCATACCATATCTTCGGGGTGTAGGCAGATAAAATGTAACACAGACAATAAAATGTAGACTTGTCCTGACACACGCTCCTGTGTGATTAACATACTATACATGATATGTGTGTACTCTTCGTTTATATTGATTCTTGATTGACTTGGCCGTGTTTTGGTTTCTCTTCAATAATATCTCATTTCGTCGTTCATCTCTTTCATGATCTTATTTACCACGGTTACATTTGCATAAAAACTCATAAAATAGATTGTCAGTACCCTCACTTATTTTTTGGTTGTCCTTAGCTAAATAAATATCCTCTCTTCTATCAAGCGTTATCTAAAAAGGTTACATGATGTAAATGTAATATGGTGTTTTCAATGCATTTAGTATATGTAAAAAAAAATTAACTTAACTCGAATATCGTATTTAAAATCCTCCCAAAAAATTATAAAATAATTGATTCACTTTTAAAGTTGTATGAAAATTCAAATACCAAAAACGAGTCATGATTGACTGGCTACATTGTGACGTCACAACGCACCCACCGAGTCCCACGTGAAGTTGTTTTTATTCCAGTTGCTGGTTTTAATAGGTTTGATAGTCATAATCGTTTAGTTATGCATCATAAACCCATTCGTTTGTATAAAACACATATCGTAAATACTAATTATCATGACAGACAGTGGTTTTCTACTGATAATTTGCCAAAATTCGACGCGATTATGAAAGCAGTTTTTTAATGCACCTTTTCATCGCATGACACCGCTTTCTACACATAATAACATCATTTGAGACGTTTATAAATAGTTTGTTTGGTATTTGGTACAATAAACAGTATTTAGAGACAAATAAACAGTATTTACGGACATTTTCTTCGAAAAACAAATGATCAACTGAAGACTGATTACTGGATTACACTGGATTACGACAATTGTCAGCTGTCAAGAAGTGCGCAGTGACGTCACAAGACAAAACCGCGCTAAGAAGGCGTTTTAGCCCTAATTTCAAATGTGAATATTCAAAACGTTGTTGAAGGACTATTCCTAACGTAATTTTTTTTTTTTTTTAATATTCCAGTTTGTAATTTTTTTCTTTAATTTTTGGTAAAAAAAAAGTGATTGTACCCTATTGCCTCCCCTCCATTCAACATCTCATCTCTTTTAAGTCTGAACTCGTCTTAAATCTTCCATATAATTCTGGAATATGCACATTCAAATAAAATTTATATATAAATTCATCTTTCCTTTCTCTGTAATTTTAAATAATGGCCTAGAACACCCTTGAAGGGTGAAAGCCAGAAATAATTGAAAAAAAATCTCATGTGTAAACTCAGCATAATTATTTAACTATTACACATACTTTTAATTTTATCTCACTGTACTTCTAATAACAACCGTATCACTTCAGCGATATTATGTTTTGTGTACTCATGCATTCTCATTTTGACCTTAATGTAATACTGATACCCTCCTGTGTACTACTGAATACTTATAATCTCATGTATCACTAGTAAAAGCCATATCATGGCGTTTAAATAGATAAATAATATGTTGTCTTGTGTAGTGTTCATATACTTGTGATGAAGTACGTACATGTATATTCGAATCTATAAATCCGTTTCGAATACTGTACATTAATAGGCGTATGTTATATTCGTACAGTTTTTTTTTTTAATTTTCAGTCTTTTCAATTCTTGGTGTATTTTTTTGATGACTGGATTATAGATGTAAAGGAATACCTACCTAGAAATGCATAGGATTCCTTTGTGTTCGAATAATGAATTGCTTTTCAAATGTCATTTATTGATGTGTTGTCATGGTGACATAAAAAAATATTATTGTTTTTGACTAGCTATTGGCTATATGGCAGACATTGGAGTAATCAAAATATTAGAAAAATAAGTGTAAAAGTGTTATAATGTTTTTAAGATTGACAAATAAACTTCGAATGTAGTTTCTTTGTTAACAGAGCAACACATGATTTGTTTTGTCATTAGATACCAATAAAAAATACAACAAATAGACAAATTCTCTTACACAGGGTGTAACCAAAGACGTTATATACTGTAGACGTAGACGCGGTGTAGAAATCTCAAAGTGGGAAGTCAAAAGCAAGACAATTGTACTGGTCTCGATTTCTAGTACTTTAGTTCTAAACTGTCACTCGTCGAGTAAGGTCGTGTCTAGCCAGTAGGAAAATTGCATTTAAAAAGCGCCAAAATGCCCTCCTGTGTGAAGAGAAAATGTTTCCAAACGCGGCAAACAGTGTAGTAAAAGTGAAGAAATAACATTTCATTTATATGTACGCACAAATTACTTATTATTATAAGCAAAACAATTAATTTTCATGTTCCCCGTCCGACAATTTTGTGCGTCATTAGAGAAAAAAACACACATTCTTTAATGGTCTTATGGTACGGCCAAACTGAGGCCAACTTCCAACTTCAAACTTTCGGACGATTGTGTAGAAGGGTAGTTCTTGCGTTGGAAGTTTGAGTTGGAAGTTTGACTTCGGTGTGAATGTAGCATATCTTTTTAATACATGAATAACTTTTGAATTAAGAAATTACTGAAAACCGCTTAAACAAGAGTGTTGCTTACTTGCCACATTATTTTGCGAGTATGTGAGACTATGGTAAGTCTATTTATATAATCGTTTAATCGAACTTTCTAGGTCAAATCGAGCCGTTTACTATGATCGATCTTTTCGTGTAACTGGCCCGCTCATTTGGAACAAACTTCCCTCAGCTCTTACTTATATCCAGAACTTGGCTGAATTCAAAAGAGCTTTAAAAACAAACTTATTTAAAAAATCATACCTTTCATGAATTTTAACTCCTTTTCAATCTACTATAATAAGCCATGTTCCTCAAGTTTCTGGTAATTGTTTGGTTTCGATTACCTCCTTACTATAGTTTTATGTGCACTCTGAATTTGTATTATTTCTAAATGTTAACTGCCTCCTGTTCTATATAATTTAGTTTAAATGATTCTTGTTGAATGGCACCGTGATGGTTTATCATTATATATTGTCCTGTGCCAAAACAGCACTCACTATTGTTGTTAATATTGTTCTTTAGGAATTGCTTTGTATATTTTTGTATATTCGTTATTTCACATTATTTAATTAATTTTTTAAGGACTCGTAAGGAACACTGTAGGTTAATTTTAAGTTTATTATAATTAAGCGCACTTGAAGTGAAACATCACAAAACTGCGCTATATAAATACTACGTTATTATTATTATTTATAACGTCATAGGGTGTAACAGGACGTACCCGAGGGATTTTAACCAGCGATTCCTGAGTATATTTGAAGTAAAAAATGTAAATGAAATTTTTGTCTCCGGTGACTTTTTTGTGACATTTTTTTTTTAAATTTTTTTTGTTCATATTCAAAAAAAAAAATTCTTCCGCTTGTTGTCATTGGTCACTCAGCCGAGTAACCTACCAACCCCTCAACCCGCCTCCAACTGTCCAACACCTACCATTTTTTATGTTTTTGTAGAAAAATAAATAAAAAAACACCAAAAATATCACCGGAGACCAAAATTTCATTTACATTTTACTGCATATAATATCAGGACTCGAAGGTTAAAATCCCTCGGGTACGTTCTGTTACACCCTGAATAGATAAAAAGTTTTTTATAACTTTATTCTATACTAGCTTTTCCCGCGGCTTCGCTCGTGTGGTATTAGGGGGATTCCCACTCCGCCTCCTCCACCTTCCCTCACCCCACTCCACTCCCCCCATCATCCCCCCCCTCCCGCTTACCCTCCCCTTCGCACAGTCTAATTGTTGGTGCCAATTTTATGAATCCGATGGGAACTGGTTCCTAAAATAGCCGGTTCCTCGGATCCACTGTAATCCAGTAACAGCTAGTCACTAAATGAAAAGTAACCGCGACAGTCAATGACGTCTTATGTAATATATAGCCGCGTGGTATTATTATTCACAACTGTCAGTTACAATAACGATCATATTATCGTCATTCTCTCCATATCCGGAGAGATACACAAACTTACAAATCCGTAGTATTTACGTCTGCCAGGCGATACTAATCATGCAAACTGTTAACGTAAGTGGCACAATCTTTTGGCATTGCTTTAATTCGGCTCTATTACAACATTACATTTGTATACAAACTCCACGCACAAAAACGCGTAAGGCGCGGCAACAGGGTTGCATTCTTAGCCGGATTTTAAAATTTTAACCGTATAGTCTCTAGCCTATTAATACTGTTTGATGATTGATGATAATAGATAAACCCATCAACTCCAGGGATTCAACAAGTTATGTAAGAACATAATATCCGGTTTATACAACCTCGTCACCATCTACTTCAATCATTCTGCGTTCATACTCCTTTATCCCACACGAGAGACTTGTGTGCTCTATTGGCAACCTGTTATCTTTCTAAATTGGTTATAAACATATAAAGTGTTGCAATCGTATTTAAAAAGGTCACACCGCGGAAATGCGAAAAATGTTATGCTAATTATTAAAGGATCGACATCAGGGTCGAAGTAATATGTATATAATATTACTTGCTAGTAGCTTCCCACATTTATTTTTAAAATGTTAACACTAGAGGCGTTTCATAAATAATAATTAAAACAAAAAGTATTATTTTTCCCGTGTGTACTAACGGAAAACACATTTATATTTAAAGAAAATAGTTTAACGTTTTAAGTTTCTACCTACCAGGAACTTAAGATCTAGTCAATCAATCATAAATAAGATCAGAGCACGTGTGACGAATAATTTATCCGTTTAAAAACCCGTGGTTCAAATGATACCTTTATTATTTATTTTGTTTGTTGGCTCGCCAACAGAATACATTACATATAATTATTACATTAAGCTTACAAATTGAACATGGTTACAGTGACAATTACAATTACAAATAATTGTCAAAATTTTAATTTTTCAAGATCCCCCTTAGACCACCGTATGTACGGTGAATCGTGTGACGTCATCACTCCTGAAAAAATACTATAGGATTGGGCAATCAGCTGATCAAGTGCCGCCATTTTGAATACCGTTATTCGAAGTATTCTCCCTAGAAGTAGCATTACTATTTTTTTGTGCAGTAGTTTTTCAATATTTTAAATAATAGAGATAAACTAATAGAGATACCTCTATTTTTGATACTGACATATTTAGGCTTAAATATTGTTTCAATAAACACAACTACTAAATCTCTTTAAACAGTATGGAATAACGAATAACATGAAATGTTGTTAATACTGATGGCTTATGTCATACCTACATAATCAAAGATTTCAATACAAATGACTGGTGAAGCGTGACGTCAGCACTAACCATTCAGTAATACCAACTTTACAGTGAGTTTTGACGAGAGGTTTAAAAATGCACTTTTTAATAATTTTTAAGAACTCTACGTTTAATATTATGAAATAAAATTTATATATTCATAATCAGCGTTTATTGGTCTATATGATCATATTTTTTTAAAGCCATACTATTTTTCACTGGAGTTCCTTATTACCGCTAGAGAATTGACTCAGAAATTTCAGACGAAAAAAAGCTGTGTATTTTATCTTTACCTATAACAAGATTTCAAGTATTCCCACCAAAGCATAAAAAATGGTTTAATTTTCTTTAAAATATCTCCAAACATTAATAATATTCGTCTCTGTTTGCTAACCTACATTCTTAGACGTACCTAAACCGAAAATTTATTACTATCACCCAATATGTAAAATTATTTTTAATTTAGCCAATTCATTTTGTAATAAAATATGTACCTAATCACGTTTCAATTAATTAAAATAACTGTAAGTAAAACACCATCTGATCATACTGACAGCCGGTTGCCGTGTAAACAATTTCATTTGACATTTCCTTGCGCCTAATGCAAGATAGGAGTATATTTAATTTGAATTACAAAAAAAACATCAATATTATGTTTCACGCCCACAAGGTGCGAAAAAATATAAAAATTATATTGTTATAAATTGTTTGCGAATCGTCCATTTGTTTCCTTTGTGAATAACGAGAATAAATCGATTCAGTCTAGATTATTCTGAATTACAGCTCCATGATTATTCTACGTTCTTAATTCTTGCAAATATTCGGTATATTGTCTGTATATATGTGTAGGTTTTTTGGCGTGTTTTTATTAGGTGTGACCTCAGCAAAATGTATTTTCGTCGATTGTGTCATTTATAATCTTTTAAATTGAGGAAAAAATTGAAAAAAATCGACATTCCTAACTCATATTACCAATATTTAAATAACTAACAGACATTGTTTAGGCAATAAATTGTTTAATATTATCAATAAAACGTGGAAAGAAATATGACGGTAATATATATTAAATTAGTAGTATTTTATATTTATTTGTAATAGCGTCCGCATAAAACAGTTGTATTCCGATGTACCTTTTACAGACATAGAACATGTACAGTAAATGAAAAATGTTTTTTATTTTATTTATTTATTTTAGGCTCGCCAACAGAATGCATCGCATAGGCCACTTGCATGGACTTCATAACGACTTGGAAAAAAACGTGTGGATAGATTTTTTTACTAAGATTACGAAAATGTTAGTAAAAATTTTTAGAAATGCACAGTTTTTTTTATTTTTAAATAAATAAATCCATTATTTGGGCTTGTGACGTCACTACATGAAAATGTCTCGTCGCCGAAAAAGTTCCTATTATTTTTATAAAATTCCACACTGATTTATTTTTTTTATATGGCATCACTTTGATTTCAGGCAAATTTTTGAATTTGACATTTAACGTTCACTAGATTTATTGTTTGTTCTCTGCGAACGTATCATTTGGTTTGATTTTTTGACAGATATTATGACGAGAACCCCGTACAATTTACGTTGTCCGTACGTGTTTTAGAGGTATTATGATAATGGTGCGGATTTTAACAAAATAAAATTTTATAATATTTTTATACGCACCAGATTTATTATTATAATTTACAAGTAAAAGTATATTACATTTGATTTAGTAATATAGACGTTGAACATTTTAATGATTTATGATCAATAAGATGGATCAAGGAAAAAAATATTTATGAGATTTTATATTTTTGGTATGCCTCGTTATTCTCCTGTGTTATTCGTGTGGAAAACGTTCTTTTTTTTTTTAAATGATTTTCGGCTATGTAATTATCGTTTTTTCGCACCTATAAAATTATGTCCCGTCTTTCCGGTTTTTAAAAAATGGTCTGATTTTTCGGATTTAAATTTTCAAAAAATCGCCAGGGTTTCATAAATACGATTAAAAAAAAAATACAGAATGTCTTAGAATATTTGCCTAAGCCGGAAAAAAATTTAAAAAAAATGTCATGCAAGTGGCCTATTGTACAGTAATTAACATTTCAATATGGTTTTAGCGATGATTCCAATTATAGGTGAGCACACAGAATCACAACATTCTTTGTGCAACGATAATTAAATTATGGGGAAGTAGTACATAAGACAAAGAGAATCAACATCAAATTGGTAACTTATTAATTGCATACACAATTGTTATTATCATTATTTTTACAGAGATTACAGACGAATGGTCACATTAATTCGAATCAAAAGTATATATTTTTAACAAGCCTATATTAATAGTGCACTGAAAGAAATACCTACATTTACATATTATATAAATGAATACCGGAAACTTAAAAGGGTGCAAGTGCCATTTACATAAAAGGATGTAGATGGAAATGCGAAGTACGCTCAAAAATTCAAAGAAAACCCTATTTTAATTTCATGCCAATGGACGTACATACCAGTGCGGTCCGTGAGTTTTCAGTGAGCTAGAGTACTAACTAACTAACCATCACGCCGTTTCCCCGCAGGGGTAGGCAGAGAGGACGGACCGCCAAACAACTCGGTCTTGGCACACACTCTTTGCCTCACTCACATTCATACATCGTCTCATACTATTATTCTGACTTTTGACATGACCCGACTCAAGTATCTGATTAACTTGATCATGACATGGCACGATCGGGCGTCCCCGACTTCTTCTACCATTCACATTCGCGTCGTATATTCTTCTTACACTACTACTACTAGATTGAGATTGAGTACTAAGATTGAAAAATTGGATATTACTGATGTTGTTGTAGCTGAAAATGATTTATTTTACAAAATTTCAACTTTTTGAAAACTCACGGACCGCCACTGGTACATACCTACATAGGTCTCCATCCCTCCCACTTTGTTGATTTGGCATAAAAAAATAGGGTTTTCACATTCTAAAGTCCCGTCTACCTCTTTTTTTGTAAATGGCACTTACCTTAAGTTAAGTTTCCGGTAATCAAATTTTAAAAATGTTAATGTTAATAATATATTGTATTATATTCTAAAACTAGCAGACCCGGCCACACGTTGCTGTGGCTTACCCAACCTTTATAACCAACGCCATCTGTTAATTTGCATACACATCAAATTCACACCGCCCGCTTGCCAGCTACCCGTTGCCCGCTGCCTGAATTGAATCTTTGAATTTCTCGACCTTTTCTACTATAATATTCGTTTATTATACATATAAACCTTCCGCTTGAATCATTCTATCTATTGATAAAAACCGCATGAAAATCCGTTGCGTAGTTTAAAAGATCTAAGCGCACATACAACGGGAGTGACTTCATTTTATATTTCAATATTTCAAAGTGTTGTCTTTAGCGTACCCTATTAAAATAGCCTTGTTAAAATATACTATTGATTCGGATTAATGTGACCATTCATACTGGTTTTCGGTTTGCTGTCCTAGTTAAACCAAAGATCTAATTCTAAGATATAGTGGATCATTCGTCATAAATCTGTTAACAAAAATTGCACCAAGCATTTTCAGAAAGCGAGCCATTCGCGAGATTAATTATCGTGGAATCGGAATAGCTTAACAAATATCATAAAACATTTGGGCGGGTTATATACAAAATTCAAAATCCGTTCTCTCAACCCCTTTCCCCAATGTGGGATCTGGGTCACTTGGCTTCTATAAAACTGGGTTCACTGTCTGTAAATGACGTTGAAAATGTCAACGCACCATCGCAGTTGAGTCGCTCTATTGATTCGTTGATTGGCCATTAAGCGACTCGACAACTCAACGTTTCGGAGCATAACAAAGTGCCTGAGATCTTCCATACTTAAGGACTATTATCGAATAATCACACAGTATTTAGTAGAAATAAAAGAAGAGAATGGCAGATACAAATTAACTACACCTGAATATACTAATGAAAAAATGCAAAACAGCGTACATCACACTAGGGGGCAATATACAAATATACATATCGATAGCAAAAATTTGAAATGCAGTAAAGGACAATAAATCCAAAAATGATGAGTTAAGCATCTCATTTTTCTTCGTTTTTTTTCTCTTTTGATTTGCGTCGTCGAAAAATTTCTGGCAAAATATGTGTGTCTTTTGCGACGTGCGTTTACGTAGATTTTTTTTCTGAAAAATTAAAAAATTAAATACATAACATTATTAAAGAAATTTTCAAAAAAATGTTTGAATTCTGAATGATCAAATCAAAATTAATTGAATAATTAGTTTTAACCACATTTATTTATGTTTCGTAATCATCAGGGTTTACTTAAGGGAATAGGCTACTCTAGTCTAAAAAGAAATATTTCGATAGTTTAGAAATTTATTAAAAGGATTTTTCGAAATTCGAATTATTTTAAAAGTTATAGCCATTTTAGTGTCGCGGTTTAGACGGAAAACTAGAAGACTCCTTTGAGGAATCTAAATTTTTCGGCCTCCGTGGTCCCGAGGTAAGACTGTCGACTCACAATCCGAAGGTCGCGGGTTCGAACCAAGGCGTGCGCAAAAGAAGTTTATTTGATTAATTTGTGTTATTTCACAATTAATTCATTAAAAATAATATATAGCATGTTTGCACGTTCCAGAGTGGTAGATACTCTCAGTATCGCCCTGGTGTAAGACCGCCATTCAGAATTAAAACCGTTGCTTGAAATGGTTTTAGCCGTGTTTGGTGACCAGATCTGAATAGCCAGGTACTTCCCCACCTTCCTCCTCCCCATCTCCTTCCCCTCCCCACTACCTTCAGCCTCACAACATGCCCCATTTAGGTAATGCCATAGTCTCACTGGCTCCAGATGGGAGCAGCTGAGACTCTTGTGAGGTATTCACATAGAAAAAAAAATCTAAATAGAACAAAAGTTAAACGCCTTTTTCTCGAAACTACTTTTTCGATTGACACGATCTACTGAACCAATTTACTTGAAATTTGGTGTGAGCCTTCTCTATACATTACTCTATCGCACTAACAAAAACTATAACAAAATTCGCCACTTGAATGGATTTCATAACGACTTGGAAAAAATCGTGTGGATAGATTTTTTTACTAAGATTACGAAAATGTTGGTAAAAATTTTTGGAAACGTATCTACAGTTTTTTTTTAAATAAATAAATCCATTATTTGAGCTCGTGACGTCACTACATGAAAATGTCCCGTCTCCGAAAATGTTCCTATTAATTTAGTAAAATTCCACAGTGATTTTTTTTTATAAGGCAACACTTTGATTTCATACGAATTTTTGAATTTGACATTTAACGTTCACTAGATTTATTTTTTGTTCTCTGCGAACTTATCATTTGGTTTGACTTTTTGACAGATGCTGTGAAAAGAACCCCGTACATTTATGCTGTCTGCATTTGTTTTAGAGGTATAATCAGAATCGACACCTCATTAATACTAACTTTTCCACCTATTATCAAAATATTCGTGGTCTCAATACTAAGCTAAACTCCTTTAGATGCTCCATAAATTTATGCCCTTATGATTTTTTATGTTTTACTGAAACATGGCTATCAGACAATATTGCTTCAACAGAACTTGGACTACATGACTACAATATTTTTCGCTGTGACCGCTCTTCCTCTTCTAACAAGTGTAGAGGAGGTGGGGTAATGATATGTATTAAAAAAAAATACTCTTGCCACATTCTTGAATCGTCTAATAATGTATCTGAACAATTATTTATTTGTGTTCTACTTGGTTCCAAGAAACTTGTCATTGGTTGTGTATACATTCCCCCCTCCTCTTCAATAGAAATCTATAAGTCACATACTGAAGCAGTTGAGCGTGTTTCCATAAAGGCCGATTCCTTACTTATTTGTGGTGATTATAATCTTCCTAAAATAGTGTGGCTTAATGATAGTCATGGTGTGAAAACTCCTAATAATGTTTCCCTTCATGCTTCCATAATAGTAAATTTCTTTGCCTTCCTGAATATGTACCAATTAAACTCGATCAATAACTGTGGAGGTTACTGTCTTGATCTAATATTTACCAATATGCCTAGCGTTTGTGTATGTGAAGCTACTGACTCAATATTACCAATAGATAAATATCATCCACCACTCGATATTAACTTCACTAATCCTTTCAAAAGTGACACTCTGAAATCAGCAGTTACATTCCACTACAAATTTAACAAAGGTGATTATACTGGCATGAATAGGTACCTTGCCCAATATGACTGGGCAGGTATGTTATCAAACAACAATATTAACGATGCTGTATTAAAATTCAACGAATGTATAACTCATGCTATAGATTTGTTCGTTCCAAGGGGAACTTTTTCCCAGCCTAAATTTCCTATTTGGTTCAGTATGAAACTAAAGCATTTGATTATGGAAAAAAAGAAAACACACAAGTTATTCAAATTAACGAACAACTTAGCGCTTTATCAAAAATTTTCTCAATTAAGAGAATTATCCAAAATTGAATCTAACTCGGGTTACAAATCTTATATTGAACTCACTGAGACAAAATTAAATCTTAACCCTAAACAATTTTGGAAATTTATTAAACAAAAATGTATTGATAACGATCTCCCTTCAAGTTTATTTTTTAATGATACTCACGCCACCAACGATTTCGATATTGCCAACCTTTTTGCTGAACATTTCTCCTCTGTCTATACTGATAACATATGCACCATCCCTCCACTTAAATATGCTAATACTATTGACCTTAATAATTGCGAAATCACACTTGTAGATGTTTTCAATTACTTAAAAAATCTTCCCAGCAAAACAAGCACTGGTCCTGATGGTATACCTGAAATATTATTGAAAGAATGTAAATCTGTTGTATCTAAGCCAATTTGTTTATTATATAACTTATCATTATCATCTGCCACTTTTCCGGATTCCTGGAAGGTTTCCTATATACGACCTATTTTTAAATCGGGTAATAGGTCGAACTTAGAAAACTATAGACCTATATCGATGTTATCTCATATTCCTAAAATCTTTGAATCTATAATCACAAAAAAATAACACCTATTTTCAAAAATGTGCTGATTGAGGAACAGCATGGCTTTAGATCTGCTAAATCTACCACTACAAACTTACTCTCCTTCACCAACACTGTAGTCAATGGCCTAGAAGATAAATCACAAGTAGATGTTCTATATACCGACTTTTCTAAAGCTTTTGACAAAGTAAATCACGCTATCCTCATGGCCAAGCTATATGCTATAGGTATACGAAACCCATTGCTATCTTTCTTTAATTCTTATTTAAGCAATAGAAAACAAAGAGTTAAAATTTATTAAAAATACATATGAAGTTACAACAGTTACATAGTTACATAGTTACATAAGGTTAACAAAAAATAAAAATAAATTGCCTTTCCTCACCATAAAGAGACAATGCTCTTGTGTTTGGTGATGGAGTTCTAGCTCAATTAGTAAATTAATGATCGTGTAAGTTAGTAATAACGGCTATTGTAAATAATAAAAAGGTTAAAAAATCTTGTATAATTTAAAAATAAAAATCCTGAAGAGTTTAAAAAAATCATAATATAAATTAAAAAATCATTATAAATGGAAGAATCATGTAAGTTAGTAACAAAAATTATTGTAATAAGTAAGTAAAGGATACGTAAGAAAGAACGCAAGATTTATACAATAGTAGACTCAGAGATTTAGAAACTAAGAAATGAAAGAAAAAAGAAGGAATAAATGATTTATAAAATAGCAGACTTTAAGATACAAAGTAAACATATTTGGGACTTTTATAGTAGTTTCAGGTAATTTTTTAATTTGGGCTTAAATTCCTGCATATTTTCGATGGTTTTTAATTTTAATGGGAGGTTGTTATAATAGATTATGCCCAGATAAAGATAGGAATTTTGGATGTGCTTAGTATTAAATTTAGGAATTTTAATAGTTTTCTGGTATCTTGCTGATGTATTGAATTGGAAGTTACGAGTATTTAACTGTATTTCTTTGTAAATTTGAAGAATTGAATATTTTTTATAGATTTTGTCTATTATAGGCACATTGAATATTGAAAAAAGAATTTCAGTAGGAAATTTAGACGGTTTTTTTAAGATTACCTTAATTATCAACCTTTGGACAATTTTGAGGGGATTTAAAATATTGTCATATGTTCCTCCCCAGCCAATAATACCATATTGCAATATAGATTGAACAGTTGCATAGTACACTCTTTTTAGGTTTTCTAAGCTAAGAATATTTCTAAGTCTAATAAATATATAAATACATTTCCTAATCCTTTTGACGAGTTCACAAATATGTGTTTTCCATTTAAAATGTTGATCTATATATACACCAAGATATTTGATTTTGGGAGTTGGACTAAGTATAGCACAATCTTGATTGTTAGATAGTTTTATTACATTTACTTTGGTGTATTATGATGTTTAAATTTGGTTCTAATTTGAATTTATTGATAGAGAATGGGATAAATTTTGTTTTTTCAGTGTTTAGAGAGAGGAGATTTTTATCGAACCAATTTTTCAATATGTTAATATCAATATTAGCTAGATTATTAACAGTATTCCAATCCGTACCTTCAATTATTATGACAGTATCGTCAGCATAAGATATTATTTTTCCGTTTAGTTTTTGTATGAATATGTCATTAACATAGATAATAAACAGTAACGGTCCCAGGACTGTACCTTGAGGTATGCCGAAATGACTCATTTTTGGTGAACTAAGCACACCATTAATTTTTACAACTTGGGGACGTTTGAAAAGGTAGCTTTTTATCCATTCTAGAGCTGAACCATTTAATCCAATGTTTCTTAATTTACTTATAAGTTTGTCATGTGATATACTGTCAAATGCTTTTTTGAGATCTATAAAAATTCCCAGGCATTTAAATGATTTATCTAATGAACTATGTACAAGGCTACTTAATTTTGCAATTGCATCTTGTGTGCTTCTACCTTCCATAAAACCAAACTGGTTTTCATTAATTATATCGTTGCATTTTATAAATTGGCTCATTCTTTTTTTAACCAGTTTTTCAAAAATTTTTGCTATATTTGAGATTACTGATATGGGACGGTAATTATTTACTTCTTCTGGATTACCTGACTTAAATATTGGGGTAATAGTAGTTTGTTTGTAAATTGATGGAAATACTCCGCTTTGGAAACTTGTATTTATTATATGCATTAATGGCTTAGAAATTTGATTTTTTATGTTTTTTAAAATATCAACCGTGACTGCATCAAAGCCCGGAGCAGATCCTCCTTTCATATCGGTTATGATAGAAACTATTTCGTCCTCTGTGGTGACTTCAAATGTTGTCATTTTATTTTTAGCATTTATATTACAGTCTGGAGATGTTATAATATTTGGATCAATGTGAATGAGATTGGCGAGATTTTTCCCAACATTTGCAAAGAAAGTGTTAAATATATTTGCAGCTTTTGAGGGGTTTTCTTTACAGCATGTTTTTGAGTTATCATGATTAATAGCATTGATTTCGTTATTATTGTTCTTTTTCTTGTCAATTATTTCATTTACAACCGTCCATACTCTTTTACTATCATTTTCAGCTAGATCCAACTTCCGTTTATAGTAACTTTCTTTAGTATGTTTTATGATATATGTAAGTTTATTTTTATATGCTCTAAAGTGATTAAGTAAGTTTTTATTATTAGGTTGTTGAGTTGTTAATTTATAAAGAGCTTGCTTACGTCGTACAGATACTATTAATCCATGAGTAATCCATGGTTTTATAGGTTTGAAGTTAGACAGTTTGTGTTTGGGAATTACATTTTTTGACGAGTCATTTATGTATTTAGATATTTTTTCTTCAAACATTTTACAGCAGATATTGACATCATTACATTGTAATAATTCGATCCAATTTTCTGATTGAAATTTGTTTTTTAATGTATCCATATTAAGTACTTTTTTGGAAGATTTTGTTTGTTTAAATGATGGCAATATTGGATTGCTGGTTTTGTGGTTAAAGATACAAGAATAATGATCAGTGATAGTTGTGTGAATGACAGCTGCTGTTATATTTTGGATATCCGGTATATTTGTAAAAATATGATCTAAGCATGAAGGTCGTTGACCTCGAACGTCTCTAGTGTACGAATTTATGCACGATAAATAATTGAGTTCTGCTAACATGTTGAGATAGCTATCTTTATCCTTACTAGAATAGTCGCTTGCGATATTTAAATTCATATCTCCAACCAAAACATTGTTTTTATTTCTAAAATTTAATAAAATATTTTTTAATTCATCAATAAAGTGTGACACTATCGACCTATGTGTTCGATAAATAGCAATAATGTTATAATGTTTATTTATGTCTTTAAATTCAATATTTAATATGTTAACATTACTAATACTGTGAATCTCTTTAATATTAAGTACATTGTATTGGTTAGATACAAATATTCCAATACCAGAGTTTTTGTTTAACTTTGTTGTTGTTGTGTAGTAAGAGTACACCGGGATAGAGAAATTCAATTCACCGGCTGAGTGAGTTTCTGTAAAAACTATGCAGCCCGGGAAATAATTTAATTCTTTTAATGATATTATTAATTCATCCATGTTCCTTTCTATGCTTCTAATATTTACATGAAATAGGCTAAATCCTTTATCAGGACAAATTAAATTGAAATCTTTTATGGAGTGACACAAATTTTCTTCTATACAAATTTTTTTATCCAAAGCGTTACATAAAAAATCATTCATTTTGCAGTTTTAGGTTAGTTATTTTATGGATACATTTATGTAATTTGTAATGACAAATGGTAGAGGCAAAGAATTTTAAATATACACTATGTCTACATAGATATGATGGCTGAAATAACAACATATAAATATATAATTTATTTACGTTTTTAAATTTTATATTTAAAATATAAACTATAAACATTAAAATATAAACATCATAATCATTAATATTGGGAACATTATACTGGCTGGAAATAGGTATTCCAATATCAGAGTTTTTGTTTATTCTTATTATTGTTACATGGTACCCTGGAATGGAGTAATTAGTTTCGCCAGTAGAGTAGGTCTTGGTTAACCCAATCAAGCCCGGGAAAAAAATTATTTCTTTTAAAGATATTATTAATTTTTCAAAAAAATTTTTTACGCTTTTAATCTTTTTATGAAATTGAGTAAATCCTTTTTCAGTGCAAATAAAATAGAAATCTCTTATAGAGTGATGTAAGTTTTCTTCAATACATACTTTTTTACCTAATGCTATGTTACATAAAGAATCATTCATTGTTAATTTATAGATAAGAGTTTGAGGAAATGAAAATTTACAATATTTATTCGTAGTCAATGCGCTCTTTAGCAATTTGAAGCATTTTTATAAATGACATTATTCGTATTTTCTCTCACACACGCTTTTGGCTTTTTGCTGATGACAATAAGATCCTAAAAATAATCAAAAACTACCATGAATGCCTTCTTTTCCAATCAGATATTGACTCTTTCAATGACTGGTGTAAAATTAATTGCTTGGAACTAAATGTCGATAAGTGCAAAATTATGTCCTTCTACAGATCTAAAAATCCGATTGTTTTCGAATACAAATTAAATAATAATTGCCTAACAACTGTTCAATCTATTAAAGATCTTGGTGTCTCTCTGGATAGCAAGCTTTCTTTCCGAGAACATATAAATACGATTGTTAATAAATCTCTCAAACTACTTGGTTTTATCACTAGAACCACTTCTGACTTCAAAAACATAAATACCCTAAGAACTCTTTACTGCTCCTTGGTTCGCCCCCATCTTGAATATGCTTGTATTATATGGTCTCCTTTTTATGCTGTCCATATTCGTCATATTGAATCCGTTCAACATCGGTTCCTAAAGGGAATTGCTTGGAGGCTAGGATTAGAGCGAGGCAATTACTCGTATGCTGAAATTGAACAAACTCTAAACCTTTCTCCTTTAGAAGACCGTCGGATAAAATCTGATCTCATTTGTTTCTTCAAAATTATTAACTGTTTAATCGACTCGCCTACATTACTACAACTCATCACATTTAATATACCTTCTCGTAGACTCAGAAATAAAGACCTGCTTTTCCTCAATCAGCACTCGACTAACTCACCACTGTCCAGAATGTGTAGACTGGTCAACTCACGTCAAGACCTTGATTTTTTTGGTATTAGCTTAAATGATTTCTGTCGCCCTTTAAACAAATGAAGATATGTAATATTCACCCTAATTTTTGCAAGGTCTTGACGTGACTTGACACTTATTTTTCTTCTATTTTCACTGTTTGTCTTTGCTTTCATGTACCATCCGAATCCTTACATTGTTCATTTCTATACTTCGTGATACTTTGTTTTAAATTGGACGTAAGTCCGTAAATAAATAAATAAATAAATAAATAATGGTAATGGTGTTGATTTTGACAAAATCTAATTTTATAATATTCTTATCTTAATATATAAAACAAAGTCGGGTTAGTTACACTATTTATAACTCGAGAACGGCTGGGCTGATTTTGATGATCTTTGATTTGTTGGATTTGTCTCCGCCCTAATAACTATTAAAACCGAAATAAATAGTTATAAAGAAAATTATTTTCCCCATACATTTTGTATGGAACGAATTCTCCTATTTTGAAAGAACTGCGGCAATATTGTGAGGGGTATAATATTGAACTGTGCATGAATTCCAAACATTCAAAAACGTCAAATGTCAATGCGTTGATTGTTGTGCATTTGTTTTTAATCATTTAATGCTGCCCTTCTTTCTTACACTCTCAATGTCAATAGTCGAAAATGAGACAAATGGTGAACGTATGTCTGCACACCTCCAAAGGAAAAATACAATAATTATAATAAATCTCTGAAATGAAACGCATTTTTTTACATAAGCTCCACACAGGAGGCCCCGAGGAAAATAATTTCTCTCAGGACCTATGTCATCTTAGGGGATGCTGTGTTAGGGGATGTTTAAGGAATGGGGAGGATAGAAAGTTCTGGGAAGGAAAAGAGTATGAGGGGTGGGTAGGAATCTGGGGGTCAGTGTGTCCGGGAGTGACGGACGTATGAATCCATCCCTCCAACTGTGGTGCAAGCCAGAGAGTCCGGCTGGAAAGGTCAAAAGGCCTCCCTCAACCAGTCTCTCTCGATCCGGCCCGCCACGCAGTAAGTGGGTAGGCGCATCAACTGCCAAGACCCGGACATAAGTCACCTCATGAACCCCTGCTAAATCACCAAACGTAGCGAACCACTTCGGGTGATCTATGGCAGAGGTGTTGGTTATTCCGCCTCCCGAATTCCCGTAAGTAATTGTAAAAGTAAGAAAATCACAAAAATATAAATCCGTACACAACGCCATCTCTGATACTGACAAAAACAAAACACGGACAGTTGCGCATTGATAATTGCTTCATTGCGTAATTTTTAACTTAATAAAAAAACTGAATTTAATTCAACAGCTATTGATTCTGAGGCGGTACGAAGTTCGTCGGGTCAGCTAGTTATTATTATAATTTAGAATTACAAGTATATTACATTGGATTTAGTAATATAGAAGTGGAACATTATAATGATTTATGATCAATAAGATGGATCAAGGAAAAAAATATTTATGAGATGTAATATTTTTGGTACGCCTCGTTATTCTTCTGTGCGATTCGTGTAGAAAACATTATTTTTTTAATTTAAATAAATGAATACAATATAAGCGAAACTCAATCGAAAATCTGGAAACAGAAAAATCAGAAAAACATATTGACACCTCTGGGATTCAAACCCGAACTAAATGCTCTCTAGATAGTGTCTGGATAAATCTTTATCCATTTTATTTAATATGCGACATCTATCGACTTTTCTGCAAGTCTAGGATGAATATTTTATTTTTTTATTTTAACTTTATGAGTAAAACCTCAAATTGTAATATTTAAATAAATGAAGACAATATAAGCGAAACTCAATCGAAAATCTGGAAACAGAAAAATCAGAAAAACATATTGACACCTCTGGGACTCGAACCCAGGACCTCTTACCCAGAACCAAGAGGTCCTGGGTTCTAGGTCCTGTTCTTTTTTAACATTTTGTCCTTTACAGCAATTCAAATTTCCGTGATCGATATAAAATATATATCGAGTATATTGAAGATCCTAACAAGTATTGCTCCTTACTGCAGTGTAAGTTTTTGCGTAAAACAGGGGCCTTGAGGAAGACAATTTTTCTTGGGGCCTACATCACCTTTGGAGATCTGTGTGGAGGGCTTTTTAGGGAAAGAAAGGAGATGTGTATCATGCAATTTGCGACACCTATAATCTATAATAGGTATGACCGGCGAATCACTCTTTCGAATTTCTCGGCTTACAACAGAGTAAAAGATTAAAGAGGCATCGGAAGAAAGATGAATTCAGGTTACAGGTTATTCCATTCATGGGGGAATGAATGCAGATGAATGAATGAGAGATTTCAAAGGAAGCGAGAATAGAAGTTCACAGTGCAATTCTGATATTAAGTTTGATGTAAGGCAGTGGAGCATGGAATCGAATCAGCAAGGACGAAAGTAGGCTTAAGGGACACAATACTCTAAAATAAAACCGGAATCTTAACGAAGTAAGTGAAAAAGGCGTATAGAAAAATACGCTGTGCCCCCGGCATATTGGACAGACCTCGAAAAAAGTTGCCATAGCAAGAGTAGATACCCCAAAATAAAGTCGAAATATTTACCCCTCAGGCCTCGGGCACGTTCTGTCAGAAAGTCAGAGTATTTCCGCTTTGCAATAAAATCCCAATAAATGGAATTTTTCTCAGTTACCCGAAAACTAAAAACTGTTTATGAAAGGTGATAATATTCGCTATTAGAAACCCACATGATTTTTGAAATATTAAAATTTTTACTGCAAAGTTTAAAATTTAAAAAAATTGCTAACTTTATTTTTTTCTAACTAAAATTAAAGATAACGAAAATAATACACGTACATATTTTATTAGACGAATCTCTACATATTATAAATTAAAGTCCTCCGCCGCGTCTGTCTTTTTGTATGGCTGTTCGCGATAAACTCAAAAACTACATGATAGAGTGATTCGTGAGGAAGGTTTAGATATATAAGAAAAATAAAATCTGCTGCTTAATTAATTTAACTAATTTTATAGTGGTGACTTCTTAGTGGATTCCTAGGGGCTATTACATAACATTGAACTAATTTGTATTTTAGCTCGTTCCCGACATGAATTGCAATGCCATATTCAAAGAAATAAATTGTTTATCCCTGCATGTCCTTTCCCGTGCGTCGGTGTTCAGCTCCCGCGTCCCCTTCCCCTCCCGCGTTCCCCTTCCAAGTTTTACGCTTTCCCTCGCCCCTCTCCCGCTCCCCGTCCAGCCAACCCCCTCACGCGTTCCTTAGATTCAGTCCCAATACATTCAGTTCTCAAACAGCTCGCGTGCCACCTATTACAATTTTTTTATTCAAATTTTCATTTTTAATGTATTACAAATATTCATTTTGTGTATAATAAGAACAATCAATCAAATTTGGACCTAACATGGGTACCTATTTAAAATATCTATAATTATTGATTCGATTCAAAGTATTAGGCGAGTACTTCAAAAAAATTCATTGGTTTGAAGAGTTTCGAAAATTGAATATTGATTTAACAATCATTGTTTTGCAAAATGTCATTTTCAAATGTTGTAATTTTTGACAGTTTTGCAAGAGTTATTGTAATGATTAAAAAACTTTTCAAATATATTGTGGTTGTAATAATTAATCCAGGAACCTTTGCGAGGATTTAAAAAAGGTATTTTGAAAGTTTCAAACATTTCCTGTGCTTGTTATAGTAATACATAGACATCCCATGTACTCATATACTCTTATAAATACATATACCCAAGGAAACCTATTTTGATTTTTATATATATATATATATATATATATATATATATATATATATATAATATAAATATTTCAACTATATATATAAATAGTATGTTGAGAGGTTTAATTCCTTTCTATTAAATTATAAATAAAACACTTGTGTTGCAAAGTTTTTTAACAAAGAAACGACATTTACGTTTATTTATATCACTTTCCTTTGAATGGTTTCTTCTAACAAAATCTCATATTTTAAATCAAATAATAGAAACAAGTGACAATTGATAATTGCATTCTAACTGACACTATAGGATTCAAATTTAAATGGAATATATTTCCTATACATATATATAATGAATTAGAGAAACGTTAAGGGCCTTTAACCAGCCAGCGGCCGAGAATTCACATTTCGTCGAAAGATGTTCTTACGATCGTACAGGGTGGTTCCCATGAGAAAGATTAATTATTCTCCGTACAAGCTTTTAAAATTATAACTCAATATCGATTTTATTTCATACAAAATTTGCTTTAATTTATACCTACATTTAATTTATACCAACATTTAATTTATACCTACATTTAATTTGTACCTACATTTAATTTATACCAACATTTAATTTATACAAACATTTAATTTATACCTACATTTAATTTGTACCTACATTTAATTTATACCTACATTCAAAAACGCTATGATGATAAAACTATTAAAATTATGTACATTTTGTAAATATTGTAAATATTTGTTATCCTTTGTGCTATGCATAAAAATCTTGTCTTAAACGTTAGTTTAACAATTAAAAATAATAATTAATATTTGACAAATTTAAGTATTTCCCCAATAAATGAAGACATAATTTGTCTCGACGCCACCTAGCGACGGATTTAACACTAACAGTGTCTCTCTCGCTAAAGTAAAGTTGGTTGTTTTCAGGTGGAAAAAATAAAATAAGCAGTAATTGTTGAATGAAATATTGAATCATTTGGCGGGTATAAGATAAGCCGCCATAGCTCAATTGGGAGAGCAGCTGACCGGCAATCAGAAGGGCACGGGTTCATGTCCCGTTGGCGTCATGTATCTTTTCTCGGAAGATTTTTCAATGTGGATGAGTGTTTCAGGCTGATAATTATTGCTTATAATAATTGTTACCCTTTGTGCTATGCATATAAATCTTGTCTTAAACGTTAGTTTATCAATTAAAAATAATAATAAATATTTTTTGATCGTATTTTATATAGGCGCTATAATAAAAAAAAAATAATAAAAAAAACTTACAATTTTTCAATAATGTCTAAGCAAAATAAGAATGTAAAAAAAATCCTAAATATGTTAGTTTGTAAGACCCTAAATAAATAGACAAACTGAAGTATTTTCGAAAAGAGTCAATACAGCTAAAATTTTATTTAAAAATTACATATTTCCGGTTTGGTCTGGTTATTCCCTCTTAACAAAAGAAAGATAATATTAAAATTATCATAAAGATCAATCAATTTTATTTACACATTTAATATAAATATCTTTCCAACCGAAATATTTTGCACATTAAATGAAATGCGCACAATAATCTGCTAATTCATTCGCACTTTGAGTTTGTCCATCTTAACTGACATAAATAGTAAATCAATAAAATGCTTCAAACTTACAATCATTGCTATATCCGTAGTTTTTTATTTGTTATTTTCAAGTTTGAGGTCAATCAAATTATTTTTTGTGCCTACAATTTGTAAATTATTTAAAAACGAGTAATAGGTATGATTCTTCGTTTCGTCATCTTTGAACTCACCGTCTAATTAATTGATAATTATATGGCCCGAGTAACGAGGGCCTTGCCGGCAAGTCAATCAATAAATACATATGTGTATATAGTAAGTGGTTGTACGAGTAAGTGGTTTCTGAATCAAGAACAACTAACAGTCAACGATTTCATTGGCTATCACATAATCAGTAATACACAATATCTCTGACATCTTGATATAATATTTATATCCAAATTTTGTCTACGGCACATTACACGGAGGTAAGTACTTTAAAATATATATGTTACAGTCGTTCTTAGTTACAACGCGTTTTCTCTAGTATAAACTAGTTTTCACTAAATGCCTTTGTTACAACTAGAAAAACTAAATTGCTAAATATCAGTGAAAACTAGTTCTAACTACACAAAACGCGTTTTCTCGAAATAATTCAGCTGAAACTGTTTCAACCGATGACAAAGTTCATCGTGCTTTATTCTGATTGGTCGAGTGACGTCAGATTAGGTTAGGTTAGGTTATGTTAGGTCAGGTCAGGTCAGGTCAGGTTAGGTTGGGTTAGATTGGGTTATGTTAATATTTTAATAAACAATATCTGTATTTTCAATACCAATTTCGGTTTTAACAAAGGCAGTTAGTACAAACTAGTTTTAACTAAAGAAAACGCGTTATGACTAAAAACGAGTTTTAACTGTAACATATATATTATATATCCTTGAAGTGAAAAGTTCTTTAGCAACGTTGTGACTTTAAACTCGATGAAATGAAAAAGCAACACTAAAAAGAGAAACACATACTTCTACAGCAGGGGTGCCCAAACTTGAACTGCTGGCGATCGACCTCGACTCCGATGGAGCATTTTATGGTCCATCGGATGGTCCACATAAGATTCACATTTCACATAAATATGTTTCAACTGTGCACTTGAGAACACGAGGTGGAAACTTAGTCATGGAAAACAATATTCGCGTGTTGACGGTTTCGCCACAGAATAAGTAATGAAAAATTCCGTGCTCATTTCAATCGGTCCAAAATGTAAGTGCGACAATAATATGAATTGAAACGGGTTAAAAATTTTTCAAGATATTATTATTATTTATTGTAAAATTTTGCCGCCCCTTAAAAGTGCCGCCCGGGGTAATTCTTCCTCCCAATCGTTATTAAAATGATACGTTTTATTTCTGCCGCACCGCATTTTGTATTATTTATTAATAAACTTCATATCGCCTTTTATTTACAACTCGTACTGGCTGACACATAAATAAACCAAACCACACTAGAAACTAAATCGAAAACTTCGTTCTTTAAAGGGGGAAATTTTCGACAATATTTCACCACGAATCTGGAATAATTAGACTTTTTTTTCTTTGGGGACTTGTGACGTCACATACCTTAGATGAGGATAGAGTGAACAATAAAAAAAGGCGCGACCATTGACAATACAAGATCCAAATAAATGATAAACAAAAAGTCGTGAAAAATGTGCGGTTTTATTGAGGCCTAATTGAGGATCCTCTAAAAAAAACTGTGAAAAGATCTTTTTACATCGGCTAATTTTCTCCAGATCGACTCAAAAAGCACTCGCGATCGACGGTTTGGACACCCCTGGTCTACAGGATAGCCAGCGGGAGAATGAAATAGAATAATCGGTCTACTCTTTGTGCGGTGCTTCGTAGACTCCCCACTATTGTCTACTTTAATTTTCTGAAGGTTTCACTTCTACCGCATGTGAACTGCACAATTTAAAAAATTCTTTCTTTTACTAGCAACTATATAATATTGTACATACAAAATATAATGGTGAAATTCAGTATACGGGTAGATACCATATTTTTTTATCCTCCTCACTAGGTGGTCCTGTGCCGAGGTGGACTAAAATTATTTAATTATAGTTTATTTGTCTTTTTTGTTGTTTTTAGTCTTTTTAAAGATGTTTTCATTAAACTCTTTCAACCATGTTTTTATTCATGATTTGTCCTAATTAAAATTTTTATTAGTTTTATGCCTTGAGGAAGGATGTTGTTGTTATGAAAGTTTAGTACTATTGTTTACATTTAGCTTATGGGTAAAGTTTTTGCAAGTTTTACTTTATTGTTTGTTTGGCCATGTATCATACGGTTTATGAATATGAACCACCCGTACGAACCACAACAGCACAGAATCACTATGTATTGTTACAGTACGCATTTTGAGTAAGAGAACAGTTGAACAAAATGGTGAGATAGTCTCGCAAACAACCGCGGCGCGTTCGGTGTTTTCCGCCTTCCCCCCTGGCAAGAAGGAACACACCGCACCCCTCCGCGATAATATAGTTATTTATTTATTTATTGTTTATTTATTTAATACAAACGGCATAAGTATGCCATAAACATTAATTACGTGTCACAAATTCATATTCAAAATATTAGTAATGGTAAAACAGTGTATGTATAACAGTTAATTGTGACGATACATTGGGAAGTGACTTCAGAGATACATTTACATGCAAAAATCTATAATACAAATAAAATTAATAGTGATTAAAAAAATATGATAGCATAGCCGTCTTGTACCTATGTTCCGTGCAGTTAAATAGATCTATCACATCTGCATATCTATTAGTAACTTCATGCAACCTAGGTAAAAGTGAGTGTTTCGTATACTCGGTCCGATTATTGTTACATTTAAAAAGGATTTTAGAACTAGTGGTTCTCGTGGGAATATGAAATTCAATGAGCTTAGTTAGATCAGGACTGTCTATTCTACCATTTACAATTTTGAACATTAATATTAAGTCGGATATAATTCTTCGATCTGACAGTTTTAGTAAATTTAATTCTTTCATCGAGTAATTATAATTTATGTTTCACCCAACTTCCTCTTTCATTTGATGGGACCACACGTGGGCGGGCTTGGCAAATACCTATGTACCATTTAAACCTAGTTACCTACGACCTTGACGAGGAGAGGATTCCTGCCTGCTGACGACTTGAGCTAGCCGAGAGCAAAAGGTAGTTGCCCCCCCCCCCCCCCCTTGGGACCGCTACAGTATATAAAGGAATAAAATTATTTAATCAATTACCCGCTGATATACAAACAGAAAAAATACGACAAATTAAAAAAAACTTATTTTGGTAGAACCACCATATAATTTTAACTTTCTCCTAGATATATTTTTGACTGTTTGTTATTCCTAATGTTTTATGTACATCCTATATACATTTCTTGTTTAATTACTCCTATAAACTTTTAAAATATGTTAAGTCTAAATCTCTTCACAAGTTAAACTCTTAAGTTTGTGATAAGGATCTTTTTTTTAAATAATTCTTAAGTTATTAACAAGTTGTCCTCTCCTAAACACAAGCATTTGCTTTCTTAAGAGGGTGTACAAAAAATATATATGTAAGCTATATTATGTTATATTATGAAAATGAAAATGATATAAAAAAATAAAAAATAAAAGTGAATAAATAGTTTTTCCGTATAAAAATTAATTTTTTGAAGAAAGGCAAACAAATACAATATTGGATGCATTATTGTATATTGTTTACAAAACCATTTATTAATATTCATACCTTATGTCCAGGCGTAAAAAAATATTTTGAAATATAATTTGCCATTTTTTTTTCCTGAAATAATAATATTGGAGCATTTTGAAATATTTATTAAAAGATTTCGGTTGTTCCAGGTGTAAGTAGTTTTGTAATTCCTGGTAGAAAAATTAGTGCATATACATTGTTTAGGTTTGTTCGCTTTTCGGAACAACTCATATATGTCTCACAGAAATCGTTGCGTCTCCCTTACTATCATAGTGAGAAATAAGATCTATACGGTGTTAAAGAGAAACTATCAAGCTTTATACTCATATTTACAATTTAACCAAAAAATAAGTAAAAGGAACCTGCACTTTATAAAACCAAAATTTTGGATAGCAATTTGAAAAACAAAGATGAAACTTGATGAAAAACGATGGGAATTTTTAATTAATTATTTTTATATGGACGATAAAAAAATGAAGTGTCAATAACGTTCAAAATACGTTTGTCTAAAAAAATATTTATGTGTTTAAATTTATCAGTAATTTTAGTTACAATGTAAGATTGAGATAGTCCATTTTTGAAAATCTATTGAATTTTTTTTAAAACGCTTGCAAAATTTATATATTATAAAAATTATATATTTATTAACTTTTTCCCGCGGCTTCGCTTGCATGGTATTAGGGGATTTCCACTCAGCCTCCTCCACTTTCCTTCTCCCCACTCCACTCCCCCCATCAATCCCCCTCCCCCTCCACCCACCCCTTCCCCCACTCCTCCCCTCTCCACCTTCTCTCTCCCCACACCACTCATCCATCAACCCCCCTCTCCCTCCTCCTCCTCCACCCACCCCTCCCCCACCCCACACCCTCCCCACTCCATATCCCCCCCACCTTCCTCCACCCCTCCCCCTTCCCTTCCTTCCCTCCCCCCTCTTCTACCCCACTCCGCCTCCTCCACCTTCCCTCTCCCCACTCCACTCCCCCATCAACTCCCTCCCCCTCTCCCTCTACCCACCACTCCCCTCACCCCCTACCCCTCCACATTCCCTTTCCCAACACCACTCCCCACCATCAACCTCCTTCCCCCCACCCCTACCCCTCCCCACACCCTCCACCATCCTTCCCCTTCCTTCCCTCCCCCCTCTCCCTCCCTAACTCCCTCCCCCACCCTCCTCCAACAAACCAACACCAACACTCTACAACACTTCCTCCCCCCCTCCCCACTCCCCCCACTCACCTCTCGCATTCCACAGATTCGTTCCCGATACATTCACTTTTCAAACTGCTTGCATGCCACCTATTATAATTTCTTATACAAATTTCACAATTCCAGAACTCAACGGTAGTTTTATACAAAAAAAAACGAACCAAAAAAAATAAATTATCCAATTTGGTTCAGTCGTTCGGGTTTATGCGCATACATACCTACATTTCGGTGATTCAGTTTTAGAGATTACGTTTCAGATTTTAATTCAGTTTTAGATTATTTTTATATATCTACCAAAAAATCCAGTACGGCAGTTTTATACTTAAAAAATGGGATACCTGTCTATCCATTTAAACCAATAATTATTGCGTGATAGAAAATGTCAAAATTTGAGAATGACATTTTGCAAAACAAAGATTCTTAAACAAAAATTCTATTTTAGAAAATATTAAAATGAGCGAATTTATTTGAAGTACCTACTTCCCTAATAATTTAAATCGATTAAATAATTATAGATATCTTACTAATCGTGCCACCTATTGCAATTTTTTCATACAAATTTCGTAATGCCAGAGCTCTGAGCTATTATAACCTATGTGTTTATATTATTGTAAAGTTTCATTAAAATCCACGTAGGAATTAGTATTTTATACATATTTGAATTTTAACATCAAAGGGATGTCCATATTAACCTAATTTAAAAAAAAAACTTCGTGGAAAAAATTCGGTTTAGGGGCGGCGTTCCTAGATAATAAAACTAGTTATTTTTATACTAATTGTAGTGAACGTATGTCTTGCAGTATGAAAGAGACATGCGTGTATGAGTGAGACGGCATGCGGAACGTATAAAAGGCGTGAATGTTGTCTACTCGTCCTCTCTTTGCTTTTAGGCTTCCTACGAAGCACCTCTGTACGACCTCGGAATAAACAGTAATAGTCTACCCACTTCTTTTATTGCCATCCCACTGAGGTCAACATCAAGAGCAATCTGGATCCACCACAAGGAGTCCAGAGTAATGTAGATAACCGGCCACGGTCATCACATTTGGCGCAGCCGATAAAGGACGAAATTTAGGCAGCAGCGATCACATTTGGCGCAGCTGAAAAAGGAACCACGGGCAGCCAAATCATCACATTTGGCGCGGTCGGAAAAAGTACCACGGGCAGCCAAATTGTTACATTTGGCGCGGTCTGAAAAAGGAACCACGGGCAGCCAAATCATCACATTTGGCGCGGTCGGAAAAGGAACCACGAGCAGCCAAATTATCTCATTTGGGCAGGTGAAAAGGAACATCAAGGAAGGAAGCAAGAGCAGCAGAAGAAGCATCCTGGAAACATCAAGGCCCTGGAGGAGTATTCGCGTAAGGCGTGGATACAGCAGTTCCGGATCTTCAGGAGAAGAGTTAGGACCTGGTGCAGACCTCACGGAAGGCGCATAGAAGGAAGACTAGGGTTCAGGAGCGAGAGACGGTCCGCGGAAGGGCGAGATCGGAGCAGCATCAAGTCAACAGAGTCGTGAGTTGAGTGCTGTTTGTAATTTTTTCTGTTTTTTTTTAATTGATTGCATCTGTGTGGAAATGGAGGGAGGAGAACTGCCCAGGTTTTGTCATTTGAGGGACAAGCTGGAGACATTCGTCATTCAGTACGAACAGTTCATCCTCGTCAATGATGACAAATTAAATTCGGTAGAGAAAAAGAGAGCGGTTTTAATATCTCATTTACACACAGAGACAATAGATTTATTGATTGATTTGTGTTTTCCGAAAAAAAATACAGATTTTACGGTCGAAAATTTATTGTTATTACTAGAGAATCATGTAGGTATCAAAAGAAATGTGTTCAAGGAGCGCGAAATTTTTTTTGCTACAAAACAAAAAAGTACAGAATCTGTTAATGATTTTATAGCACGGTTAAGAAATCTCGTTAGATTTTGCAAATTCGAAGACAGACTTGAATATAATTTAAAAGATGTTTTTGTCACCGGTCTTCGAGTGGGGCGTATTAAGGAGAAGTTAGTGGTACAGGCTGTGAACTGTGAACCAATATTGTGCAAAATATTAGTGAATAATGTGGAACTAAACGGGTTATTGGACACAGGAGCGGCAGTTTCGATTTTAACAGACAAAGATTATGTTAAACACTTCAAACATTTGGATTTAAAACCAAAGGATTTAACCTTGATGGGTTACACTAATTGTAAGTTGAATTTATTGGGTTGTATCTCATTATTAGTTGATTATAACGGTTGTAGAGAAATGTTAGAATTTTGTGTAGTTAAAAATGGATCAACTACGGTTCTAGGTCGTGACTTTATAAATAAATTTAATATTGGATTCACAGGGTTACAATCAATTTCATCCCAGGAGGGTAGTGAAATTTTTTCTCACAATGTATTGGAGAATGATATAAGTGACTTAGTTAAAAGTGAATTGCAATCAATTTCATCCCAGGAGGGTAGTGAAATTTTTTCTCACAGTGTATTTGAGAATGATAGAAGTGATTTAAAATCAATTTCATCCCAGGAGGGTAGTGAAATTTTTTCTCGCAGTGTATGAGAGAGAAGTAAAGTGAATAAAAAAATTCGAAAATTCCAGGAGGTTTTTTCGGAGAAAGTGGGTAGTTTTAATAAAAGTAAAGTGCAATTAAAATTAAATGGGAATGCGGAACCAAAATTCTGCAATCCGAGAAACATTACTTTTGAATTTGGAAGGAAATTAAGGTCAAATTTAAACAATTTTGTACCGAGAGGGGGGAGAGATAAGTGTCAGGAAAATCAGAAATATTATTACAAGAGAAATAATAAACAATCCAAGGGATTTTCAGTTGATCAAAATGTAATGGTAAGGGATTTTAAGAATCAAAATAAGGATAAATGGGTACCAGGGAAGGTATACAAACAATTAGGTAAAAAAGTTTATTTAATTGAGGTAAATTTATATGGTAAACTTATGTATTGGAAAAGGCATTTTGATCAGTTGTCTAAATTGTGTGTATCATGGGAAAAGAAACCCAGCAATCCTTATATCGCGTCTGAGACTAATAGACTGTCGTATGACGATTACGATGTCTCCAGCTTTGTGCCGGATGACAGACTAATGGGTGTTTCTCCTTCTCCTTCCAGCTCCACTGATCCAGTGGCTTCCACGTCGGGAAATTGGAAGGACCGACTTCGACCACGGACACACAGATGAGTCAATGAAGACAGGACTCAGCTCTCGACTCAACATGAGATAAATGAATTACTTACATTGTAAATATTGGAATATTGTATGTATTGTAAATAATTATCCGCATCATGTTGTGTAACTGTCTTCAGATTTAAGTGTGGAGGGATGTAGTGAACGTATGTCTTGCAGTATGAAAGAGACATGCGTGTATGAGTGAGACGGCATGCGGAACGTATAAAAGGCGTGAATGTTGTCTACTCGTCCTCTCTTTGCTTTTAGGCTTCCTACGAAGCACCTCTGTACGACCTCGGAATAAACAGTAATAGTCTACCCACTTCTTTTATTGCCATCCCACTGAGGTCAACATCAAGAGGAATCTGGATCCACCACAAGGAGTCCAGAGTAATGTAGATAACCGGCCACGGTCATCACACTAATTATGGGCCGGAAAATCCGAATTAGGCGTCGGAAAGCAATATTAACTGAATTACACGACTTTAAAATTTTCTATACACACACAGGAAAACAAGCCATTTTGAACGTATTCTCAGTATTCTGACAATACAAGTCATAGAAAAACAAGAAAGATGTTACACCACATAAAATTAAGTGTTGCCATTAAGCAATAATATCAATATCGTAAAACTTTCCTATATGAATCAATGTGAATAGATAACAGCAGAAAAACATACCTTATAAATCTACCAAGTCTTCTTCGTCCGTTGTATCCTTGTCAAACTCGCTTGTCTCGAAGGGTTCCTGTCGGATACGCGGGTCATATAAGAGCCCAGCTATGTTTTTCCGGAAAGGAGTGTGCAAAAAAATGTGCCGGCAGTGTTACCAACTCTCAAGTTTTCAAGTAGTTTAGCGGCTACGCTAGGTTTGTGTAACATGGTTTGTGCCCCTTTATACCGCCTGCTTGCGTCAAGGCAAGAAAACATCCCAGTTTTCAAGTAGTTTAGCGGCTACGCTGGGTTTGTGTAACATGGTTTGTGATAGAAAAGAAAGTGCCCCCTTCGTAGCGCCTACTCGCGTCAAGGCAAGAAAACATCCCAGTTTTCAAGTAGTTTAGCGGCTACGCTAGGTTTATGTAACATGGTTTGTGATACAAAAGTGAGTAAAATTTATAAAAAATAATTACTTAAATTAGTTATTGATATTATTGCTTAATGGCAACACTTAATTTTATGTGGTGTAACATCTTTCTTGTTTTTCTATGACTTGTAGTGTCATAATACTGAGAATACGTTCAAAATGGCTTGTTTTCCTGTGTGTGTATAGAAAATTTTAAAGTCGTGTAATTCAGTTAATATTGCTTTCCGACGCCTAATTCTTTCAGATTCGGATTTTCCGGCCCATAGTTACTATAAAAATAACTAGTTTTATTATCTAGGAACGCCGCCTCTAAGCCGAACTTTACCCAACATCGTTTCCAAGGCGACAATTGGCGTTTGCAATAAATCGATTTTGTTAGCGACAGAAAACGTATGATAAATATCTCACATCCAGTAAGTACAGGTACCACAATCATAAATATGTACTATGTATATGTTTACATGGGTTCCGTAATGAAAATAATTAACCATTGCAATGTCGAAGGTAAAGGCTATTTCAAAAGTTGATACTTTATGTTAAACAATGGTTGTTATTCAGGTTAGAGTGAATTGATAAGATGAACTTATGGCATTGATTGCTGCATCGATAACTTGTGAAAGAAGAAGAAGAAATAGATGACTCCGTGAACCATAAGTGCAGCGGCGTAGCGTGGGTTTCAGCCGCCCGGGGCGGAGGAAAATTTTTCCGCCCCCCCCCCCCCTTACTTCTACAGGTACCGATTTTCAATCGCTGACCGGGGGGGGGGGGGGGTGGTAGATATCTTATTTTTATGCCGATTTTTATAATACCGTATGGCCGAGTACTCTACTAATAAAATCATGCTTATAAATTCTCCTACAAATTTATATATAACTGCTCTCAGAAATCGAGAATGGTATGCCTGTGATAGAATTTCTCATCGTCATCACACAAATAGAAATAAACATATGGAATGCAACACAAATGCAAGGCTTCACTCGGTAAACGATGAATCGGCAACTTATTGATAACACAAAGCTGGTTTAAATTAAACTAAATATGCGGTGTATCAAAACTACACTCAGAACATGACAATGGTTTTTCTTTGATTTTACCGGCACTTACATTCTGAACACAAAACTGGTTTTAATTAAATCTGTATGCGGTGAATTAAAACTACACTCAGAACATGAAAAGGGTTTTTCCTTGATT
Source organism: Limnephilus rhombicus (assembly GCA_929108145.2). Lineage (NCBI taxonomy): Eukaryota > Metazoa > Arthropoda > Insecta > Trichoptera > Limnephilidae > Limnephilus > Limnephilus rhombicus. The sequence goes on from OV815270.1 coordinate 65,992,025, forward strand.
CTGCCGGCACTTTCATTCTGAACACAAAACTGGTTTTAATTAAATCTGTATGTGGTGAATTAAAACTACACTCAGAACACCAGGGCGGAGGAAAATTTCGCCTCCCCCCTATTTGAGTACTTTAAGCGGTGGGGGGGGGGGGGGGATTATGAAAATCCAATTTTTTTATTACGACCTATTTATATACGAGCCGGATTTTTTTAAATAATCACATATGACGAGTTTTCAACGAAAATCAAGTTTATAAATTCGTGATTGATTTATTCTGCGTTAGAGTCCCCAAATAATAGTTATACACGTGACAATCAATTTCTCCGAATTTTACAGCATTACGTAACTCAAAAGGAAATCTGTACTCGATGCACGATGAATCTGCAACTCATTACTTAATTTATCGTTGTATTCTGAACACAAAATCAGTTTGTATGCGGTGAATTAAAACTACACTCAGAACATAAAAATGGTTTTTTTTTTATTCTGACATTAAATAAATAATCTGCAACTAGAATTTTATAACTGCACATCGAATAACAGAATTTTTTCTTTCGCAATGTGTCAGCAGATGAATCCAACTGGAATTTTACATTCTGAACTCGTTCAAATTAAATCTGTACCTGGCGAATTAAAACTACACTCAGAACATGAAAATGGTTTTTCTTTAATTCTGGCAGCACATACATAGCCTGCAAATAGAATTTTATAACTAAACTTCAAACAAGATAATGTTTTCCTTCGAAATGTGTCAACAGATGTATCTACAACTGGAAATTTACATTCTGAACACAAAATTGGTTTAAATTAAGTCTGTATGCGGCGAATTTAAAGAACACTCAGAACATGAAAATGGTTCAAATCACATTAATTCTGGCAGCACATACAGAGTCTGCAACTAGATTTTATAACTGCACTTCGAATAAGATAATGTTTTCCTTTGAATTGTGTCAGCAGATGAATCCTCGAATTTTACATTCTGAAAACTGGATTAACCCTTCGAATAATAAGAAAAAAATATCTGTAAACTTTTGCCTGTTAATGTTTGCGCTCAAAATTTTCGGTTCTTCCCATGCATTTTAAATGTTCCTTTCATTGTTTTTTTTTTTACCCTTTTGCAAAAAACAAAATTGTTCTAAAATATAGACAAAGTAATTTTTCCGACGTGCTTATTAGAACATTATTTTTTCTAAATATTAAAATTTTGATATTGGAAATGTGAATTGGCTCAAAAATACACGCCTGCGAATATTCAAATTAAAGTACCAAAATAGAACAAACTTAAAATTTTAAAAACAGATTCCTTTTCTTAAAAAAAATTGTAAAAAAACTGTATCTTAATTTTTTATCGTAATCACAAATTTATTTTTAACTTAAATGTGTGGGACACAATTTCCAGTTTTATTTTAAAATTAAATGTGTGGGACAATTTGCGTCTCCTGTGATTAGACGGGTTAAATTAAATCTGTATTTGGCGAATTAAAACTACACTCAGAATATGAAAATGGTTTCTCTTTGATTCTGGCAGCACATAAATATGCTGCAACTAGAATTTTATAACTGCACTTCGAATAAAATAATGGTCTCTTTCGAAATGTATCAGCAGATGAATACACAACTGAAATTCATTCGTTAATACATTCTGAATACAATTTTGGTTTTAATTAAGAGTGAATCTGTTTGTGAGTTATCAGCTTTAATTAGAATTACTCTCGTAATATGCGTGCTGTTTTCCTACGAATTGCGAAATATACAGCTCAAAAAAATATAATTATGGATATTTTTAATAAATAATAAAAAAGGGTTGGATTGAATGATTTGAAATGGTTAAAATTTTTAAAATGGTAAAAGGATTATATTATTTATTGTGAAAATTTTCCGCCCCCCCCCCCCCCCCCTCCCCCCCCCGCACTACGCCACTGCGTAAGTGCCATTGTTGTTGTTGTGGTTCACGGACGGTGCCGGCCCGGTGCAGTCCGCTTAGGGCGCTGACTTGTCAAGGAGTAAAGGAGTCAAGTCATAATTCCTAACATTTAACCCCTCAGGCTAATTTGTTCGCTTTTCGGAACAACTCAAATAGGTCTCATAAAAATCGCTGTGTCTCCCATACTATTACAGTGAGAAATAAGATATAAACGGTATTAGAAAAAGAAAACATCACACTTTATTTACAAATCGGAAAATTAACTACAAAATAAATAAAATGCGAACCTTTATGGAACCAAAGATTCATATCACAATTTGAAAAAAAAAAAAAAAATTTTAACTGATGTGACAATAAGTTTTAGTTATAGATGTGAAATTTGTCCAATAAAATATGTATTTTTTTTATTGAAGTGAAACTTCTTTAGCACCGTTATGATTTGAAACTCGATGAAACGAAAGAGACAAACAAGTAAATATCTATAGAATTTAGCCTGCGTGGGATGAGATAGAATAATCGGTTTCCTCATTGTGCGGTGCTTCGTAGCCTCCTCACTCTTGTCTACTTTAATTTTCTGAAGGTTTCACTTCTACCGCGTGCGAACTGCACACACATTTTAATTATAAATAAACTGAATTTTAAAATTAAATAATAATTTTATTGAATAAGTATATACCTAGTAATTGAGATTATCTGGTGTTTTATAGGGCACTAAATAATATCGCTGATAGTTTTTATATATCTCTATCAGTACGAAGTTTTTTTAACAAAATTTTCTAAGATGTTTCCGTTTTTTTTATCAATGGTCGTGAAAATAGTAGGAAATAAGTTTCTGCACCTTGTCTCTAAATATCTCGTTGACAAGAAGTGCTTGTGGCTAAGATATTATAAATAAATAAAAACAAACTTCAATTATTATTAATGACAGCATGGAAAAATATGATAAATAACCAGCCATTTACTAGTACCAGCGAGAGATCGTAAATGACTTCTAGTATCTTTTGTCTTTTTCATTTTTAAGACGACAATATACCCTAAAATATATTCAGAATCTTAACGACGTAAGTAAAGAAGCCGTGGATACAAATTGCAACTCGCGACCTGTGTATTGGACGGACCTACTATCGAAGTTGCCCTATCAAAGAAAAGAAGAAGAAGACGAATAATGTGGGAATCTTAACGACGTAAGTGAAGAAAGCGTGTAAAAAAATATACGCCGCGGCACGGCGTGTTGTACGAACGTACAGTCGAATTCACCCTAGCAGGCCTAGAGATTCGACCTTTCTGCCGCGTCCTTTTTAATTAATTCTGAAGAACTTGTTACAAATATTTAAAATGTGTCTCCATGTTGTCCTCACGAAGTTATTAATTCATCGTCTAGAAAAATAAAATCTGGTGCCTACCGCTAACTTTAAAGTTGAAAAACGGGTTATAAAGTTTTAAAATCGTCGTACGTAAAATATATTAATGGTAAGGTACTAATTTTATTAATCTAAAATATAAATAACTTGCATTCCTTGTGCGACATGGAAATAAAAAAGTTGTTTTAGTTACGAATTCGCCGGAAATGATTAAAATGTGAGTTTTGAGCAAACAAAAATTGTCAGGGTTTTGTACCGCCTTAAACAAGACGCGTGAGAAGGAAAAAGACGAACGTTGATGACGTCTGTACGAACTCTCGCTGGTCCTAGTTTACGCAAATATCGTCCAGGAAATAACATCAGAATAAAAAGAGCTTCTATGAAGTCATAAATATTTGCAATTTTAATCATTTTGGAATAATTTATCTTCGTAAGCGTGTCGTCCCATTTTTTTAAAATATTTTCCATTTATTTCAAAACATTTGAAAATAATTACCTTGTTTATATGTTTTAGTTCATGCGTGTTTGAATCAAGTTTCTGTAATCGACATATCGATCGTCCAGTTGATTAGTCAGACATCTCCGAAAAATCGAAATTTGAGTTGAGTTTGCAGTTATATGTAGACGTGTACCCTCTTCTGGTACAATACTCAGATGACTCATAAACACCACCAAATCAATTAAAATGCAGAAAAAATGTAGCAAAAAAAAGGTTTCTGGGTTACTAGTAGGAAATTTTAAAATGTCATACTAATGTACCGGAGCGCTCCTTTCTGGATTATTTTAGAACATATTTAATATGTGAACATTCGAATATTGTTTTCTTCATTAATAATAATATTTGGATGATTTATATAGCGCCGTTTTTGTGAAAAATCACCTCAAGGGCGCTGTACAAACTTATAATTCATTTCTAAAATCTAAAAACTACAAGCTAGGCAAACAATTATAAACAACTTATGGCTAAAAATTGCATACATCGGTTCATTGATCACCGATACGAAAATATGTGTACAATATTTTGACCAATGATCGCGATGCTGCCTAAAATTTAATGAAAACAGGACCATACTTACCTGGGAGGTCGCTTGAAATTAACACTGTATATTGTCCATTTAAAGAAATTTAGATAGAGTTCGCATGCAGAGGACATTATTGTGAACACATGTTATTTAATCCTGAAAAATATTTTAATATTAATATGTAATGTATTCTTTGACGAGTGTATTTTGGAAAGTAAAAGCAACATGTAAAGGTGGGTGGTGCAGTAGTACCTATAAGGATTTGATCTTTCTAAATGTGATTCGTCAAGAGACAGATTGAATTTTAATTCAGTAAGAAAAGTGTGATTAAGACATATCATAGACAATACAAGTATGATACTCTCACACAGGTATATTTAAATTATGGGTATGAGAGCCCAAAAAGGAAGGTTTTTAGTTTGGACCTAAACTCTGTTGGGCTTGTTATGCATCTTAATTCCGGAGGGAGTCTATTCCAAGCCTTAGGCCCAGATACTCCGAAAGCTCATTATCCCAAAACTTAGAATTTGGAGATGTCTTACTAATCAACTGAACGATCGATATTATAGGCTTAGCGAACAAGGAAAACCAAGTTTGATGGTGACAATTGATTCCCCTAAATGATATTTATTATAAAATTACAATTTTTTGTGCATTATTTACCAATTTCAAATGTAAAATTGACTTAAAAAACGCTTAAAAATATGTTGGTATGAATATCAAATGAATTTATAAATACCTACACGAATTTTTTGTGCGCTGGTATTCACAGTAAATAGAGAAGCAGATTTTTCCTTGATGCGTTTGAATGAAAACATGTTTTAAACTTTTGTTATTCGGCGGTACATCCACTCTGCACATCTTCTCGGGGTCACTTAATTAAATTTTGTGTAATAAGGAACTCCAGTGAAAAATATTATGGCTTTAAAAAATTATGTTCATATAGACCAATAAACGCTGATTCTGAATATATAAGTTTTATTTAATAATATTAAACGCAGAGTTTTTAAAAAATTATTAAAAAGACCATTTTAATCGGGTCGTAAAAACACGCCGTCAAGGTGACGTCACCGTAAAGTCATTGTACGGGAATGTATGGTATGACACAAGCCATCATATTAATTTATTAGTTTATTTACATACTGTTTATAGAGATTTAGTTGTTGTATTTATTGAAATATTATAAATAATGTTTCAATAAATACAACAATATAATATAAATAATGTAAAATCAGAGCGGAACTTACAAAGCTCACCGATTCACTGGAGCGTAACGGTTACCCGGCAAGGCAGACAAGGCAAATAATAAGAGCCAAATCTACACCAAACGAAGACAGAATTGAACAAGAGTCTAAAGGCTGTGCTTTCCTACCCTATGTTCACAATGTGACAGGCAGAATTGCCAGACTGTTGAGGAAAGAAAGCATCAAGACTGTCTTCGGAACCACAACCAAAATACAAGACCTACTGAGGTCTGCAAAGACCAAGTTTCCTCTGGAAACAGATGGAGTATATAAACTCAGCAGTTCCGGATGTGATTAGTTCTATGTGGGCCAGACAGAACGGACAATCTCCAAAAGGATATCGGAACACTTTCGAGCGTGTAAACTTGGCCACCCCGACAAATCGGCAATCGCCGAGCATTTAATTGTTTTTTTTTGCTAATAATGTTTTAACATATGAATTGATGCTTAAAGTACAATAAAATAATTTTCCTCCGTAATAAATAAATATGTTTCGTAATTGTCGCAATCCCACGGTTAGGTGACCGTTTATGACAAACTCAAAAATCAGGAATTAGGTAGGTACATAGCTATACGGCGGTCAGGCTAATTTGTTTGCTTTTCAGAACAACTCATATAGGTCTCATATAAATCGTTGTGTCTCCTTTATTATCATGGTTAGAAATTTTATCTAAACGGTGTTAGAAAGAGAAAATACAACGCTCTGTATTCAAATCTAAAAGTTAACCACAAAATAATTAAATTATACCTTTATGAAACCAAAATTTCCGGCCGCAAAAAAATTTCTGGAACTTTGAGAATTTTTTTAAAATTATTTTTACATGAAGTGTCAAAAAATGAGTTGACGATAACGTAATAACGTATTTATAAGACATTAATTAGTCGAATAAATTTTGTGAGTTTTTTAAATTTTTTTTCGTTATCACTAATTTTAGTTAGAAAAAACGTAAAGTGAGCCATTATTTTAAACTTTGTATAGTTTTCTTTTAAAAAAATTGTCTTTAAAAACAACTTCAGGGTTATTTCTATCAATAAAATTTGAAAGCGTATTTCATCACCTTTCAAAAACAATTTTTAGTTTTCGGACGCGTTCAGGAATATTCCATTTAGCTCGATTTTATTGCAAAGCGGAAATATTTTGACCCTCTGACAAAATATGGTCGAGGCCTGAGGGGTTAATAAACGTTGATGTTTGTTTTCATCATTACATAAAAGCTGTAGTTGCAATCAAATAAAAGCATTAGGTGACGTACAAACATAATTTAATATCAGCATAGTTTAGAAATCTTTATTCAATCAGAATTAGAGTAACAATTATTATAAGCAGTAATTATTGTCTGCCTGAAACACTCATTTTACATTGAAAAATCTTCCGAGAAAAGATACTTGCCGCCAACGGGACTTGAACCCGTGTCCTTCTGATTGCCGGTCGGATGCTCTGACCACTGAGCTATGGCGGCTTATCTAATACCCGCCAAATAATTCAATATATACTGGTGTTTCATTCAACAATTACTAATTATTACATTTTTCAATGGTCAGAGCATCCGACCGGCAATCAGAAGGACAGGGGTTCAAGTCCCGTTGGCCGCAAGTATCTTTTCTCGGAAGGTTTTTCAATGTAAAATGAGTGTTTCAGGCTGACAATTACTGCTTATAATAATTGTTACCCTTTGTGCTATGCATAAAAATCTTGTCTTAAACGTTAGTTTATAAATTAAAAATAATAATTCAGAATTAGACTATTTAGGTGCTCAAAATTCATTGTATGTTTAGCGATATATTCGAATATTGATTATTATTTTTGTATGTTTCTTCGGGATTCTACGTGCACGTAACGTAGCATAGCGAGATGCAAGCAGTGCAAGTGGGAGCGAGGTCGCGATATTAACGTAGAACATTGGTATTGGTCTAAAACCGAAACATCTCGTATGAAGTGGTGACAAGGCGATGTAGATCACACGCTATTCGTACTCGTAGCAGATATTTATTTGTGTCTGTTCTGGGGGTGGGTAGTTTTAATAAATTAAAAGAGTTCCAAACTGTGATGATATAAAATGGCTCGTGTCAGATTGAAAACTACAAGGAAATATTTTATAGATTGTCCAATACACGGAAAGTTACTTGGTATACATTGTCCAGAACACGGAATGGTGCATTATATGCATTGTCCAATACACGGAAAGGTAGGAACTAGGTCTCTTACTATCTTATTTTGTTGCTAACTTCTCGATATCGTTAAAGTTTTTGGTAAAAATGTATAAGCCCACCTCACGGATAATACGGAACGTTCGTGTTGTCGAAGTTCGATACACGGATAATACGGAATATTCCTTTCTTAACTAATAGACAATCAAATATGACATTTGTCGGAAGTACCAATCTTATAAAATAAATTCTCGTCAAAATAAAAACAAAAACATTACTTTGGATTTGTTCCTGAACTCCTGGGAAGACCCAAAACTTATAGAGCACGCCTAATTACAGCAATTGAAATTCATAAAAATCCTATTAACATTAATAGAGACGACGGAGCTAAGCTCAATAGTTCTTGGTATCCGGTAATTGATGCTACACCAAAGCTAAATGCAGAAAACCATCTTCAAGTATACTGTAATTCCAGCTCGCAGTGGAGTGGAGCTGGCAACACGGTATTGCTTCGAAGTACTTAAGCACACATTTTACCACTAACATTTACACATCTGCCCTGATGATGGACACTTTAACGCTGTCCGAAACGTTGGCTAAAGGAGAAGGTAGCGTAACACGGCATAACACCCCAAAAACAAACAACAAAACAAATTTAATACCACTTCTCAAAAGTTCTGCAGATTTTAGTGGACCATGCGGTTCTTGGTGTTGTATGGATAAGCATATAACATGAGGATTTTATTGAAGTGTGTTTACGCCAGCCTTCGTTAGCAGGACTCTTCGTAATAAAATCGTGCTCTTATCACATTAATTTGAGCGTAGCACAAGTTTATTATTAATTACAACAAACCATGTGCAGAATGTTAAGCAGGCCAATTAAAAATAAATACTGTATTAATGATAATAGTTTTTATTTAAGAATGTGGGGAGGTAAGTGCAATCTCACACATACCATGGAGAATATAAGTACATAGTGACATACAGGGATTCAAGTAACAACATATTTATAAATAAGAATAAAAATAAAACCAAAGGAAAGAGAAAGAAAAGACAGTGGAGTATCAGAAGAGAATATCTGTATAAGTAAGTTATATATATGTAAAATAAAACTTTTTATTTTTAACGTAATGAGTGGAATAAATAAAAAAAATTGTAATATTTAATTAATAGCCCGGGAGCCCGGCTACGCAAACCCTACGTCATCGAGTACACTGATGAAACTATTTTGTAGTGATAATGGTCATTTATAAAAGCCGGAACTGCTGGTCGGCAGACCAAGGAAGTCATGAATGGAATAATCTAGACTACAGTTTTTCGTTAGTTTTGATCTTGTATTCGATGTAATCGATGCAGCTGGGCACGCGAAACCAATATGAAACAGACGGGGTTCGGAAATTTCCGTCGTTTTCCGGACGAACGCAGCTCTTACGGAGACGGTGCGGTGGTTGTTCGAACTTACAACCACTATGAACTATTAGATTATCTTAAAAGGACTATTATTATTATAAATTTGTATAATAATATGCGCACGCGAAAATTTTGTCGTGTCGCACTGGTCACTCAGCAGAGCAACCAACGAACCCCTCATCCCGCTCCTACCTGTCCAGCACCTACTAATTTGTTTAATGTTTTAAGCTGAAAACAAACAAAAAAAACACAAAATGTCACCGGAGACCAAAATTTCGTACACATTTTTTACTATCAATGTCAGGAATCACTAGTTAATATAAGTCAAGTACGTCTCTTAACACCCTGTATAATATGACATATTGCATCATTACTGTTTTATTAGCATTATTGTTCAATAGAAGATAAAAATTATGTACATATTATCAAACTTATCAAACTGAATGAACATCTGCTAACATAAATGCGTTGAAAAGCTGTGAGAATTTTCTGAGGTTATTAATTATTATAAAATAGTTTGCGTGGTTAAACTTTTTTTTATGTAACACCCCCCAAGAACGCCCCTGTATGTATAGTGTAAAGGCAGGGGAACTACATCGCCACCCGGCTATGCAGCGTTGTTGTGAAGCGGGTTAAGGTAGGGGCTGTAGTAAAAGATTTATTAGGTAATTTCTTTCTTTCTTTCTTTGCAGTTTTTAATTAATGGAAGATATGTGCAGAGATAAGATTGAATGAGAAAGAAATGGATGGTCTAAGCATAGAGGAAACATGGAACCACATAAAGGCGAGTCTATGTGATTCTGCTAGAGACGTGTGTGGGATAAGTAAGCAAGCTAGGAAGAAAGCTGATGCCTGGTGGGATAACGAGATTAAAGCACTGGTCTCAGAGAAGAAGAAAGCATGGTTATGTCTGTAGCGATGAGTGTATAAGGTATGCAAGAAAGAGTAAGTATTGGAGTGAAAGAACGAAAGAAACGCCTGGAAGAGAACGAGAGAATCAAAATCAAGAAAACATCAAACTGTTTTGGAAGGAAGTCAAAAAGTCCCGGAGTGGTCCAGAGAACGGAAACATGAAAGTAATAAAATCAAAAGATGGACAGATGTTGACGAATGCGGAAGAAATTAAAGAGAGATGGATGAAATACTTCGAGGAAGTCTTTGAAAGTAACCCGGGTGACAGTGATTCCAGCGGTAAATCGGTTATGAATGATGATGGAGTGAATGTCAGCAAAATCAGCATGGATGAATTAAAAAGATCAATTAAATGCATGAAGAATGGTAAGGCTGTGGGTTTCGACAGTATTGCTGCCGAATACTTTAAAGGAGATTGCCATATTATTCTCACATGGTTGTGCAGACTTTTTAACCAGTGTTTAGAGGAGGGTTACACGCCATTAGAATGGAGAAGGGCTGTAATCATGCCATTATATGTACAATGGTAAAGAGTCACGTATGGATTGTGGGAATCATAAGGCTTTTAGCCTGCTTAGTTCAGTCGGCAAGCTGTATGGCAGAATATTGATTGAAAAGATACGCATGAAAACAAAGGATAAAATATGGGATGTGCAAGAAGCTTTTATGGGTGGTAGGGGGTGTATGGACCAGATCTTCTCATTGCGTATGCTTACCGAGAAGTTTCTTGCAAAAAAATCAGAAACTTTTCTGTGCCTTTGTACACCTACAAAAAGCATACGACCGAGTTGACAAGAAAAAGCTATGGAAGGTGTTGTCCATGTATGGAGTGAGTACGAATCTCATACAGGCAATTGCTATCGTCAATAGCAAATATATACGTCTCTATAGGAAGCGTTGCATGTATTAGTGTGAACGGCGATTTTACGGGATGGTTTGACATACGTCATTACGCCGTGTTATTCACCGTGGTTATTCAATCTGTACATGGATAATTGCATGCAAGAATTGAAAGTGATGGGATTGGGCACGAAATTAAGTAATCTGGTAGTATATTGCCTGTTGTATGCTGATGATGCGGTGCTGATTGATGAACAGAATGGAAGATCTACAGTCTCTCGTGACTAGGATGAACGAAGTATGTATGAAGAACGAGTTAATGATGAATGTAAGTAAGTCTAGAGTCATGGTATTTGAAAGAGAGAGTGTGAAAACAATGTGCAACATAGTTGTGAATGATGAGTATTTGGAGCAGGTGGAAGAGTTTTTGTACTTGGGAAGTATGTTTACGAGAGATGGGAGGGCTGACAGAGATATCGAAAGAAGGGTAAATGCAGGCAACTCTATTAATGGAGGCTGAACGCCGTCGGCGCCAACAAAAAACTCTCAAAAGAAAAGAAGTTAGCCGTCCATAATGGAGTGCTGATACCTACCCTGATGTATGGCAGTGAGGCATGGAACTGGCAGAGGAAGGATGAAAGTAGACTGAATGCTGTAGAAATGAGATCCTTGAGGTGTATGTGTGGTAAAGCCATGTACGATCGTGTGAGAAATGTGGAGATTCGCGAAGAGTGCAAGGTTGATGTAAGCGTAATGAGAAAAGGGACGCTCAGATGGTTTGGGCATGCAGAGCGAATGAACGAGGAAAGGAGTGTAAGGAGTATATATGACGCAAATGTGAATGGTAGAAGAAGTCGTGGACGCCCGAGGAAGGCATGGCACGACCAAGTGAATCAGATACTTGAGTCGGGCCATGTGAAGAGCCGGAATAATAGAAGAGTAATATGAGACGATGTATGAATGTGAACGAGGCAAGGACGGAAACGGCGGCGATTAGTTAGTTAGTTAAGTACTTAATCAGGACTGCATTTAATTAAATTGATAAATTATTAGAGATGCAGCCGCCCGTGACGTCATTACCGCTACTCCCAGTGAAAGTATTGCCATTTTCCAGTATCTTATAAAACAACATTATTCCTAACACTATTTTAACTTGAGAAATCATATTTTTCGCGTCCATGCTTACTTATCGTTTGACGTCATTTGACAGCAGGTTTGACGCGGATTCAGAAATTATCTAATTATGATACGAGTTATAATGACTCAGAATAAGTGCCATTACTAGTTGCCCATTCAGTGATTACTCCTGATTAGCATGGTAATTCAACACAGTTCTTTGAATGACTACTAATTGTCGTAGCGTTATTAGTTATTAATTTATTGTAATGTTGGGTATTTTTTATACTCAAACACTTAAGAACTGTGGGGTACTTCTCAATTAATATTAGGTTTATTTGAGATTACGTATTTACAATAATATGACTGCAAGTCAGCTGACCTATCTATACGAGAGGTAAAAGCATAGGTAAAAGTGGTGTGTTCGATCGTTCGCTCATGCTACGGACACACATGCTCACTAGAAGCCAAAGAGCATGCTACCTAGTAGCATGTGTGTCGGTGACATTGCTAGTAAAATAGAACAATTAACAATTACAAACAAGTAAAATAGAACAATTACAAATCCGTTTCCTAAAATTGATATCAGGCAAAAAAAAAAGTTCAATTATGTGAAGGCGATTCTAAAAAAAATTTCTCCTTGTGTAATGTCCTTTCTATACACAGTAAGGTAGATTATCAATTAACGCTAGATGAATTCTGGAATACAGAATTAAAAAAACCTGTAAACCACAACTACCCTACTAGGCATAGAGAAGCACAAATGTTTATTATTAATAAATCTCAAAATGTATACGGTGATAGAACAAAGAGGCATAAAATTCCGAAAATATTTAACGCATTACCTGAAAATATTAAAAATGAGACATCTTATTCAAATATCAAAAAAAGTTAAATCATTCTATCTCCGTAGAACATGAAAGCAAATAATATTGTATACAAATACCCAGATCGAATATTGATCAAATACCTGGAAATTACTATCACACACTGTATTCATAAACATTATAATAATTAGTAGCATAAAAATCTTGTCTAAACGTTAGTTTATAAATTAAAAAATAATAATTAATATTTAACAAGTTTAAGTATTTCCCCAATAAATGCAGACATAATTTGTCTCGACGCCACCTAGCGAGGGATTTAACACTAACAATGTCTTTCTCGCAAAAATAAAGTTGGTTGTTTTCAGGTGGAAAAAATATAACAAGCAGTAATTGTTGAATGAAACACTAGTATATATTGAATTATTTGGCGGGTATTTGATAAGCCCCCATAGCTCAGTGGTCAGAGCATTCGACCGGCAATCGGAAGGACACGGGTTCAAGTCCCGTTGGCGGCAAGTATCTTTTCTCGGAAGATTTTTCAATGTAAATGAGTGTTTCAGGCTGACAATTATTGCTTGTAATAATTAATAATTAGTAGTTTATAATAATTAGTATTTTAGATTTTACACAGTTATTACTATGTAAAACACAAAAGTATAATAGTATTAATTAAATAGTAAAAATTAGAGATTTCTTACAATCAAACTGATTGATCAGTTTTGTAAGATTTTAAAGATAAATATTGTAAAATTAAAAAAACTGAATAAACATACTTAAAAAAAAAGGATTGAGCATGTTCATTTGAAGTCAAATTAGCACGCTCATTGGATTACCGGGTGGAAGGGGAAGCCTCTAAATATCAAAAAGTGGAGTGCCTTGAATTTAGGGTCACTTTATAGGTGAAATACTCCCCCCCCCCCCCCAGGATGGACCAAGGACCAAGAAGTGAAGTCGAAATTAATGTAGTTAATGTCAACTTTAATGTAGGGAGGGGGAGGGGGGTGGTGACACCACGCCCCATGGGGTAACATCCGCCCCGGGTGCCACCCATGCTAGCTACGAAACTAAACAATAAAATACCCACAATATATTTCCAAATTCCCCAAAAGGTCCTTTACCTCCAAAATCAACACATTCTATTGAAATCAGCATTTATTTTTTATTTTTTCGTCATTTTCGGATTTGTTGACATATTGAACCCAAATCAACCATTTTATTTTCTTTCGTCAGAAGATTCTTAAATAATTGCGTTGCAATAAAATTATTTTCTTTAGTTCTGGGCGAATGGAACAGACTCCATTTGACATTTATTTGACATGAGCATGCTCATTAAAGAGCGTGTGTGTTCAATTGTTGGCTTTGAGCATGCTCATTCATGAGAAAGCTCAAACCGAGTCTGCTCATTTATGAGTAAATGTGAAGATTGATGAGCACGCTCATAAATGAGCATGCTCATCAACCGGCTTATTAATGAGCATTTGTGTCAGTACCATCAAGCGAGCTTGTCTGACTGGTGGCTGGCTATACATGCACACCCCACCGGCCAACGGGAGAAGTACTTCCCTGCTGACATCTAAGGAAGTAACTTGAAAGCTTTTTCAAAACATTTTTATGCACCAGATTTAAATGTCCGGGTTAAATTTCCCCCCAGGAAAAACTAAACCCTTTCACGCACTTCCCATAATGATCATCTAGTCAATCCACGCTATGCAATTGCATTATATATATATACTGCTTCGGGGTGCCATGAAATGGTGAGCTGATCCCTGGACTGAAGGTGGCGTCAAACCTTGTAAGTCGCGGGATGTAGCTGTTCTGCGTAGCTGAAGACACGATGGGCCTTAGAGCTGAGACGTGGTGATGGACCTCGGGAAGCTGCCCTGGAGAGAGCGGAGATGCAATGCGGGAGCACTTGTGCGGAGATCTGTTACATGTTGATTTGTTGACCGACTAATGGTCTGGGACTGACTGAGCGAGCGCCGAGTTTAGTCGCTTTATATATACCAGCGCGACCGGTGGAGTAATGTTCCATTCGCCGGCAATGTGTACACTAGAAGGTACTCGAACATACCCGGTGCTGAATATTCAGGCGGCTTATAAACTCTAGACCTTTCTAGGCGGTGGCGAAATTATTATTTATCGGCGGCAGCAGCAGTAGGTAGGTATGTACTCAGGTAAGTAGCTTGCCCGTATCGCGCGAATATTAGATATTTCTCGTACCTTCTTTTGATGGCAAGTTGATAATGATGTGTCGCCACATAAGTATTTTAAATACAAAACAATACAAGAACAACATGTCAACCTACCAGAGACCAAATGGGAAAATAATTCACCGACTCCAGATATTTTCATATCAGAGGGTTCGGCTCTGTGGAACTCCTAATTGAACTTTTAAATCCTACTGATCCCTCAATATAAATATTTAAAAAATCTTCTGTAATACTACATGTATTTAAAATGGCCGATTTTTACATTTTTATATTTAAATTCTTTGACAAATCTAATATGCCTAAATTTTGAATGAGAGACCTAGGTGTAATGCCAGTAGCCGAAATAACAAATGGTAATATTTTTATAGTCTGAGAATGCCAAATTCTTTTAATCTCATTTCCTAAATCCGTGTATTTTCTTATTTTTTCAGAAACCGTTTTTTGAATGTTACAGGAATTACTGAATGTGTTGCTAAGCGCATAACTTTCGAACGACTGCACCAAATTGATAATTCTTTTTTTGTGTGTGTTATTGTCAGGACAAGGTTCTATAAAGAGCTCTGGCATTATGAAAGTTGTATAAAAAATTGCTATTGGTTGCACGCGAGGAAGCGGCTATTGCTATGGAAAGCGGGAAAGAGGGGGGAGGGAAACCTGGGAGGGGGAGGGGGACCTGGAAGGGGGGAGAAGGGGGGAGAAGGGGGGGTGAGTTCGCGGGACGAGGGAAGGGGGGGGGGGAGTGGAGTGGGGAGAGGAAAAGTGGAGGTGACGGAGTGGGAACGCGAGAGGGGAAGAGGACGCAGGAGAAGAAGGGGAGACGGAAGGGGAACGGGACGAATGGGAAAGGACACTCAGGGAGAAACAATTTCTTTATTAAATGGCATAGCAACGCATGCCGGGACCAGCTAGTAGAAAATAAAAATTAAATAGTACCTATTAATTGTGCGTGAAGTAATAGCGATGAATTAAATTAATTTTATATTTTTGAATGTAGCTATTACTTTTTGGTTATCCATTATAGAAAAATGAAACAATACAACTTTGTATAAACCACTTATGTAATGTGCAAATCCGACCGGTTTCTTGACGAAGGAACGTTTGTTCCGAAACCGGTCGGAATTTTATTTGCACGCGGCGCAACGGGTATCAAACTTGCGACCTCTGATTCTGTAGCCAAGGATCTAAACCACTCCGCTAGTACGTCCTTGAGCTTACGGTTAATTAGCATATCTTAAGAGGAAACCGCACTGCGTTTTGTCCAAACATATGTATTCCCCAATTCCCTCTCTGGATTTTAAAACTAGTGCAAATATTTTTAATATAATATTCTCGTAGATATCGACCGCTAGCGTGTCGCATATTTGACAGTTCTGGTCGAAGTAATGTACGGAAATGGGTGCTTCAACATTGATTATTAATCAGTAATCATGATAAATATTGTAGAAGAGGATGATAATGCATTTTTAAGCATTAAAATGAATCATCAACATAAAAAGTTTTTTTTTCAACTTTGAAGATTTAAAAAAAAAAGAAAATCGCACGTTGCGAAGTATGTCAAAAAATACAAATAAATAGTAGTATATCTGTGTGTAAGGATGTAATGGCCAACCTTGTGATTCCAGAGATATCCTCATTTTTAATGTCAGTGCCATACAAATTTTTCTTTAAAAAATAATAACTCCTTCATTTGTACACGCAATTGCTTCATACGAAATTTTATAGCATAGTAATGATCAGCAGAATCCATTTCTAGCAAAAAAAAAGACCCTTGAAAATTCAAGTCTCTATGTCTATGAAAGGCGATTTTCAGCCCACTGTGCGTTGATACGTTTTTTTTTTTGATAAGTTACTTCTTACGGGAGTTAGGACCCTCCAACAATCGTTCAAATTGCCTGCTTTGAACGCCATCAATAGACGTTCAGTATACAAACTAGACAATATATAGGGTATTTTTTCTAATACAGTTAAAAAAAATATTTAAAATCGGTCCAGTTTTGGAGGAGAAAAATGAAAAATACAATACGTAGATTTTGATGATTTTGTTTGGGTATTATCAGCCTGAAATGCAGTTGTCCCTTTCTGTCAGAATTCGGGGGAGTAAGAGCGACAATGACATCGATAGTTTAGTAAAATACCTATTGTTAAAATTTCTCGGCGGTCGGGTTTCCTCTTAAATGGTGCGAATTAAATAATATTACGTGTTTAATATTCACCACGTGGTTTGGTGAAAATTCAGGTTCGCAATTTAAAGTGGTTGAGTTCAAAATATCAAGTATTTGCCAATAAATATCATTTTAGCCAAAACGCACGTTCGCATATTGCGGTAGGCTTCGGGGTTAAGAAGCAGGGGCGCCGCAATCTCATGCGCGGTGTGTACGGCTCACAGGGGCGGTCCTACCACGGGGCGGCTTCCCGGTATACTTTGATTTCGTGTCAGTGTTACATTTCAAACAAAAGCGCAAGTATCGCCACCGTTTTAAAAAGTAGGTCAAACATTCTCAGCTTATGAATCACCAGATAATATATTGAATTCCAACTACTAACATCATTATATGCACACATATTTCTTGTATAATGATAGAAGATTTATCAAGACTTATAAACACACGAAACCTACTAAAATGTTTCGTATTAGTCTACGATTACTTCTCAGATTATTTTAGTTGTCTACGGGCTCTTCGGGTCACATGGTTCCGTTTCCGTGATGTGCCGAAGGTAGATGTGCAGAGTTATTATAAATTGGGGAGCTCCGCAAAAATATTAGCTTTTATCCAGGAAGGGCGTTAGTCATCCGAAGTATAATTATAAATCACGATCAATCAGTCAATAAACAGTAACTGTGTTCTAAATAACCGAAGTCTTTCAACTACTTAACTTAAATAACGATTTTTCCTGGAGAAAACATTGGAGATATTACACCTACGAACGAAACTGACGCTTTGAACCACTCGACCATTGACTGCTCATTTTAAAGCATTCACGAAGGCAGCCGCTAATTAGTCATAAGGGGTCGTCCATTAATCACGTGAGGCTCGAAGGAGGGGGGGGGGGGGGGTTTGGAAAAAAAAATCACGAAATATCACCAGGAGCGGTATATGGGGGGGTAGTCTAAAACCTCACCACGTATCACCTCGGAATAAAGGATCCAATAACCATATTTCACGTGCTAATAATTTCAATCTTTTAACATGGCTGATGAAATTTGTTTGTATGAAAATTATATTTCAAAAAACACGACAGAACTAAATAAGCACTTTAAAGACGTTAATTTTTCAATTCTTAATATGAATATAAGAAGCTTAAGAAAGCACTTCGATGAACTCTGTATCCTTCTCGATAGTCTAGATTTTTCTCCTAGCATTGTTATTTTAACAGAAACACAGATGAAAGAGGTAATCCCCTATTACCTTCCAGGATATGTCACCATTTCAACTGAGTGTAAACATACTGGGCATGATGGAATCACCGTATTTATGAAAAATTGCCTTGAAAAAACTGCCTACGAAATTTTAGATTTTAAAACAGCTAATGCAATTAAATTAACATTTAACCACAAAAATTGTAATTATCTGCTATTAGCTATCTATAGATCACCTTCATTGAATGAGTCTCTCTTCACTAACGAACTTAATTCGCCTTTAAAATTAACTAACTTAACAGAAATAACTTCAACTTTGCAATATTAACTGGTGATATCAATATAAATATAAATGAAAACAGTAAAAGCACAAATTTAATAAATGAATTCTTAGATTGTTTGTCATATGCAGGATATCAGTCATACATAAACTCTCCAACAAGAGAAAATTTGAATAACTCCACGACTCTAGATCACATATTTGTCAAAACACACAAACACGTCAAAACTACATCTTCAACTCTACAAACAAACATTACTGACCACTACCCAACATTTTATTGACACAACATCTTAACCACTAATTTAAAAGAAAACTCTGGTAATCTAGAAAAAAATAATATTAACTATGACACATTAAACTACTACTTCATTCAGAAAAATGGGACAATGTACGATCAACAGCTAACCCACATTCAGCACTAGAATTGTTTTATAAAACTCTACAAGATTATATTGCGAAAAGCACATACAAAATTGTTATTACTAAGAGAAAATATAAAAAAATCAAACCTTGGATTACTGTAGGACTAATAGTCTCCATTAAACAAAGAGATAAATTTTACAGAGAGATGTTAAATTATGAAAAAACCTGTAAAAAAAATAACGTAAGAATAATGTCTTTTATGAAAACAAAGTATTTGATGTATAGAAATTTACTCAATCGGTTAATAAGAAGTTGTAAAAAGAAATACTATTGTGAACAAATTGATAATCCAAAAAGTGATACCAAAAAAACGTGGAATATTATTTATGAAATAATGAACAAAAAAAATGGCATCAACTGATGTGAAAGAGATTAAAATAAATAACAATATTATAACTGACAAATCGGATATTGCAGAAAACTTTAACAACTTCTTCACAAATGTAGTAGAAGTACTTGAATCTTCTAGTAAAATTGATAGTACAACACCCGTAGACTCATCTTTGCATTTAGTCTCAACTTGCGATTCAATTAACTCCTTAGAACATTTTTCGCCTATCACGATAAACGAAATTGTAAAACACATTGATAGTCTAAAATCAACAAATTCTACAGGAATTGATGGTTTATCGGGAAACACACTAAAAAAAATAAAACATAATATTTTTATTCCATTGCTACATATTTTTAATATATTACTAAAAGAGGGACATTTTCCATAACAATTTAAAATCTCCACCATCATTCCAATTCACAAATCAGGAGAAACGCACATATTAGACAATTACAGACCTATCTCCTTAGTTTCAAACCTCTCAAAAATATTTGAAAAATGTATCAAAAGTAGAGTAATGAATTACCTAGAACAAAACAAAGTTCTGTCCCAAAATCAATATGGCTTCAGAAGTAAACTAAGCACTGAAGATGCAATATTCGATTTGAAAAAAAAATTGTACACATCTGTTGATAAAAAAAAAGTCTAGCTATATTTTAGATTTAAGAAAAGCTTTTGATACGGTAAATTACAATATATTTATAAAAAAAATTAATCAAATAGGTTTCAAAAAAGATACACTAAAAATTCTCACTAACTATCTCAATGACAGAAAACAAAAAACAAAAATAGATAATTTTTATAGTACTGAAACGAGGATAAAAAATGGAGTACCACAGGGTACTGTGCTTGGCCCAATCCTGTTTTTAATAAATATAAATGATTTATGTAATGTTGTAATCCCTGGTAATATTGCATCTTACGCTGATGATACAGTAATAATTGTAAACGGAAAATCCTGGCTTGAAACTTATTTAAATGCATCAAAATGTATTGCACATGCCTCATCATGGCTAAATAGTAATAGACTCTTCCTAAACTACAATAAAAACATTTTACCTACCTTTTTATAAAAACAGTAAAAACAAACCCCCCAATAACGTTAAAATTAGAATTCATAATGCTAACTGTAATCAAGTATTATGCTCATCTTGCTCTGAAATTGGAAAAGTTGAAAAGATCAAATATGTGGGTATATGTATTGATACAAATTTAAATTGGCAATCACAAATTAATAATACCGTTTCTAAATTGAGATATCTTACGTACATATTTTACAGACTTAAAGAAGTATTGAATATTGACAAATTTAAAATGATTTATTTATCTCTGGTACAATCTTCACTTATGTATGGAATAATAGGATGGAGTGGTGCGCTTGATGCTTTTATAAAACCTTAACAAACAACTCAAAATTAAATCATCAAAGTTATGTATAATAGAATTAAAACATTTTCGACAGATGCTTTATACAAAGAATCTAAACTATTCAGTCTCCGTAAACTATTTATACTGCAAACTATGAAATATATCTTTAAAAACGTAAACAAATTCGAAAACAACGTAAACAGAATCAACATTAGAAATAATAATGTATTCTATACCCCCCAAACACACACACAACAAATGCAAACTCACAGCAGCTTTATTGGACCTCGTACCTTCAATAGTCTACCAAAAAATATTCAAGTTGCAACTAAATTTCCGCATTACATAAAAGAGTTAAAATGATGGCTAAACCATACAAATGTAAAAACTCTATTTATTTAGTTTTATTTCACTTTATGTTTCTAAAAACTCTATTTATTTAGTTTTATATCACTTTTCTCACAAATTTTACACCTATTATTACAATGTACATCATTTATTACACTTTACACTTATTTAACCGTTCACTATGGTATACACTTTTTGTATAAACTGTTTAAAATTTTTTTTTTTGCTTTATACACCACTGTTTGTTTTTTTCTAGGTACTAAATAAAACTTATTTTAACTATATTACCACGCACAGGCTGCGCCTTAGTGGGTTCCCACGTTATTGTTATGATTTTCAAAATATGTAAATATAAATTGTAAAATATGGGAAAAATAAAGGAATAAAAAAAAAAAAAAGAGTTCGTCCAGATGGCATTGGATCGTCCATTTCTTCACATGCGGGCATCCATCAACTATGGTTTATAATCTTCTGTTATTGTATAGTTTTTACATATGCTTATTTTTGCTTTAAGTTTAGCTTAGATTTCTAGTGGGCTTGTGTTTTTTTAGGGAGTGTTTTAAAAAAAAATTATGGATATTTTTTTTGTGTGGGAAGGGCGGAAATGTTACATAAAAAATAATGTAACAAGTGAACTATCTGTGTATGGGTACTTTTGGTGTGAAGTTTGTTAACATTCAACATCTTTAAATTGGTAGCATTGAAATGTTTACCTTTGCTCAGTTGGTGTTACTGAGGATCTGCACAGAGGGGTTCACTAGGCAGGACTGGCCTTGAGCTCTTCATTCTTTGAGCAGCCACAGGTGACCTTGGCCACCGTCCCTGTGGCGGGTCGACGTAATCACATAGTAATAGTTCGCCATTATTTTAACAACATGTGAAGATTGATAAATCCGCGCCCATCAGCGGCATCCATTATTGAAGACAATCATTAAAATCCTGGATCAGCAGCGGAGTACTATGGGAGCATCTGCAGACGCAGACATCACAAGACCTTCCGACTACACCTGGAGCCAGAGGTGCTCGCAGAAATGCGGCCGAAGATCGCCAACCTTGGCCGTCATCAACATAATCGGCTGGCAACCGCCTTGGGACGGGACGTCGCTGGGAAACCGCGGGACTGGAGGCCTGTTCGTCGCTCCAGCCTGCCGTTCAGCACATGTCAGCAGCGGAAGGAGCTGACCGCACATCTCCGAAGGCAGCAAGCAGCAGCATGGATCGCCTACAGATGGCATCACCCATTCATCAACTCCTCAAGATTAGACGGTACTAACGCTCCATAATATGCCCATTCAGATTTAGTCTAGCCCTGATTGTTTTTTTGTACTTATAAATAAAATTTAACTGTCTCAAAGAACTAAACTCTTTTATTAAATAACCTATCCTCATACAAAGTATTTTATAGCCGCCTGCTTAAGGTCCACGCCTGAGATACAAATCCTCCAGTAATAATCACACTTGTCTCTTGCTCTCCACCTATTATATTCCTAACATTTTAGCTTCCAATGTGAAAGCTACATATTTTCATAACATTTCTTCAATAACTATTCGAACTTATGCCAAAAGAAGATCTGTATCGCAATACTACATACCCTACACACGTTTAATTCAAAAGCCCAGCTGGCCATAAGATAGATAAAAAAAATAAAAAATAAAATAAAAATCCTTAATTTGCCAGATCTTGAAAATCGTAACATGTTTAAATCGTGAATGTTACTAGGACTATATACTTTGAAATCATTTAAAATTTCGAACTTAGGACGATTTTTTTTTGCCACTCATAGGCTATGTACGCACTAGCGGCCAGCCGCGTAGGCGTCAACCGCGCGGCTGGCCGCATACCGCGGTTGAATGTAGCGGCTGGCCGCCATGGCAGCTAGCCGCTAACGAACCGCTTCGTGCGGTTCAACCGCGGTAGGCATAAAACTGCGTTGTATCGTCAGTAATAAAATGGATGCCGTCGAGGTCGCTAGTGTTATTTATTTGTACCATCTACGACAGCGACGCAAGACAAAAAATAGAAAATATTGGATTCATCCTTTACTGCAAACATGTTACGAATCTGGCCAGTTCGCAATTTGTTTTCAAGAACTGAAGAAGCATGAAAATAAATTTTTTGGTTATGTTAGAATGAGTGTTGCGTCATTTGAAGAATTGCTTAAAGCTTTATACGACACCATTAAAGGACAAGATACACGGTTTCGTGATTGCATTAAACCCGAAGAAAAATTAGTGATAACACTAAGGTAAGATAAAATAATAATATTTAATTGTAGTAATGTTTAAATTTTAATTGTAATATGGATTCAACATAAAAAAGTAGCACACAATAGTATTTACTGAATTCAAATTACTAAAATACTTAATTATTATTTTTATTTGTTAAACTAACGTTTAAGACAAGATTTTTATGCATAGCACAAAGGGTAACAATTATTATAAGCAATAATTATTAGCCTGACGCCAACGGACCGTTGGCGTCATGTATCTTTTCTCGGAAGATTTTTCAATGTGGATGAGTGTTTGATAATTATTGCTTATAATAATTGTTACTAAAATACTTAGTTTTTACCATTTTTTTTTCTTTTATCAGGTATTGGTTATCCAGTAAACGGTTCCCGGTGCGGCGTGCCAAATTTAAATTAATGCATATCAAGATTTTTTTGTACTATCAACCTATCTTCGTTTCCAAAAATATCCATTAACTCTTCCCATTGTTTGAGTTTCAATTCACTGTTCTTATACGCTGCTCCTTCACAATTCCAAATAGCTTTGCGTTTTTAAATTTTAACGATAAATTTTTCTGTGTCAAAATAGCTATTGGGACAACTCAGCAGCGGCTAGCAGCGAACTAAACCCCAGCCGCCTAGTGCGTACAGATATGGCGGTGAGCTGCGAAGCGGGCCGCGTTCAACCGCCGCGGTTCGAAATTTTCGGCGGTTGGGTGCGTACGAACAAGAGCGGTTGCATATTAAAATAAAAACGCGGCTGGCCGCGCGGTTGACCGCCTACGCGGCTGGCCGCTAGTGCGCACAAGCCCTAGTGGCGCTCTTTTTTTTTAAACGAATACCGCCAAGAGTCTAAGAACTGTACTGCAAGAGTCCCAACTGCACCCGTCTGGAGCCAGTGGAACTATGGCATCCCCAATTGGGGTATGTTGTGAGGCTGAAGGCAATGGGGAGGGGAAGGAGATAGGGAAGAGGAAGGTGGGGAAGTACCTGGCTATTCAGATCTGGTCACCAAACACGGCAGAAGCCATTTCCAGCAACGTTTTAATTCTGAATGGTGGTCTTACACCAGGGCGATACTGAGAGTATCTTCCACTCTGGAACGTGCCGCAAATATACTGTATATTATTTTAAATGAATAAATTGTGAAATACACAAATTAATTTAATAAAATTTATTTGCCACCAAATTAAAAAAATGGTAAAATGTAAACTTACTGATGCGACCACCAGACGCTTCGTGATCAATAAATCTGCAAAAATGGGACATAAATCAATCTGTTCAAGGTCACGTTGCCTCAAACCACACGTCCCTTACTTTGGCTGCCAAAGTGACTGACCGCAGCACAGTAGGGTCAAACACCTCATTTTGATTCAATAAACAAACAAAAAATTCAATCTCAAAATGTCGCTTTATTTGATGAGTTGTAGCATAATGACATAGCAGGTAAACGCAATTTTTTTAATTATGATGATGGTGTTAACCTTGATGATGCAAGTGACGATGATGATGATAGTGATGACTTAAACACGTCAGATAAAGAAAATGAAAATTGTATTTGGTAGTGATTTAACTTAATTGTATTTATAATATTTATATTTATAATATTTGTATTCTTATAATACTTAATTGTATAAAATAGATCTGATAAAGTTTACATATACAATGTACTAAAATTTTAGTTTTTTTATAATCTTCCTTGAAACATTCAAATTTTCAGTTTAAAATGTTCCTATGAATAAAGGGCGTTTTACAGCACTCTTGCCTCACTGTGCGTCGTGAACACACCTGCTCAATCCCGACACATACGACACGCAAAAATTACTACTCGTTTTTCGACAAGAAATGTTCATAAATTTAACCTCAATACAACAATCTGACATCATAAAGCTATTGAAATCAGCCGGTGTTGGAAAAAACCTCTCATTCCTTGATAGATAACGCACCACAGTCTCTTAATTATAAATTTGTTTTACGTAGAAATTAGCATACTGTGATAGCATTTATAATTAATTGCTATTACTAAGCAGGTTTCAAAAGGTTTTTTAATTTCCTTGCTGATTCAACACAGCTTCCTAATTATATTATTTTCTTGTTGAAATTAACATATCATACTGTGATAATAATGCTCATTCATTAATTGTAAAAAATTGGTAAAAAATATCCAAAACACATAATTAAAAACGTATTCGCAAAATCATCATTAATAATAATAGCCCAGGACCAATCAAATCAGCAAACTCGTCCAAAGTAACAGACTCATTAGGAGATTGGGTTTTGGTTTTAGGGACAGCGAAAGGTTGCAAATTGATTATGAGAAAAACCCACGGAGAGTCCAGAAATCCAAATTTTGTTTTACGAATAATCTTAGGTTTTATCTTGTTTTAAGATGAACTCCATGAAAACGCGGCAACCTCTTTGGTTTGGACTTAAAAGTTGTGGGTTATGCCGGAGGAAACAAAAAAGAATAATTTTAATATTCAGAATCGAAGCTCCACTAAAAACTACTCAGGGGAAGGGGGGGCAAAGTGGAAAACTTAACTTCAGTTTACAGATTAATCAAGAAAATGTATTTTTTGTTTTGTTTTCAAAAGTTTATTAAAACAAGAAACTTACATATTTTTGTTAATTGAAAAAAAATTATACTAAAAAAAACAGTTTTGGTAATGGAGACCCAGTTTTGAAAACTTAACTTTTTTCCACTTTGCCCGCATAGCAGGGCAAAGTGGAAACGTGGAAAGGGTAAAGTGGAAACATATAATATAGAACAATAAAATACAGAATACGATAGCATGATTCCTCTAATGGAATTGGCAAGGTAAAAGGTAAATTTTCCACCATTGTCAATATCGACACACAGTTCGTGTGCCCATTCTTGACAGACTTTACATTGAATCCATTCTTCAGTTGGAGGATCAATGTAAATTTCTTTGCAAAACATGCAAACTGTAAAATGTTGTTGTTTTGATGTGCCAGGCTGAGGTTGAAAATTAATTTTCTCTGTAACTTTGTTTCTCTTCGAGAAAATGGTTTCTCATCTTTCTTGCAGATTTTTTGTTTTTTTGAAATTTTCTTTTTCTGTTCCATTTTCTCAATTTTTATTTTCTTTTGTATTTTTTACTCTCTGCTCTCTTTCCTTGATAATTTTCAATTTTTTGGCTACTTTTTCTTCCAATTGGTTTTTGTTATATTCGAGTAAAACTGGACAACTCACGAGCGCGGGCAAAGTGGAAAGGTTTCCATTTTGCCCTCACATACAACTTTCCACTTTGCCCAAATGGTGTGAAAGGAACAAAAAAAAATATGTATCCAAAAGTCGTATAAAAATATCATAGACGTATTAAAATAACGTTGGACAATACTTATATGCAATGCAATAATAAATAGCATATAACTAAATCCTCACCTTTCAACGAAAAATTAATCTTTGAAGTTTGAATGTTTTCGTAAGGAATCTGCACAAATCACTCAACTTACACGTGCACCGTGCTAGGTCGCCGCAGCCGTGCTAAATTTCATCAGGGGCATAAAGGCGACATGCGACTTGCGGTAAGTGAGCGCAACGGGGGGGTGGAGGTCGCTATTTTTTGTTTTATGTGAACTTTCCACTTTGTCCGCCCCTTCCACTTTGCCCGCCCCTTCCACTTTGCCACCCTTTACCCTATATCTTTGGTAACTAGATCGATTAACAAACTTTCCAGCTTTCCTGATTTTCCCCTTTTCTTTCCCCAAATCTCCACTCATAACATTCCCAATTTTTATTTTATTTTATTAATTACCAGCGAGTACCGGACTTGCGTTACACTACTATTCAAAGAAAGCGTTTGTGATTTAATTCTGTTCATGAAGTGCCTTTAGATATACTCTCGCGTTTCCTTTCCGCTTTCCCCACATTCCCTCCTCCCTCGCCCCATTACCGCGAACCCCTCCCCCTTTCTCCTTCGTTCTTCCCACCGCTCCCCGTTTCTCCTCCGTCTCCCGCCTTCCCTGATGGATGATATAGTCCTACTAGCCACGGTGTGTTTGAGTTCTTGTACGACATCAAACAGAAGTCAATATTTTTTTATTTATTTGTCGAAGTCAATCCACATTGCCACATTACATATTGTAAATACGACACGAAATAATTCCATTAATTTTTTTTCACAACATCGGATCCATAACTTCTGCCAAAAGCGACTCACTTGATAATACTTTTATCGCGTAAACGAATCAGATGCAATTAATAAGAGGGTTTTCTCGTAAAAAAATAAGTGATCAGGTTTGTTGATTAGAATGCCAAAAACAGTATTTAACAATTTTTCCTGGAAGAGTTACAAACTTGTTTTGATTCACCTTTGAACCCTGTAATAAATAAATAATGCTAATCTCTGATAATGAATTTTCAACAATTCGCTAAATTTCTAAGTTGAATATTAAGTTCTGTGATAGTTCTATGTGAAACAATTGGCCAATTGGCCAATGTATTTTATTTTATTGAACCTGTACATTTTTTCATTGTATTATATTTTATTACAATTTTTTAATTGTGTTATATTACAAAGTTGTATTGTTTCATTTTTCTTTTTTGTATTATATTTTCTTTATTGTTCTAGTTTTATTAAAATAACTGTGATCCTTAACGTATAAACTAGAATGTAAATTTTATTTTTTATTTTTTTTTTATTTTAAGAATAGATAATACATATTGTAATCAGCAAACAAGTCCTGCTAAGCCAATTGAATTGGCTTGTCAACAGGTGCTTATATTTTAGTTACATATAGATTTTTTACATTTAAAATTTACATCTTATATCTACAGATTCAACATTTTTTTTACACATATCAATATCAATATAATTTTTTTTCCGATAGCCAATTTTTCACCATATATTTAACCTTATTCATAGAATTGCGTTGCTTTATATTGTCAGGTAATAAATTAAATATCTTCGGTATGATGTATTCAAACGTTCTCTGTCCGTACTTATTGTTAAATTTCGGAACTATTAACCCGTCGTTGTGCGTGAATCTAGTGCTGTATTTATGTTCTAATTTCTCTTTATGCTGCGGGGTAAATATATGCTGAATTATAATTTTGTGTCATAGTATTGCTTTAACAGGTAAAATTTTGGCACTCTGAAACAGCAACGGTGTATCATGTCTCTGTTTGAAAATATTAGGGACGACTAATAATTTTACAATTGCGTATTGTACAACGTGTACTTGTTTCAGATTGGTTATAGAAGTATTTCCCCATATTGTTAATCCATATCTTATAATAGATTCTGCCAGTGACATATAAATTATTTTAAGTGTTTCAATTGAAAGAAAAAAATTTAATATGTACATTCTGCCAGCAATTGATCTGAGTCTTTTACAGGTTTTTTTAATATGTTTGTCCCATTTAAAAAACAATCTACTGTAACACCAAGATACACGTATTCCGTAACTAATTCTAAGCTTTCACATTTACAATTAGTTGGATGGATGCAATTAAAATCGTGAGAAATAATATTAGGATTAAATAGAAATTTGGCATTAGGTGATCTTACATGCATTACTTTGGTTTTTGTAGCATTTATTAATAGTCCACTAGGGCGTGTAATAAATAAATAAATAATGACATAATAATAGAATTTGAAAATTAACTTTGAAGTGTGAGGAATTGTTCAAATTCTTTGAAACAATCCGTCTTTAGTTTTTGTCTTAATCTTTTTCGCAGCGAGCCGTTTGTTCGATATCGAACAAAAAAAGCATCTAGCGTGTAGGTACACACGTTGCTACATGTTCGAATGAGCGTGAAACCATCCAGCGCGAACGAGCGTGGGTACGTAGCTACATTGTTTTTAAAATTTGAAAATATTTATTTATTAACTAGATTAACATAGATTTTAGGTTTAGTTGTGTTTTCTAATTGCTGTATTCACCTAACCATGTCACAAGATACCTGTTTTAAAGCCCGGTCTCCTGCAACCGCTTCCACGGACATTACCTCAAACACTACTACAGACAATGTGTCGTAAACATTCGAGATGGGGGCGTAGCCTTCCACATTTTTGTTTGCAGATGCAATGTTTGCATTTTTCGTGACCGATGGAAAACAATCTCCACCCGGATGAAACGGGAAGGCAGGGGAGGGGATTATTTAATTTTTGAACAACCATCTTCCCGTGCGGTCATTCACGGACGCCTTTAAATAAAGTCCTTTAAGTATATTAATTTATTCTACCAAACCAATAAACATATATAAAATTTGATGATAATAATTGTTTGTTTTTAATTTCTTAAATGGTACATTTAGGTCATGTACGAATTGAAAATTTCCAGAAATCTTAATATAATGCCAATTCGTATTTCTGGTGGAATATTTTAAACACACGCAGTATAAGTAAAACCAGTTCTTCAAAATCGGTTTCTGAAACATGGACGAAATTGCCCAATCCAAATCGGCATTCTATCCTTAATTCCTGATAAATAAATACCTATCAAAATTTCGATAGGTATTTATGTATATTTTACAAAGTCTAACATGAAATTTACAATCTTATCGCTAAAATCTTACTTCCTCATCAGAATTCATCTTAACATTTTTTGACGTCCACGTAATTACTTTTCGTAAGGTAGTGTCCTACTAGTAAGCAAACTGCATTAAAAAAGCGCCAAAATGCCCTCATTAGTGATGAGAAAATGTTTCCATTACACGGCAAACACTAGTAAAAGCCAAAGAATAACATCTCTTTCGTAAATACACGCAAATTATTTAATATTATCAATTATCGTAAATAATACAACTGGTTTCCGCCCGGAGATTTTTTGCGCCTAGAGTACAGGTCTGGATGCGCAACACCCAAATTACGAAGTCAGTGCCATCGCTAAGTAAACTTTACTGTTTAAAATATTCTAATGATTTATATGAGGTTTATTTATATGCTTGCGGTAAAACATCATAAAAATCAACAGTAACAACAAATACTGTAACAATCGACGCCGTTTGTAAACTATCGTTGTTAATAATTATACAGGCTATTTTTATACTTAAGAGGAGTAAAGATCTGAAAGTTACTTTTTATTTAATTTTAAAAATTATTTTTTTAAAGTTCCTAATAACTTGATCCTCCCTTTTGATAACATTTAACATAACGTGAAATAACGACTAGCCATTTCAAAATTTAAGTTTTAAAATTCTCTGTATTAATACATTGAAAATTCATATGTCATGTAATCTGGTTTATAAATGTGTTATTTCTATTACTTAGGAAATTCTAAAAATTATAGTACTTTATATCAATTAATAGTCATAAATACATTGGGATTCATATGTCATATATTGGTTTATAAATGTGTATATTCTAGTTATGCAATTGTAAATGTTCTCCAAAATTACCTGGAAAGAATCTCATACTTGTGATCTCCCGAAAAAAACCATTCATTTATTCTGAATGCAATTATTAATGTTCTCCAAAATGACCTTGAAAAAATTATATCTTTGCGATTCTTTCAAGGACATAAAGAAACCACCCCTTCATTCAGAATGCAATTATTTATGTTCTCAAAAGTTATCTCATTCCTGTGATCTTTTGAACGAAATCATTCCTTTGTTAAGAATATTATGAACTAAATATGCAATTTCGCTGTCCTGAAAGGGGATCCTTCCCACTTGGACAGACAAAGCATCATTTGTAATGTAGTCGGCCTTTAGGCAGTTTTCGAGGGAACTTTAAAAAAAATTGAATAAGAAAACGCCGTCCGCGTTCTGTCGTTTAGTTCGTCCATATGCGCATATTCTTTAAACGTTTATCTTTGTCATACATTAACAACGTTTGGAATAAGAATTTACTGGACACAGAGGAGTGTTCCGTACTTGCCCGACATGTAATTTTGAGTTTGTGAGACAATGGCGAGCATAACAATGGCGTCATTGGTGTGGCCATGCCCACCGCTCCCCAATGTTTCAACAAAAAGAGGAGATGAAACGTGGACAAAAACAAATAAAGTTTGCGCTAATGTCTGTGGTAATGTTTGATGCATTGCTTGTGGAGACGGTCGCAGGAGACCGGGCTTTAGTTGAACAATATAAACAATAAATTATAAAGCAAGTATCTCAAGTAATGTGGAAATGTGGAAGCAGAGAACGTTGAGCGGTATTTAACGCCTGAGGCGGATATTCGAAACATTACCACATCAACACTTTGATATGATTTAAGACCTGATTTCAGCCCTTTGACTCTCAAAAACAGCAGTCAGTCTCGAGTCTAGATCGATGAATATTGTAGCAAATCTATCATGGTGCCGAAAACTTTTTAGTTTTATTAGAACAGGGCCGAACTCGTAATAACGATAATAATAATCATACATGGATAATTTAAATATTGCAATTTTTGTAATACATCATCTCAAAGAGAGACGTTTGATCGTTTCTCCTCAAATTTTTAACAGTTGAAATAGTAACTATTGTAACATAAGAACACAAAAAATCCAAAATCGGACCCATCCTACAAAACTGTTTCATCAGCATTATGAAACTCAAATATATGGTGATTTACGATGTCAGGTAAGTGAAAGAGAGACGAAGCGCGTACTAAATAGGAGAGAATCAAAAGGAAAAATTCAGTCTTTTGTTTTCCATTCAAATCTACTTAGAAACAATTTCTGGTATGCATTGTATTGCAAGGTAAAATAGACATTTCAAAGAAAATACAAAGAGAATTCTCAAATAATATTAAAGCGCAAGATTAAAAACACAC
The DNA here is from genome assembly GCA_929108145.2 of Limnephilus rhombicus. Lineage (NCBI taxonomy): Eukaryota > Metazoa > Arthropoda > Insecta > Trichoptera > Limnephilidae > Limnephilus > Limnephilus rhombicus. The sequence goes on from OV815270.1 coordinate 66,024,098, forward strand.
ACAAATATATTATAAGACCTCCCTTTTGAAAGAAGTCAAAATCACAGAACTCATTACAACTGTAAAGAACGGCGAAGAGCTCACAAGAAATACCGACGGTCATAATACCACCAATGAATAAAAATTAATGTTTATATATTCTATATATATATATATATGAAATTGGTGAAGCGTAATTTTAAATTCATGTAATCTTTAAAAAACTATTTTTAATTCTGATATTGAGTGATGCTCAAAATTCAGAAACAAAATATGCCCAATAATATGAAGTCGCAAAAAATCAGTGTTTCCAAGCGAAAAGAAAAGGTAAACAGTTTTGTTGAAATCGCAACCTGACGATGTTTTGGTGTCAAAAAGGTCACGCGGACTAATACACACTTATCCCGCAGAATTTTAATCTTTGCCCTCGAGATCTTTAACATTATTGCAACATCATAGTTTCTACGAATACATCCGTGGAATCGCATTTACTAACGACGCCATCAAAAAGCTCTTGAATGTATGTTGTTGATGGGTTCAAGTTCATCGTATTAATATTTCAAGGAGCTGGCTTTAGAAACCGAACTCGACTGAATGAGCGAGTTGAAGTCGGATTCTACTGCAAAAAACCAAACAAAAACGTGTTACTTCGAATAGGATGAGGATTCTTCTATTTATCATTGATCATTTTACCTTTTTTTAACCCCTGGGATGATATTATCTACCCGCATGAAATAAGACACTTTAATTATATACCCTTTTCAAAAGCATGTTTGAAAAAAAAACAATAAAATATCATACAAATACATACATTATAATCACGTTCCCTTGCGAATTGATTTTCATCCATTTAAGTTGACCCGGATCTACCCATTGTCTGACAGAACATTACTCGGAAAGAATTCTAAAGCCCTGATCAACAGCTTTACATTTAAATAATTTATTAGAAAATACGTGTATGCATAAAAAAGCATATTTACAAAAGATTTATATTACGCAAATACCAAGTTCTGACGTGGGCCATCGTCAACGGGTGACATCAAAAAGTACATTTCATTGGTTTTTTGTTTATCGAAGAAAGCGGAAATGTTTTAACGGACGTAAGTTTATAGAAAAACAAAAAACAAACAGCTTAAAAGTAACTTAGAATTACCATAAGTCCTAGGTACGAAACCAAACCTATAGGTCTTTAAGGTCACATCTCATACAAACAACCTAGCCATATGTACACTCCAGTCACTAATGATGATGATTGGAAATAAAGGTTTTTACATTAATCATTATTTTATTTGTTTAAATATTATCTTTCTTACATAACAGAACAAGAAAGATATTCCACTGCATAATATACCTTTTTTATTTTTTATTATTAAGTTAAAAGAAATATAATATTTCGCTTTCTTAACTTAAGTACAGAGCATATATAGTACAGGTGTAGTAGTAATATTTTTAATTTTGTTCCAAAATCTTAAGTTTAAATAGTTTTTTTTTAAAGGTTTTTATATTATTTTCTGCTTTAAGGTTATCTGGAAGGAGATTATATAATATGTGAACTCCCTCGTGGCCAATACTTTTCTTGCCACTTTCAGTCTTGACAGTATTTGTATACAATTTATTGTGTTGTCTAGTATAATGTTCGTGTACTTGTGATGTTTTTATAAATGTTGTGTTTGTGTGAATAAGTCCATTTTGTATTTTGTAGATTAAAAGACATATGTTAGATTCATACAATGTTCTTATTTTCAAAAGATTCATTTCCTGGTATAGTTTTTTTGTGGGAGTGTCTGGGTTATAGTTGAAGAGTTTTTTAATAACTTTGTTTTGTATTATTTGTAATTCGTTTAAGTACGTAATGTATGTGTTACCCCATATTTTTATAAAATAATTTAGGTGGGACTGTATTAAGCTAAAGTATAAGCCTCTCTTTACCTCTGTTGGTAGAAGATGAGTAATTCTACCAAATACATCAATTAATGGGATGATTTTTGTTTTTAGTTTTTCTACATGTTGTTTAAATGTCAGATGTTTATCAATATATAAGCCCAGGTATTTTTCGCTATCTAGAATATGTAGGTCTCTTTCTTCTATTTATAATGGTTTATGCGATGGTATTATTCTTTTAGGTGAGCTTAAGATCATGTAATCGGTTTTATTAATATTTATTGTTAATATATTTTTTATTATCCAATCGTTTAGTACACTAAGATCCATTTGAGATTGTTCTAATAGACTTTCTAAGTTTTTGCCGAAGTAAAATATTGCCGTATCATCTGGGTATAAGAAAATTTCACATGTAGTTTTAGCTGACAGATGTCGTTTATGCATATTTTGAATAAAAGTGGTCCCAGTATTGATCCTTGTGGAACTCCATAGTTTATACTCTCGAGTTAACTGTTTTTATCTCCTATGTTAACCCATTGTTTTCTGTTGGACAGATAGGATTTTTTGGATCGAACCAAAAGTAGAGAACATCCTTTCCGGAGACCAGTTTGGCTTTAGAAGAGGTGTAGGAACCAGAGAAGCAATATTGTCACTAGGAATACTACTTGAAAAAAGAATAAAAAGAAACCAAAACACATTCATCGCATTCATAGACCTGGAGAAGGCTTTCGACAAAGTTGAATGGAAAAGACTCTTCGAGATTCTGAAGAGAATTGACATCAAATATAGAGATAGACGAATAATCCAGGCGCTATACAAGAATGAGGCCGCTATAATTAGATGTGACAATGATGCAAAAGAAGCCAGTATAAGACAAGGGGTGAGACAGGGATGCTCTCTGTTACCTGTTCTTTTTAAAGCTTATATACAAAGTGCGATTGATGACTTGAGAGAGAGAATGAGTCACAGAAAAGGTGTAAAGATACACGGGCAAAAGGTGGATATGATAAGGTTTGCTGACGATATTGCTATGGTTGCTGAAAGCGAAGAAGAACTGCAAGAGGCCTTAACAATCATGCAAAGCATTCTTCAAAACAAATACAACATGAAGATAAATAAAGACAAAACAAAGCTGCTGACTGTAGGCCGAACGCAACATCAGATGAGAGTAGAGATGTCAGGAGTTCCACTAAAGAACACCAAGGAGTTTGTCTACCTCGGGAGCAAAATAACATGGGACGGTCGGTCTAAGAGCGAGGTCGACAGCCGTATACACCAGGGGCAGGGCCGGATTAACCATGTTGGGGCCCCTAGGCAGTCCACGTCTCGGGGCCCCTTTGCCAATGGCGCAGTATGGGAAGGGGGGGGGGGGGTTGAAGGGGCCATCATACCTAACTCAAAATCTTGACTTGACTTGACCGATGCTTTTGAAATTTTGTACACTATTTCTACACATAAATCAGCAGGTAGTCAAAGGGAGTTTTTTTTTACCATTTTATAATGACAAATTCACATTAATAACAAATTTTATAATCTATGGAGTTAAATCTAAGTTAAGTTATAATCTATGGAGTTTCTCATAAGTAACCAAATATTTTTGTCCTACAAAAAGTTTCAAAAATCGATATCTAGATTGTGTTTTTCTCACAAAACTAAGTGTATCACATTAAAATAGTGGATCGTTTTCCTATTAATAAATAATCACAGTGATAACAGTTATACTATAAGAATGAACTTAAAAACAAAATCTTGAAATTAACATGACAAGTGATATTTGAATTTGAAACCATTTGAATTTGAATTTGAAGTTTGAAGTCAAGTGACATTTGAAGCCATAGACAAAAAAGTTAACAGAATATTCTACCATTCTAACATCTACCTACATCTAATAATAATCCATAATATTATAATGGAACAAGAAAACTCTGCCCAACAATTCCTGGCAAAGGCAACCTCTATTTTAAACCTATTAAATATCATCATAATGGACACATCTAACAAATTCACCAAGGAACAAATAGCGAAACTCGACCCTAAATTCACCGATCTATTGGGTAATGTCGGTCAAATGGGTGTAAAGTTAGGGAGCCTTGAAGGAGAATTGAAGACCTACAAATATATGTCTTCTAATCAAACACCCGAAAATGGGAACAGAACGTATAGTTCGATTACGTCCAACCAAGTCATCCCGAAATATCCACCGAACACAAGAAACAATGCCCCTATACTTCCTGCGAGACCAGCCGTACTTATCTTCCCCAAAGATGACAAGTCACTTCCTTCCAGCAGTACTCTTGAAACTCTCAAAACCTCAACTAACCCATCATCTTTGGGAATTACAATCACGGGGGTACGAGAAATAAGGAACGGAGGTGTAGTCGTGCATCCAAGTACCGATGCGGAGGCCATAAAACTTGCCAATGCACCGACCCTATCCGATGCTGGTCTGAAAGCAGCAGTTTCTTCACATAAACTTCCTCGGATAGCTATCCATGGTCTACCTCAAGTTGTGCCCCTCGAGAATATCATCTTGGCAATCCACCAGCAAACACACGAAGAAACCGGTCTACAAATTAATGAATTGAAAGATAAATTGCAGTTCTCTCACAAAGTAGGACCTCGTACCGGATCGTGCACTCATGTCTTCAGAGTTCCTCCTTCTGTTCGTCACTCCCTCATTCGCTTCTCTAAACTGGCTATGGACTGGCAAATACACACCGTAAGGGATTGGATCGACAGTCTAAAATGTGGACACTGTCAACTTTACGGCCATACGGCGTCGAAATGTAACGCAGACATGCCTACATGTTCTCACTGTGGAAAACCTGGACACAATCGAGATGCTTGCCCGACTCCTGAAAAGCCACCAGCATGTGCTACCTGCAAGTTCTTCAGAAAACCGTCCACACACAACACTGGCTCCCCTGACTGTCCTGCCCGCCAAGCCGCTGAAAGACGCGAATTACCTCGAGTCAATTTTTTAGGCTGAATCAGAATCGACACCTCATTAATACTAACTTTTCCACCTATTATCAAAATATTCGTGGTCTCAATACTAAGCTAAACTCCTTTAGATGCTCCATAAATTTATGCCCTTATGATTTTTTATGTTTTACTGAAACATGGCTATCAGACAATATTGCTTCAACAGAACTTGGACTACATGACTACATTATTTTTCGCTGTGACCGCTCTTCCTCTTCTAACAAGTGTAGAGGAGGTGGGGTAATGATATGTATTAAAAAAAAAATACTCTTGCCACATTCTTGAATCGTCTAATAATGTATCTGAACAATTATTTATTTGTGTTCTACTTGGTTCCAAGAAACTTGTCATTGGTTGTGTATACATTCCCCCCTCCTCTTCAATAGAAATCTATAAGTCACATACTGAAGCAGTTGAGCGTGTTTCCATAAAGGCCGATTCCTTACTTATTTGTGGTGATTATAATCTTCCTAAAATAGTGTGGCTTAATGACAGTCATGGTGTGAAAACTCCTAATAATGTTTCCCTTCATGCTTCCATAATAGTAAATTTCTTTGCCTTCCTGAATATGTACCAATTAAACTCGATCAATAACTGTGGAGGTTACTGTCTTGATCTAATATTTACCAATATGCCTAGCGTTTGTGTATGTGAAGCTACTGACTCAATATTACCAATAGATAAATATCATCCACCACTCGATATTAACTTCACTAATCCTTTCAAAAGTGACACTCTGAAATCAGCAGTTACATTCCACTACAAATTTAACAAAGGTGATTATACTGGCATGAATAGGTACCTTGCCCAATATGACTGGGCAGGTATGTTATCAAACAACAATATTAACGATGCTGTATTTAAATTCAACGAATGTATAACTCATGCTATAGATTTGTTCGTTCCAAGGGGAACTTTTTCCCAGCCTAAATTTCCTATTTGGTTCAGTATGAAACTAAAGCATTTGATTATGGAAAAAAAGAAAACACACAAGTTATTCAAATCAACGAACAACTTAGCGCTTTATCAAAAATTTTCTCAGTTAAGAGAATTATCCAAAATTGAATCTAACTTGTGTTACAAATCTTATATTGAACTCACTGAGACAAAATTAAATCTTAACCCTAAACAATTTTGGAAATTTATTAAACAAAAACGTATTGATAACGATCTCCCTTCAAGTTTATTTTTTAATGATACTCACGCCACCAACGATTTCGATATTGCCAACCTTTTTGCTGAACATTTCTCCTCTGTCTATACTGATAACATATGCACCATCCCTCCACTTAAATATGCTTATACTATTGACCTTAATAATTGCGAAATCACACTTGTAGATGTTTTCAATTACTTAAAAAATCTTCCCAGCAAAACAAGCACTGGTCCTGATGGTATACCTGAAATATTATTGAAAGAATGTAAATCTGTTGTATCTAAGCCAATTTGTTTATTATATAACTTATCATTATCATCTGCCACTTTTCCGGATTCCTGGAAGGTTTCCTATATACGACCTATTTTTAAATCGGGTAATAGGTCGAACGTAGAAAACTATAGACCTATATCGATGTTATCTCATATTCCTAAAATCTTTGAATCTATAATCACAAAAAAAATAACACCTATTTTCAAAAATGTGCTGATTGAGGAATAGCATGGCTTTAGATCTGCTAAATCTACCACTACAAACTTACTCTCCTTCACCAACACTGTAGTCAATGGCCTAGAAGATAAATCACAAGTAGATGTTCTATATACCGACTTTTCTAAAGCTTTTGACAAAGTAAAACACGCTATCCTCATGGCCAAGCTATATGCTATAGGTATACGAAACCCATTGCTATCTTTCTTTAATTCTTATTTAAGCAATAGAAAACAAAGAGTTAAAATAAATAACATTGAGTCTATTATTATTGAAGTAACATCCGGCGTACCGCAAGGAGCACATTTGGCCCCGCTTCTCTTCAACTTGTTTATAAATGACATTATTCGTATTTTCTCTCACACACGCTTTTGGCTTTTTGCTGATGACAATAAGATCCTAAAAATAATCAAAAACTACCATGACTGCCTTCTTTTCCAATCAGATATTGACTCTTTCAATGACTGGTGTAAAATTAATTGCTTGGAACTAAATGTCGATAAGTGCAAAATTATGTCCTTCTTCAGATCTAAAAATCCGATTGTTTTCGAATACAAATTAAATAATAATTGCCTAACAACTGTTCAATCTATTAAAGATCTTGGTGTCTCTCTTGATAGCAAGCTTTCTTTCCGGGAACATATAAATACGATTGTTAATAAATCTCTCTAACTACTTGGTTTTATCACTAGAACCACTTCTGACTTCAAAAACATAAATACCCTAAGAACTCTTTACTGCTCCTTGGTTCGCCCCCATCTTGAATATGCTTGTATTATATGGTCTCCTTTTTATGCTGTCCATATTCGTCATATTGAATCCGTTCAACATCGGTTCCTAAAGGGAATTGCTTGGAGGCTAGGATTAGAGCGAGGCAATTACTCGTATGCTGAAATTGAACAAACTCTAAACCTTTCTCCTTTAGAAGACCGTCGGATAAAATCTGATCTCATTTGTTTCTTCAAAATTATTAACTGTTTAATCGACTCGCCTACATTACTACAACTCATCACATTTAATATACCTTCTCGTAGACTCAGAAATAAAGACCTGCTTTTCCTCAATCAGCACTCGACTAACTATGGTTATAACTCACCACTGTCCAGAATGTGTAGACTGGTCAACTCACGTCAAGACCTTGATTTTTTTGGTATTAGCTTAAATGATTTCTGTCGCTCTTTAAACAAATGAAGATATGTAATATTCACCCTAATTTTTGCAAGGTCTTAACGTGACTTGACACTTATTTTTCTTCTATTTTCACTGTTTGTCTTTGCTTTCATGTACCATCCGAATCCTTACATTGTTCATTTCTATACTTCGTGATACCTTGTTTTAAATTGGACGTAAGTCCGTAAATAAATAAATAAATTTTCACTTCAAAATGCTGCCAAAAAAAAATCGTCAAAAACTCCCTCTGACTACCTAGGAAAACATATAACCTTTTAAACGCATTTCGATTTTTTGTTTCAAATGATCCGGTGATGAGTTATGGAGTTCACCGCTTAACAACTTTTATGATGCATTTGTTAAAAATGCACCCACCACATTTTTCAAAGAAATTCGAAAAATTGACGAAGATACAGCATTTTATGTGAAACCATTTGTAACAGTTTGTTGAATTATCCTTCAGCAAAACTTTGAATGCGTTTTTCTCGAAACTTTTTTAACACGTTTTTCAACTTGGTTGACAAGATATTATTATATATACAGTTTTGTCACTAAAGTGAACTCTTCCAGACAACCTTTCCCAAAGAATTTTAGCAAGCAGATAGGTAGTGCATACTGAAGCTTGTACAACGTTTATATTTTAAACATACATTTAGAAATAAAAGCAAAAAATAAAACAAAACCAATGCCAATATAAACCACACACGGCACCTCACACTTCAGATACTAAATAATGTTGCAACAAATAGAAGAAAAGAAAAGTAAAATGCAACTATGTTTATTTATTTGTTTTAATTACTTATAAACTTTTTTTATTTATTATCACCACAGTTTGAAAATGACCTTACCAAACAACACTAACCAAAAAACTTGCAGAACTCGATAATAACATTATCAAATTTAATTTTAATTAAATTTCTAAAAAATTTAATGCGTGTACCTAATGTTATTAACCTGTAAATGTTCCTAAAAAAATTAAAACATCTTGAAAGCTGACTTTTTCCGAAACTTCGTTGCTCACTAATTGAAGCTAGTCATTTTTTCTCAGGACGCGGGGCCCCTAGCCGATGCGGGGCCCCTAGGCAGTTGCCTACTCTGCCTTAGGGATAATCCGGTACTGACCAGGGGTCCTAGCATGGTCGATCGATATAGGTTTTATCGAAAATGTCGGTAACTTGCCATCGCTCCCGAGCGCGACTGCACTACGCTAACGAACCAACAATAGTTCACAATGACAAGGTGTTCTTAATATATTTGACGTAAATTGTTGTTTATTCGTTAGCGGCCTGCAGTCGTGCTTGGGAGCGATCGCAAGTTACCGACATTTTCGATAAAACCTATATCGATCATCCATGCTAGGGGGCCAGGCTAGGCTTGCGTTCAATAAAAGGTCGAAAATAATAGAATCGAATAATATAGACCTAAAACTGAGAATACTCCTCATCAAGACCTATGTATGGAGTATCTTGATGTACGGTTGCGAAACATGGTGCCTACCCGAAAGAGATAAACGGAGACTAGAGGCTTTTGAGATGTGGTCCTATAGAAGACTATTAGGAATTTCCTGGAGAGACCACATCACAAATGAAGAGGTTCTCCAAAGAATCGAAGGAGGAAGGCACCTGCTCAGGACCTTGTCCGAAAGGCGCGCAAGATGGATCGGCCATGTAATAAGATAAGAAGGCCTCTTGCATGCCATAATGGAGGGTATGACCGAGGGGACAAATGCTAGGGGACGCCCACGCCGAGAGTACCTGGAGGACCTGCTGGTGGACGTGCGCTGCTCATCATATGCAGACTTCAAAAGAGCTGCAAAAGACAGGGAAGAGTGGAAGAAACGTATAGATGAAATTGCTGCAAACCAATCCCACGATTGAAACCAGAGAGAGAGAGATATAGGATTTTATTAGTTTAATAGCTGGACCGGTTACATATGTTTTTTCTATTTTTTTAATCAGTATTTCATGATTCACGGTGTCAAAGGCTTTTTGAAGGTCTACGAGAATTGCTATGACATAGTTTTTATTATCTATGCTAGTTCTAAGTTTATTTATAAGATCATTAGTGGCAGAGAGAGTACTAGATTTTTTTCTGAAACCGTATTGCTTAGCATATAGAAATGATTTTTTTTCAGAAAGTTGTCTAGCCTATCGTATATAACCCTTTCATATATTTTTTATAGGATCGGTAGGACAGAAATGGGCCTGTAGTTAGATGTTTGAGTTTTCAAGCTCCCTTTATGTATTGGGATAACCCTTGCAATTTTACAACTGTCCGGAAATTGACCTTCTCTTAGGCTCAGGTTAATCAGTTTAGTTAGTAAAGGAGTTAGTAGTGGGGCAAGTTTTAGTACTGTTGTACATTTTAGTTGATCATGTCCAGCACTCGCGTTTGATTTTAGGGATTTTATAATAGCTAATATTTCAGGTTCAGTTGTGGGTTGTAGGTATATTGATTCCGCACTTTCATACTTTAATGTAATTTTATCATCCAGTTTATGTCTGTATTTGTTGATTATATTATCAGCCAAAGAAGCGCCAATATTACAAAAGTAGTTATTAAAGTATTCGCATATCTTGATGTCTTCTGTGATGATTTCATTACCTTTCTTTAATTTTGTACATGGTTTACTTTGCGTGTTTGTTTGGTTCTTGATGATGCTGTTTATTACGTTCCGAGTCTTTTTGGTATTATTTTCACATTTTTTAAATAGGCTGATAGTATTGTTTTTTTAAGTTTCGTTTTTTTATAATATGTCGTTACGTATTTTAGTAAATTCTGTTTTTAGTAATAGGTTACAGGGTTGTTTTTTTTAATTTTTAGGTGCAATTTATTTCTTTTTTTAATCATTTTTAATAAGAATTTTGTTATCCAATCAGGAAGACAGGTTGTATTTGTTTTTATTGTTATTGAACTGTTGCAATTAATTTTGTTTATCAGATATTTTACAAAGTTATTGTAGTTCAGTTCCGAGTCCTCATTATTGTTTATAGAAAAGGGGTTTTGTCGGATATCCTCCTCTAGTTTATCATAATCAATTTTTGTATATTTGTAAGTGGATTTTTGCGAATTTTTTTAATGTAGGTGTGAAGTATGTCAAGAATCAGTAGGTTGTGATCAGATATTGAAGTGTCACTGTTTGTTATAGTGTACGAGAGGTTTATGTCTGAGATGATATGATCAATAATGGTGTTGGTGTTTTCTGTGATACGTGTTGCATGTAATTTGTTTACTTTGTTCATTATAGTGAAATCGTTTGACTTGATGATTTCTGTGTATTTACAAGTATGTGTGTTTGTGGAATCAAGTAAGTTGATATTGAAATCACCCAGTATTATGGAACTTTTGTGAGTTTTCAGTTGTATGTTTAAATTATCCAGAAAATCTTGAAAATTGGTGTTCGGTTTTTTATATATTTTAAGTGTATCCAAAGGAAGTTGTTGTCTGGATCTACTGTATTATCGATTAAGATATATTCTAAGTTTTCTTCAATAAATATGGATACTCCACCACCGATGCCCTCAGGTCGGCAGGATGCTTCGTGTTTATAGCCTTCAATATTGATGAATGGTATGTCCGTTTCTTTGAGCCAAGTTTCTGACATAAGTATGATGTTGATCTTATAGTCAATCGATTTTAATAAGCACAGGATCTCGTCGACTTTTCCTTTCAGGCTTCTAATATTTAGGTACAGGAACGAAATTGAAGTTTGATTTTTTTTGGTCCCCAACTGTTTGTAGAGAGTTACGTGATCTATCCGTTTATGTTGTTTTTTTGGTTTTATACAGCATGTTTTAATATGACTGGTGGTCGTCGATTGACTATTTTGTTCTTCTTTATTACCTAAAATTACTGAGTACATAATGAGTAAGAAGAATAAACTATTGTTGTTGACTCAATCATCGCCAAATAAATTCTAGTAACAAACCAATATTACAGAGAGAATAATTTAATTCAGTTCAGTGCTTGACATGCTTTGTCGACCTCTTGGGTTTCTTGTGAATAACCATATAAGGGAACGTACCCATACTACGTGACCAACTTTTTGCAATTTTTAACCCCCCTCCCCCGGTGACCAAAATCCTAAGCCCCCCGCAGATCATTTGTACCAAGCGTGGTATTTTGAACACCCCCCCCCCCCCTAAACGTGTCACGTAGTATGGGTACGTTCCCTTATATAACTGAAAATAGGGCAAAAAAAATTGGAGAAACATATATTTTTTCATTAGTATATTTAGTTTTCAATCTTAAAATTATTGTTTTTAGTGCACTTACACTCCTTGAGCAACGTGATATGATAATATTTTTATCAAATACGAATATAATAAACGAGTTTTAAGTGACTTCAAAAGGACTATCCCATGGACCAACATGATCACCAACACAGAAATTCTCTGGCGGGCAGATAGAGAACTGCTCACATTAGTAAAATACATGAAAATTTCATATCTGGGTCACATACTTCGAGGGGAGAAATATCACCTGTTACAAATTAATATTAAAAGGCAATATAGAGGGTTGCCAAGGGCCTGGTAGAAGAAAAATGTCTTGGCTGGAAATGTACAAGAGTGGACCGGTATTAGAAGTGTGGAGCTGATATTCCGGGCAGCGCAAGATAGAGATATATTTACTAGATTTAAGTCCTTATTTCAGTATTTTTCACTTGTCAACTAAATAAATATATATTATTCTTTTAGCCTTTGTTTACAAAACAAACTCATTATAATAATATTGCGAACGATGTTCCACATCCATTGGCGAAGGTAGAATTATTGCATTCATTGAGGCAGGCTCTGGTTGATTGATTTTTACTATTTCAGGAAAGGTTGTGGAGTACTTAGCTCCGATAAACATTATGAATCCATTAAGTGACGTAGCTTAGTATCGTATTATGTAGGTAGGTAATTCACGAAAGCGCTGTGGTGGTTAACAGAACACTGGAAGAAGAAACCTTGTTATCTGAGAAAGAAATCACTTAACAGCCATATAGTGGTTCGCTACGTTTGGTGATTTAGCAGGGGTGCCCGGGTTCATGGGGTGAGGTTTGTCTAGGTCTTGAAGGCGGATGACCAAGACACACTGAACCCCAGATTCCTAACCACCCCTTAAACCCTTTTCCTTCCCAGAACTCTCCTCTCCTTCCTTTCCTAAAAAAGACCCTCCACACAGCATCCCCAAAGATGACATAGGCCCTGAGGGAAATTATTTTCCTCAGGGCCTCCTGTGTGGAGCTCATGTAAAAAAAATATATATAGATAATAATTAAATACATAAACACCTCATCGAGGAAAACTAAGTAAAGTAACACCTATGAACTAATATGAAGATGAAATGCTTTAGATTAGACGAACGCCGGACAGAGAGGATCTACTCACGTTAGAATGGAACTTTTATCCTGGTGGGAATATGGCGAGAAGCGAGAAGTAAGAAAGAAGCAGCGGGAACCAAGAAGCACCGAAAAACGTGATGGGAGAAGCAGTGGGAAGTTGGAAACGCTAAATAGGATGCAGGTACCAGTAAGCAGGAGGTAAAAAGCAGCATGAAGCGGGAAGCAAAACAACCAAGAAGCAGTCAGCGGGAAGCAGGACATAGTTAGCAAGAAGCAATGGAAACGGGAAGCAGGAAATAGGAAGCAAGTAGCAGTGGAAGCGGACGAAACAGAGGGAAACTGTACGCATAGCGGGAAGCATAAAATAACGGGAAGCTGGAATCGAAGTGGTGGGAAGTAGTGGAAAGCAACAACAACAAAAAAACTATTCGATGGAAGTGGAAAGGTGGAAGTTGGAAGATGGAAGCTGGAAACGGGAAGCAAGAAGCGAGAAGAAACGAAAAGCAAAAATAAGCGAAAGGTGAACCAGGCTCAACCAATTCCTTTATTCTAGCCAATCCTACATTCCAATGCTGGCTTATTAGGTTGCACGTATACCGGTCGATTAAACTTGTTTAAATCTCTTTGTCACCCTTAGAGCACGTATTGCAAGTCCTATCAGTGCCTCCTCGGTCTCAGCAGGACAGGAGTGGTCCTGGCAGGGGTGGTAAAATCGTATCGCACCGCATAAAATATTGCCTAAAATTAGGCGTATGTGTAATACAAAATAAATAACACTTCTTATCGTGTTTTTGTTGCGTCTGTTGGCATACTATAAAAATACACCAAGTCCATCACACATTATTGCAATCAAATATTGAGTTACAATAATTATTGAGAACAAAATCAAATAATACGTGACAGAAAGAAATAAATACAGCCACATGGATATTTTTCTACGGTTGATGAAAGATGACATCCTCTGCAACTACTTTTCTTGACCGGGTTGGTACGAATAGATACCTAGTAACTACGTTGATATCTGTCGTTTTTAGAGTTATTTAGATTGAACGTTAAGTCTCGTATATACGAGTATATTGTTTACATACCTGTATAAATGTCATAATGATTTTGTAGATATACTTAACTTCTTATTCTTAAAGCTCAAGATACCAATTATACGCATGGCAGTCAACAAACAGTTAAGTAATAAAAGTGTACCTTTCGCTCCAGTGAGAGTTCTCAATTTAATGTCGAAAAGTTGTTTGTTATGGCTTTAGTTGTGTTTATTAAACATAACTAATATTGTTTAACTTCCCAACTACTATACTTCCCCTGTCGTTCCTCTCTTTACTGGATCCAACTTTACAACATTTCCAATTAAGGGTGAAGTAGTTCCATTGATTCCAGTTTTCGGTCATTTTTCTATGGACAACTAAAACAAACAGCTATTTCTGACAGCTCCTAATTTAAAAATAAAGTTAATGATATTTAAACAAATTTACGCGTAATCATATTTGAAACTCATTAACCAGTGATACAGTGTACTTGGTAGTGCGTAATAATTTGAGTGGGAGAGTGTATTAACTTTATATCTTGATTCAAAAAAAAATTCACAAAACAACAAATCGTTGTCATTAAAAGTCACAGACAATTTATTTTTCAAATTTGCGAAAAAGTGCAAATCCGCTACGTGGAAACCTCAAGTTTTGTCTATGGAATAAAGTCACAACAATAAACAAAACATTGTTGACAGAATTAATTTTTGTAAGGGGCATTTCTGAACAAAGATTTTAGTGATGTCTAGCACTCGAAGCAAAAACCAAATTTCTGATGAAAAAATAAGCATGGACAAAATTATCGAATATATAGATAAAATGTTTGAAACTTTGAAGAGGGACATTTTTATCAAAATTGAATCTCAGACCACAGAAACAACAAAAAGCATTTAATTTATAAGTGCTCAATATAATGAAATACTAAAAAAAATGATGTTACAAATAATTTAAACCAAGTTATACAAACTGATTTCGATAATATTAAAAAAGATATGAATGAAACAAATAATACAATAAAAAAACTTGAAATTAGACTGGCTGATATTGAAACCATGTCAAAATGTAATACTTTAGAAATAGCTAGAATTCCCCAAAAAATAAGAGAACAACCAATTGAAATCATAAGGAAGGTTGCTGCAGCAGCTGGATAACTATAAAACATACAGATATTACTGAAGTCATCCGAGTCCCAGACAGACGAAATGGAGCTTTGAGAAAAGACAAAGAGATTCACTCCTTGATAAAAATAAAGATGTAAACTATGAAGAAATTAAGGATCTGACGACCTCTCAAATCTTCATCGGGGAAGAACTAAGCCAGTATCACAAAGAAATACTATGGAAAACAAAACAATTAGCCATAGAAAAAAAATACCAATATGTGTGGTACAAAAATGGTAAAGTTATGATACGTAAAAAACATGAAGATAAAATAATCTACATTAAGCACCTTGATGATATGGTGAAAATAATTTAGTAAGTAACATAAAAACATAATTAATTTAGATTGCAAAAATGGATAACACAATAACAACAAACTTACCTAACTTATCATCTATAAGAAATAATTTTAACATAATGCATCAAAAAATTAGAAGTATTAATAAAAACTTTGACGAACTACAAATATTGATAAAAAGTTTAAATCTAAAATGGGATATAATTATTCTTCCTGAATGTTGGTTAACTGATAAGTACTATCCCCTACAAATTGATAAAAATGTCCCTTACTCTACAATTATGAATAATACAAAAAATGATTGTGTCATCGTATATATTAAAGAAGAAATTGAAGCTGATGTCAGAGAGATCGGTATTAATAATAATAATAATAATTGTATAATTTGTATAGCGCCGTTTTTGTGAAAAATCGCCTCAAGGGCGCTTAATAATAATGCGAACTGTCTAAGGATATCAATCGGCAATGATACAACAATACTCGCAATTTACAGATCTCCATCTACAAAAAATCTGGAGCCATTTCTAAACTCCCTATCCTTTGAACTGAGTTTACTAAAAAACACTAAAAATGTATTTATTATCGGTGATATAAATATTGATATCCTTGAAAATGGCCACCCAAAAAAATATGATTACATGCAGACACTTTCATACCATGGATATGAAAGCCTAATTGAGGAACCTACACGTGTATTTAATGAAAGCAAAACTTGCATTGATCATATTTTTAGTAAAACTAATAAAAAAACTCAAGCCATTATTTATACTACCACACTGACAGATCATTACACAATAATTCTATCAATAACAAAAAATAACTCTTATGTAAACCAAAATACGAAATCACTCCCAACGAAGTCTGAAACAAATTGGGAAAACGTCAAAAGGGAGTTAACAGAACAACATTTTTGAAGAAGAATGACTGGACCGGCCTTCTGGAAAAAGATGATACTGATACTGCTTGGAGTTATTTTATAGAAATTATACAGCACAGTATTCTATCAAATACCAAAACCACAGATAAAAAGGTATCTCATAAAAATATTCACATTAAACCATGGATCAGTCAGAATATTATAAACTCAATCAGAAAAAGAGATGAATTGCACAGAAAAGTAAAAATCAACCCTTATGATGTCCATACACTTCGATTCTACAAAAGATATCGAAATACATGTAAAAATGTAATTCGTTATGCTAAAGAAACATTCTACAAAAATAAAATTGATGAATGCAATAATGATTCCCGTAAACTCTGGCAGATCATAAATGAAATTACAAATACTAAAGCCTCGCATAAAGACAAAAACATTAAAGAATTAAACATTGATGAGATTCCCACATCTTTTACGAAACACCCAGACAAACTTCTTGACTTTATAAACAACTACTTTTGCAATATAGGCTCTAACCTTGCAAATAAAATTAAACAAAATTCTACTACTGTCGAAAAAACAATGAGAAATGATGATGTAAATCATGAAAACAGCCTCAATATAGTTAAGATAACAAGTGATGAAATAAGAAATATTATAGCCTCCTTAAACACAAATACCTCATCGGGAAATGAACTGATATCAAGCTTGTAACTAACATGTTTCATATAAAAGTGTAAAAAATATTATATAGTTACTAAATAAAAAAAAGTTGAAACTTCAAACTCTTATGCTCTCTCATAAAAAAAACGTTTTTTATTTCTGCTTTCTTTGTACCAAAGACAAAAATTTTTTAATAAAAAAATCAGAGTGTGCAATTCACACGCGGCAGAAGTTAAACCTTCAGAAAACTAAAATAGACAAGAGTGGGGAGGCTACGAAGCACCGCACAAAGAGGAGACCGATTATACTATCTCATTCTCTCGCAGGCTAAATCCTACAGATGTATGAATTTGTCTCTTTTTAGTGTCGCAATTTTTCGTATCATCGAGTTTCAAATCAAAACGGTGCTAAAGAATTTTTCCCTTTAAAAAAAATCGGAGTGTGCAATTCACATACGCGGCAGAAGTGAAACCTTCAGAAAACTAAAGTAGATAAGAGTGGGGAGGCTACGAAGCAAGGCATAAAGAGGAGACCGATTATACTATCTCATTCTCTCGCAGACTAAATTCTGTAGATGTATGTGTTTGTCTCTTTTTAGTGTCGCTAATTTTCGTTTCATCGAGTTTCAAAACACAACGGTGGTAAAGAAGTTTTCAGTTCAATAACTTATTTTTTTAGACTTCTAAAATTGATAATGATTTATTTAAATATTAATTTGTAATTTATGCTACGCGAATCCGGAATGTTGAGTTTGAAATTGAAAATTGAAGTTGAATTCTGCGTGAATAGACGCTTTTTGCCAATTTATCGACGTAGAAGCAAACACAAGCTCGCCATACTGGTTTTTCGAGTTATTTTAATTTTTTTAGAATTGTACAAAAAATTTAGTTAATAAGTTTCCGTCTTAACTGTTGACTACAAGCCATAAAGGTCAAGCATATACGCGTATTTTAATGTTGATATCCGTTACAATATCTCAAAATCTTTAAATTGATTGAACCTCATGTCACAAATTCCAAGTCCCTTCCACGAATTGCCGAAGATTATCTTCATCTAAACCAGGGGTTCCCAAAGTGTGCGCGTAGAAAGTAAAGAGGGGCGCCGTGAGTCGATCCTCTATCATTATCCGAAACCACAAATATTCGCGGGTACCTATAAAGCAACAATAGAGAACTCCAGTTCAATTTTTTTTAAATGAATAAAGACCTTCAAACTTAAATAACTGCATTTTTATTATTATTTTTGTAGTTAGTTTTAATAGTTAAAATAATTGTCAAAGTTTAATTTTTCAAGACTCCCCGAAACGCACCGTATCTATGGTGGATTGTGTGACGTCTTCACCCACCGATAGTTTATTTACTTTCAAGTTGTAATCTTGAATCAGTGATGTTATGTCTAGGGAAATTTCCCTAGATCTAGAGGAGAAAAATATTTTTTGGGGAAAAGGGAAATAAGGACAAAATCTAGGGAAATTTCGAACTCTGGCAAATTTTTTATTACATATGACAATATTACCGGTATTATTTATATATATTGTATATATATTTTTTGGAATCCCTATGAATCTTAATTATTGTTCATGTACTTACATGCAATGTTGGGGGGGTGTAAAAAAGTGCAAAAAGTTGGTCACTTAGTATGGGTACGTTCCCTATGTATCTAAAAAGATAAATGGGACCTCTGAAAAAAAAAAATGTTTTAAGTTCCGTTTTTTCGGTGATTGCGGTTGATTTTTATTTTGAAAGGTGTTTTTTTTTTAATTTGGAATTCAGTTTCTAAATCAGTGGTGAGTGTATTCGTACTTTTAAATTATTACTTCACGTGGCAAAAAGTATATTATTTGGAAAAGCACAGTATTATTAGTATATTTACCAAATTCCGATATCTTTCCAATTAATTAATCATATTAATTAACACATAACAGGATTAGTGTTACACAATCAGGTGGCTACGTAGGTAATTGCGTAAATGTGAAATTCTAGGGAAATTTCACTTCGAAATCTAGGGAAATAATTTTTTTGGGCAGAACATCCCTGTTTTAAATGGACAATATGGCGGAATGATGGCCGATGACTACTATGACATTTAGGTGTGAGAAGTCGTTTTTTATTCAAGATTAACTGCTTTTAATATAGAAAAACATTGGTAAAATGTCCACATTTCACCGCTACTGTTATTGTATTTAATCAAAGTGCAATATAAAAACAATAAATCATCTCTTTCATTGCAAATACATATGACATCGTATTTTGTGTTCAGGCGTTACTTTGTACATTGTTTTATGTATAACACATACAGAAACACTGGTATTTATAATACACTGATCATGACGATTGTGTAATAACTTGTATAAAAAGCCCTATACTAAAAACAATTTAAAAATACATAAACCAAATGTCAAATATGACACGACTTTAACCTCAAATAGGCAAAATTTATTGCAGATTGTCCGCAAATATAGCCCTTTTCGTAAATTGTTGAGGGCCTAAATTATATTTCAATAAACACAATAACTATTATTTATCTAAATCTCTATAAACAGTATGAAAATAAACCAAAAACACGAAATGTTGAATTGCATACGTGTTCACTTCAAGTCATTTCAAATGTCAATACAATACAATATCACCAGGTGACAGGTTAGCAGTGACGTCACCACTCACCATTTCAGTAATGCCAACTTAACGCTGTGTTTTGAGGAGAGGTTTAAAAATGCACTTTTTAATAATTTTTTAAAAATTCTGCGTTTAATATTATTAAATAAAAGTTATATATTCCGAATCAGCGTTTAAAGGTCTATATGAACATATTTTTTTAAAGCCATAATATTTTTCACTGGAGTTCCTTATTCCTATTTTGAGCGCTCGCATCTTTAAAGAACATAGGTACATACTCGTCGCCGTCGCTCACTCGCCGAACCTACGCGCTTGAAAACCGTCGATTCCCTACACCTCCCACGTCTTTACCCGCCCACGACTACTTGCTCGCAACGTCCGTTTAATATTTTACTGAACCAGATTTTTTGCTAAAACTAGCGTACTTGTGCGATATGTTTGAGAAACTAAATAATTTGAATCTTTCTTTGCAAGGCAACAACACGCACATTCTGAAACTATCGGAGAGAATTGCGGAGTTTAGGAAGAAACTGCAGTTGTGGATAAAAAAAAATGAATGAAGGCAGCGGTCAAGATTGCTTCCCGCAATTGTATAAATATGCGGTATCTAATGAACTGGTTGTCTCACAACATCTGATGGCCCTTCTAACCGAATGGTTTTCGAGGTACTTTGTAGATGATGATTTCGAAAAATTTGCGTGGATCCAAGATCCTTTCTGTGCACAAACTCCGCCAGGATTCACAATACAAGAGCAATAGAGTCTCATTGAACTCTCTTGCGACAACAGCCTCAAAACTAGATTCACCAGTTCCGATTTGGTGGAGTGTTGGTTATCGATTCAAAATGAATATCCAAATTTAACAAAAATGAAACAATACAACTTTGTATAAACCACTTATATAATGCGTAAATCCTACCGGTTTCGAAACAAACGTTCCTTCTTCAGGGAAAGCTTATAAGTATGAGTATAAGCTTTAATCATTATATAAATGGTTTATACAAAGTTGTATTGTTTCATTTTTCTATAATGGATAACCACAAAGTGATAGCTACATTCAAAAATATCCAAATTTAACTTCGAAAGCTTTAAAATTTTTCATTCCGTTTGCCATATCATATTTATGTGAAGCTGGACTTTCAGCTGTAGCTGTAATCAAGAACAAATATCGCCCATAGATCAATGCGGAGCAAGAAATGAGAGTAGCTGTCTCAAGTCTTATTCCTTGCTTTGCAAAACTGTGCGGAAATCATCAAGCTCACCCGTCACATTGATTTGACTGAATCACTATTGTATTTTATTTATTTCTTAAGTCTTTTTTGTTCTCTGTTCCAATTCTGAATTCTTATAAATATAATAAAACTGAATTTCATATTGTGGATGTTTTAATTTTTGTGCCTATCTACCTAACTACTATTATTGTAGGTTGCTACTTCTTTCGACTATAATGTATATAGTCACTATATCTATTCCAAATAGCTTACTAAAGTAGGGCGCCGTGACAAAATACTAAGCTTGTAAGTGCGCCGCTGGCTGAAAAAGATTGGGAACCCCTGATCTAAACATTTAAGGATGTAAGATCCTGCTCATGAATAATATTTTTATTTTCCGTGGGTTATTCTCATTCGATGCGGACATTTTGATGTATGTTTAATGTTTAGTAGTCGATGATGGTAAAAATAATCAATTGCAGAGGCCATTGAAATCAATGTCACCTTTTGCACTTTTGGCTAACGTGTAGGGGAGACCTAGGAGAGTTGTAACAATTTTTAATTTAGGGGACATATCTCGCTCAAGAAAAATTCCACAGTTATGACATATGTGAATTAATGTAGCACCATTCCTTCCCTTTCCAAAACAATCGTCAAAATTAATTAAAGTATTACGGTTTCCGAGAAAATCAACAAAAAGAAAAACTTCTCCCTCTCCCGAGGTAATTTGTTACAGGTACCGAGGTAAGTTGTGACAGCTTTGTATTTAGACTATTTGAGTATTAAAATATACCAGCGCCTTTAACAGTCTTTCGTGTATAGTTATTAGGCATTCTGAAACAAAAAAAGTAGTCATCCAGCACGCAACTTCACACCATAAGTCCAAATATTTTTTTATTAAAAATTAATTTTTAGAGACAAGCTTTTATAGCTGACTGTACTTGCAAGATTTGACCTTAATATACTAATGCACAAACACGCAAACATATATCGCAAATTAATAAAAAAAATGTCGAAAAAACCCAGCAGCAAAATGAAGTCAAATAGGAGAGTTGTGACAGCCTGTCACAATGTGCTCAAAATTACGACTTGGTCCGAATAATGATTCATAAATTTATAAACACGATGCAAACACAAAAGATCAATGCAACGCTTTGAGACTTAAATAACCATACAACTTAAGAAAAAATAACACGACAACGCACATGTAATAAGACATGATATAAATTCAATCGAAATTTTGAAGAAAGCCTTACTTTTTGCATTTTTTGCATGCAGTCGTCGTGACCACGCAACCCCTTCTCGTGCGCCGCGGGTACTGACTACTGAGTGAAGCATCGCGTTTCTAAAGCGACAGACGAGCGTTGTTGCCATCTCGCCAACTATTATAGGTAGGTAGAAATCGTCTCTGTCACATATCTCCTTGGTCTCCCCTACACAGTATTTATGAGTGTTAATTTATGAAGTTAGCGGAGATTCAAAAAAATTGAAAAACTTGGTCTTTTTTCCATTTAACAAACAGGTATTAAAAACAATGATGAAACTACTCCTTTACACTTCCGTATGAGTGAGAAGATCAACAAAAATGTGTGAACAGCTTTAATTGAAGATTATGCCAGCAGAGAAGCTATTCAAGAGGTGGAAACTTTTAAAAAATCCTGTACAAAGAGCTTGACGTTATTACACTTAAACCTAATGGGTGCCGCGCAAATTTGGCAAACTCATACTTATTATGTGCAAGTCAATCAAATGTGATTAATGATTAAGGATAACTACTAGACGAGACACAAGACAAAAATTCTACACAAAAACAACACAATATATTATGTTATTAAAAAGTCACGTATGTAATTTGATTCCTGTACCTCTCGAAGCGTTTCCAATGAATAGCATTACTTAATGAATAATTATTGTGTTGGAATTAGTTTGATATGCACTTTATTTACTTTGCATCATCTTTGATTAAAGATCAAGTTCATCCAAAAGTCTATCGAGTTCTTCTTTCGAATACAATAATCGGCCTCACCGATTACAGGTAAATATTGAATTAATATATTATTTTACGTTATAGGACGTGAGGAAGTTTGGTAATAATCTGAAAGCACTAATGCATGTTTCGGTATTCAAATATTTAGATGTGGTCACGTTTAATTAATTGAATTAATGAACGTATAAATGACGCACTAATGAAGAAGTACCAGAGAATTTATGTTAATTTTTGTGACGTACTTAGTTTGTTTGATTAATCGGCAATAAATCAACACACAGATCTTACAGCAAAAAATAAATTCTGTTTTAAAAAACGTTGGCTTTTGTTTTAAAGGCGCGTCTCATGCGGCTAAATGTTTACAATACAAATAAATGGCAGGACTAAAAGATTGCAAAGCAAATAAATGGCAGGGCTGAATGACTTTAAAGCAAATAAGTGGCAGGGCTAAACGATTTCAAAGCAAATAAATGGCAGGACCAAACGATTTCAAAGTAAATACATGGCAGGGCTATTACGTTTTCAAAGCAAATAAATGGCAGGGCTAAACGATTTTAATGCAAATAAATGGCAGGGCTACACGATTTCAAACTAAATAAACGGTACTGCTAAACGATTTCAAAGCAAATTAATGGCAGAATTAAATGATTTCAAAGCAAATTAAGAGCCCGCGAGGGATTTTTCAATATTTAATGTTTTTTTTCGTATTTTTGCGTATTTTCGAAGTCATCTGTGTCGATAACAGCACCTCAAAAGAAAAGTTTGTTATTATTTTTTTTAGATACATGCATTTTCGATGCCTCAAGTTAATATTAAATATTAAAAAAAATATTTTTTCTTACTTTATAACTGTTTATAAAAGATCAGTTTTCAAAAAATCGTTAATGTACCACTGATTTTTTTCCATCTGTCGTCATATACGAAAAGAAAAAAAATATTAAAAAATATTTTTTTATAGGAAACATATCAACCTATACCCCCACATTTATATTTTTTTATAAAATGCGCAAATAATGATGTAAAATTATTTTTAAAAACTACGTAAATCGATGTACTTTGAAATCGATTTTATGTATTAAAAAACAATTATTTCAAAAAAATAAAAATAATGTGTATGAAAACAATATTTAAACTATAGAAACTGATAAATAAATAAAATTAATTTTGTGATTTATTGTGCAATATTCCATTTTTATCTGTACCCAAAACAGATAAATGCGATCCCATTTTCAACTTCTATTCATTACGCGAAAGTCAGTCGCCGCGAGAGGTTGTCTCCTAACGCTCTGTTCCGTAAAGTAGTGTGAAGAATATTTGCATGTGTTGGTTTTTGTATAGAATACGTATACTCTGGAGGGAAGAAATTCGACCACTGAATTTGTACGGGGAAAGTGAATGAAGTGTGTCAAAAAGATATATTTTAAAACGATTGTGGCAAGGATTGACTGTCATATACTTGTACCTTCTTACATATTGCCCTGTTCGTAGACCCAAATATGAATACAGTGATCACTCGGTTTTACGAATCAATTTTTAACTGCTTTTATGTTTATTTTTATACGTGGGATTTCGAAAAATATTTTTAATGTTATTATTGAAATCAAATACTGTTTATTAAGTACTGCTAGATATTTTTAATGATTTTAATTATATGCGTACCGGCAACAATTGTTGATTTGGCGATGACTTTGGTAGGCAAAACTGCCATTAGGTACTTGCAAACAGTAATAAATGAATTTTCAATTAGCTTTTATTATTCGGAAGTTTTATTCGTTTTGACCATTTTTACTTAGTTTATTTAATTACGAATCCATTACAGAGCAGATGAATGAAGAAAATAGTGTAAGGAGAAGGAATGAGGTGAATGTGTAGGTATGGTAGAAGAAGTCGGGGGGAGAATGGCACGATCAAGTGAAACTGCGCCCTAGGGGTGATTTTTCACTAATACGGCATTATACAAATCGTCCAATTATTATTATTAAATAGTTGAGATTCAGAACTGTACCTAACTGTATAATATTTTTCGATATCTCTGTATCTGGCAGTAAAACCGTGTAAAAATTAAACATTTTGTAAAAGACCATCAGTGCTTTTACAAGAAATAAATTTCCGTGTTGTCTTACTTTTTCGAAGAAGGCATGTATATCATCCGTTATAATATTATTTTATTTTTCAAAAGCGAGTGTCAAGTTACACACGAAATAGGGCTGTCCAAATAAATGGTTAATTATTATTACTCATAATTTAACTAACTAACCATCACGCCGTTTCTCCGCAGGGGTAGGCAGAGAGGACGGACCGCCAAACAACTCGGTCTTGGCACACACTCCTTGCCTCGTTCACATTCATATATCGTCTCATACATGTTTTTCTATTATTCTGACTCTTGATATGGTCCGACTAAAGTATCTGATTCATTTAGTCGTGCCATGTCTTTCTTGGACGTCCACGACTTCTATCATTCACATTTGCGGTTGTATATTCTTCTTACACTATTTTTCTCGTTCATTTGCTCTACATGCCCAAGCCATCGGAGCGTTCCTTTCTTCATCTTACTCATTACACTTACATCAGCCTTGCATTATTTGCGGATCTCCATGTTTCTCATACGATCCTACATGATTTTACCACACATACGCCATACATCTCAGGGATCTCATTCTACAGCATTCAGTCTACTTTCATCCTTTCTCTGCCAGTTTCATGACTCACTGCCATACATCAGGGTAGGTACCAGTAATCCATTAATAGAGTTACTGCATTCACCCCTCTTTCAATATCTCTATCAGCCTTCCCATCTCTCGTAAACATACTTCTCAAATACACAAACTCATCCAATTGCTCCAAGTTTTCATCATTCACAACTATGTTGCACATTGTTTTCATATTCTCTCTTTCAAATACCATGGCTTTAGACTTTATTTACATTCATTATTAACTCATTCTTCGTTCACCCTAGATACGAGAGACTGTAGATCTTCCATACTGTGAATATCTCGACCCATCGCCCTGCACTGAGATGGATTCATACGTTTGTTACGCCTGGTTCGATACACTGACCCCCAGATTCCTACCAATCCCTAATACCTATTTCCTTCCCAGAACTCCTTATTAGAACTTCGTCTCCATATTTTAAAAAAACTTTTAAAAATCCTTAAAAAACCCTTCACACAGCATTCCTTAGGATGATAGTGATGATGACAGTGTGATATAATAAGTCATTATTATACATCAGCTTTCACAGGAGAATACCTTTATTTCAAAGGAAATAATAACAATGTTAATAATAATACATAACGACTACTTAATGTACAAACCTAAACTTTTAAATAAATAAATATATTTTTCAATGGTGTTTTATATTTCCGTGTGTTGTGACGCCCTGGGGATTATTCAACTGGCGGCCGCAGACATCCATCGCGAAGTCTTGTTGTCACAATGCAGGTGTTCTTCTTGGGTGTTGACAGTTAGCCGAAAAAAATCCCGTATTTATGGAAAATTTAGTTTACTTGTAAAATTTGGGAATATCGATTCACATGTATAAGAAATCAATATGTCTCTAATATTTTTCATATTTAGAAGATACAGATTTTTATAGAACTTCTAAAACTTTTTGTAGTTTATATTTTTTAAATAAAAAATATATATATATAGATTGAAGTGTTAAACCAATAAACAACTCACGATTTGCTTCTAAAATCATACCAGTTGCATAGTGAATTTCCGACAGTTTTTAAAAAGTTGTTCAAATAATATTTTTTTAAATAATTTTCTTAAAAATAGGGAATCTTAAGGGAAAAATCGTAAGGGGTTGAACCCCCTAACCCCTTGCAGGAAGCGCCATTGGGTTCCCATTGCACTATCGTGCTATTAAATTAACGGTTTCATTATTTATATATTATTTGATTTTTACGTTTAATTCTTTAAAAAAAAATAACATCTAAATATTTCTAACTACATAAATTATGTACCTACGTAAAAAAGCTATATTTTATTGTTATTATCATAGAATAATCCGCATAAGAGATAATGCGAATTATTCTATGATAATTGGCAAAGTGGCTATTATTTTATACTAGATGACACGGCCACGCGTTGCTATGGCAAACGAAACACAACGCCATCTACTAGATGATTACCCAACCTTTATAACCACCGCCATCTATTAATTTGCATACAAATCAAATTCACACCGCCCGCTTCCCAGCCCGCTCGTTCACCACATACAAACATTCTCCTTTATATATTTCAACCAATTTCAACCAATTTACACAAAACCTTGAAAATTTATTATTTGTGAAAACCGCATGAAAACCCGTTCCGTTGTTTTTGAGTTTATCGCGAACAGACAGACAGACGCGTCGGAGGACTTTAATTTATAATATATAGAGAATAGAGATATATTTTTTATAATATAAAGAGATATATTTATTTATTAATTTATTTTAGTACATCAAAGTTTACAAATTATTAATTAATTATACCAAATAAACTACATTTTCTCTTGCTTAGAAGCTCCTGCAATACAACTTGAACTTACAAATTGATGCAAATATTAAATCCACACAGCATCTTCAAAGATGATATAAGCCCTGAGGGAAATTATTTTCCTCAGGGCCTCCTGTGTGGAGTTATGTAAAAAAATAATTTTAAAAATTAAACCAGCACTGCTGACGTATACCACACAAAGGGGCTGGCTACGTTTGATTATTTAGAATACCTCACAGAGCATGTGTTTGTGTCAGGGTGTGATTGTGTTCCTCCCTTAAAAACATCATATCTCGATGTACGTAGGTATGTATCTCATCAAAACGCAAGTTTTCTTCTTTCTCTCGCAAAGTTAACCCATCTGCACAACATTCCCAGATATGACAAAATAGGTCACCTTTAAACTTCTTGCGTGGTATAATAAAAATAAATAAAACAATAATTTGTTTCCATAATGTTACGCCACGTGGTAACAGAGATGACATTATTGAACGTTTATTCATTAAATCAGGGTTCTCCAAACTTTCCAGAGTTGGGGTCGTAGTGATTACTCCAGTAAGTTCCAAGGGCCAAAACCGTTTAATTTTTCGAATTCTAAATTTGCTAGTTCAATTACTATTGTGTGCTTTGAAGATAAATTTTGATACTCGTTTCTCAGACTTTGACATCATTGCGAATGAAATTAAGATTTTCAAAATCCACTTGATACCGAACTTGAACCCCTAATTCCGGAACTTCAAATGGAAATTATTGATTTTCTGTGCAGTGATGATATCAAAAATTTTAACAAAACAAAAAAACGACTTCAAAAAATGCACTAAAAAAGTAAAAAAATTATTTTGTATTTTTCTACAACTTAATAATTAACTTACTTTTTCTACTCATCAATATGTAGGTACGATTGTTATTTTTGGAGTCGGTGTCAGCCGTATGTATGTAATTACAAACCTTGGCTAATAAAACACAACGTCATCTACTGGATGGTTATCCAACCTTTATAACCACCGCCGTCTTTGAGTTTATCGCGAAGAGACAGACGGACGCCGCGGAGGACTTTAATTTATAATACGTAGAGATGGTGTGAAAGATTATAATAATGTGCATGAAATGCTTGGGGTAACTAACGTATTTAAGTTAAAAAGGATAATAATACTGTATCCGTCTAAATAATTTTTCAATGGTTACAGTAAGCTATCCGTAAAAGATAGATGTATGCCTTCGCGGACTTTTTTGTAGATCTATAAAAGAGGAATATCCCACCATGCATTGTTTTGTTATATCCCAAAAGGATAAGGCAGCGTTTTCGATGAAAGCTTCCAGGCGGCTTGCCTTTTTCCGACACTTCTAACACAATCGTTATGTTTCAACCAATTTACACAAATCCGTGACAAATTACATACCTAAACCTTCCTCACGAAACACTCTTATTGGTGAAAACCGCATGAAAATCCGTTCAGTAGTTTTCGAGTTTATCGCCAACAGACAGACAGACGATGCGGAGGACTTTTTATTTATAATATATAGAGATAGAGAAGAAGATGTAGAGAAAGAGATGTAGAGATAGAGATGTAGAGATTAAGCTTTACCTAGCAAGTAAATAAAACCGAGTTAGTATCATTCTGTGTTTTTCATCTAACTTATTACAACAACAATAACAAAAATAAGCCATTAGCTATCGCGGGCCTGATTGATGACACTGGTCAATAGCGGTCACGGACCGGACTGACGACACGAGCGGGCCGGATTGATGACACTGGTCAATAGCGGTCACGGACCGGACTGACGACACGAACGGACCGGATTGATGACACTGGTCAATAGCGGTCACGGACCGGACTGACGACACGAGCGGGCCGGATTGATGACACTGATCAATAGCGGTCACGGACCGGACTGACGACACGAGCGGACCGGATTGATGACACTGGTCAATAGCGGTCACGGACCGGACTGACGACATGAGCGGGCCGGATTTGATCCGCGGGCCGTAGTTTGGGGACTCCTGCATTAAATAATGGATCGATCGATGTCATTATTTTTATTGGTTATTTAGATTTCATCCCATTTATTACCAATAAAACATAATTTACAGCTATTTTAATACTGGTTATTCTCCACATAACAGAAGTCATACCTGGATTTTAATTAAACAACTATCGGACTATTTTATAGCCTTAAATAAACAGAATCTCTAGTCGCAACAAGCATGTATGCGCCCTCTTAGATGTATTTATTATATACTAGCTGGGGTACCCGGATTCGCTCAGGGAGTTGATATGAGATTGAACTGACGTTCGAAACCACGACGGATCTTGCTTTATATACCCCTACCAATGGGTAGCCCCACCTTACAAAAAAGGCTTCAAATGGTCCACAATGCTCCAGAATACTCCACAACATTCGGGAGTGGGCATTCACCATGATCTGGAATGTTCCCAAACGTTCCAGATTATTCCCGAACATTCCAGAAAGTTCCGGGATGTTCTGGAATGTTGTTGAAAGCTCTCGAGTATTCTCGAATGTTCTGGACTGTTCTATAAATTTCTAGAGGGCGTAACTTCCAGTCCTTATATCTTCAAAAGTACGCCCTTCAGGTAAAAAACGGTAACCTTCTTCTTTGGGGATAGATGGCTACAACACCATACAACTCCCTTGATCATTCCGGAATTCGTTTCTGAATTTTAGCGGGACGCACACTTTCTTTTATAATATATATATCGATTATTCAATAACATTTTAACATGACGTGCAGATCATCGGGTAGTAAAATTATCGATGTTCAAGAATATATATTGATACAGTTAAATGGTTGCAATCTCGAAAAGGTGGAAAGATTTAGATACCTCGGCAGTATTCTCACGGAGACTCTTGACCCAGATGTGGAGGTCAGATGCAGAATTGAAGCAGCAAGAACTGCGTTCATTGAAATGAAATCCCTCTTCTGCAATGACAATATCAGCTTAAAACTAAGGCAGAGAATGCTAAAATGTTATGTGTGGTCGGTCTTGCTCTATGGATGTGAAACATGGACCTTGAAAGTAAATACCATGAACAGGTTAGAGGCTTTTGAAACGTGGCTTCCACCGGAGAATGCTCAAGGTCCCATGGACCGACATGATCACCAACACAGAAATTCTCAGGCGGGCTAGAGCAGATAGAGAACTGCTTACATTAATAAAAATCAGGAAAATTTCATATCTGGGTCATATACTTCGAGGGGAGAAGTATCACTTGCTCCATTTGATATTGAAAGGCAAGATAGAGGGCCGCCGAGGGCCTGGTAGGAGACAAATGTCTTGGCTGCGTAATATACGGGAGTGGACCGGCATTAGAAGTGTGGAGGAGCTATTCCGGGCAGCGCAAGACAGAGAGACATTCTCAAGAGTGATCGCCAACGTCGGGGGGACCTGATACGGCACACAAAGAAGAAGAATGTATACCAAGAATATTACATATTTTGAGGGCTCGGGGAGAGATGTATTGACTTTTTTTTAGTTATTGGAGTTTGTCGGATGAGGGAGCATAAAAAAAACACACTTTTTGAAAATAAAGGTCGTAGCTCTTGGGCATGGGCGTGGATCATTCTTTTTCACAAAAAATAAATGTAATAATTTGAAAAAAAAAAATTGTCATTACCAAAATGCCGTCAGGAATAGGGTTATCACCAAAGATATTAAAGTGTTTCTAATATCTTTGATTAACATTATAATTCAATCACTGTCATCCAGCGGGTTTCCCCGTAAACCTGTTGTTAAAAATACTTATTGTAATGTATAAATTTTCACTTACAAGTAATGTTTGTGATTTACAATAAGACATGGAAAGATAATTTAATATTTTTTTAAACCTTCAAGATTTGAATATTTTTGGTGGAAACAGGTTATCACGGAAATTGAATGACACCATTGACTCCAATTATCCACATTTACCGGATATAGGGTATTAAAATAAACTCTAAATAAAAACAGTACACAATCAGCCTATATATGAGTATATAGAAATTTTATAATTTAATTTACCTAATTCACAGATAAGAGAAACAAAGTATCCACATTTACCGGATATAGGGTATTAAAATAAACTCTAAAAAAAAACAGTACACAATCAGCCTATATATGAGTATATAGAAATTTTATAATTTAATTTACCTAATTCACAGATAAGAGAAACAAAGGATTTAAAGATGCGAGTTGTAGCCCGCCTACATATCTTTTTCTATGTAGGTACTCTAATATTTTTATTATATTATTATCGTAAGGGTGAAAAAGGGCACGAGTAATGTTAGTCCCACTCTCATAATATACGAGGGTAGGCTGAAATATAATGCACACATCCTTGTACAGCGCGAACAAAATCATCTTCAGAAGCGCGCCAGGTGGAATATGGAAGTGATATTCCTATTCTACACGTACGCGCAAGTTTGAGGTCGTTGAATTTATGGGGTTTTATGTGTAATGTGTGTTGTAAATAAAATAAGCAGGATGTCGGTACAATACTTATTTAGTAGTTTATTTACAAATTACAACAAAATACAACCACCATAGTTAAATCTTAAATATTAACAAAAATAATAAATGTGAAGGGCGAACAAACACGATATACAAGTCGCAGCGCAAGACAGTGTCTTGTGACAGAGATTGATTCCAATTGGTTAATGGGGGACCAATCGGATTGCGGCACGACTGAAGATCAATGCCATTAATTTTTCAACCTCCACAAATTCATCCACTGTATAATGAGAAGCGGAAGTATGAAAACGTGTTTTAGTGTTATAACAACGCAACGTAAACAGTGTGCTGTTATTGAATTTTTAACTGCTGAAAAAGTGAATCCTACTGAAATTCATCGTCGTTTAAAGGATATTAACGGTGACTATGTCGTTGATAGGTTTACTGTAAAATGATGGGTAGTAAAATTTCATGATTGTGAGCCTGGAAAACCAATAATTGTTGATGAAACACGCAGCGGGTGTCCGATCATTGATACAGACGATAAACAAACCAAACTCGTCCACGATTTGATTCAAACTGACCGGCGAATCACTCAAAAGCGAATCACACAGCATTTTGGAATATCCGAGGAACATGTCGGCTTTATTATTGAACAATCATGATACCGTAAAATCTTGGACGATGGGTACCCCTCCGTTTCACAGACGAGAACTAACAGCGTCGATTAGCGCCTCTGAAAAAACTTAAAGTTTGAACCGATTCTACACCCTTCTCACTTCTCACTCCCCCGATCTTTCGCCTTGGGATTTTTATTTTTTCCTCTACTCAAGAGACACTCCAGGGGTAATCATTATACCTTGGACGATGAGGTGAAGGCAACTGTCAAGTTCCAGAAATGTCGAGAGAATTTTTCAGTTACCTAATGAAAAAACTTGTTACATGTTGGGAGAAATGCGTTAGCCTTAATGGTGAGCGTGTTGAAAAATAAATATATGACTTTGAAGCCTAATAATCGTACTTTAATGCACTTTTGCCCGATCTTGCTATTTGTCTTTGTTAGTGATTTACAAGCATGTGTGCATTACTTTTCAGCCTACCCTAGCTTGGCCTGTTTCACCATAATATATTATGAGAGTATAACGCTCGTGTCAGACTGACGTAAGTATAAGTATGTAGATGACGCAGACAGGACATTCCGGAATCGCAGTACGTTATGAAGTTCCATGTGGTTTGAAGTTGAAGTATATTTTCATATGAGAAGGTCTTTCAATCTTTGGCCCCTCATGTGGTAATCTAATCAAATAGATGAATTGACCCGAAACCTATATCAATGTTCAATTGTGCACACCTAATATACAGGTGTCAGGGGTAAAGTGCATTAACTTCGGACGTCATTCGCGTCAAGTCGTAAAAGTAAAAACGATGAATAACTTTTTATCGATGCAGTGCCACTTATTCCCAAACCACAAATGTAAGCCACTGGAGCGATCGCGCGAAATTTTCCCATTATTCATAAAATCATACCTTCGAATTTTAATATGGAAACATAAAAACTTATTATGGTGCTATATAGCCAATGAATTAACCTGTATTTTGCCGTTTATCTCATATTTGTATGATTCTTAAATTTTTTATTTAAAATTGTAAAGTAAAACCGCGCGAATCCTGCGTATTGTTACTGTGAAACTGCCGTGAAGGATACTTATTCGAGTCAAGATAGAATATTTTCTATTTTTGTATATTATCTGTGGTATACTTGATAATGAAAGGTGCATATCTATGGGAAAAGGACTTCATATTTAAAAAAAATATTTTTAACATCGTTCTAAAATAGTCTACGAAGTTCGGATTTGAGACATCTATGATCATAACTTCATTTTAAAATAAGTGGCACGCCGGGAAAAGGTTTTAAGTAATTACAGTAAATGTTTTACGAATGTAGTCCAATTTTGGACCGTTATCAATCGTAGAAAAATAAAAGTGGTCCATATTTCGACCATAGTCGCTCCAGTGGATAGTCAATGGACTTGTTATTTCAAGTCGCTCGTGTACCTAATAAACACTTGTTGATATTTTTTACGATTATTTAAACTTCATAAACAAATTGTGCTAATTCTTTTCGAAAAGGTCTTCTAGATATGCAGTCTTTTAAAATGACGTAACTCCATATTTTCGATGAAGAAGAAAATTGCCCACAAAAATCCGCTTTTCTTTCCTTTCGTAAATACAATGATGTAGACTACGAACTGCAAGTGAAAATAAGATTGATTCAGGTTCGTGAAAAAAAATCGAAATAGGTACGAAGAAATTACGTTGAATTATAAAAATAGATACGAAGAAAATACGAGAAAATTGGTTGCTCTATTTAAAAAAAATTAGAAGAATTCATAAATTTCAAGTCTTTTATACGCACATGTTATTAATTATTTAAAAAAAAAATCTAAAATTATTTATAATTGCATCAAGTAATAGAAAAAAAAACTACAATAAACATATTCCAAAGTAGCCTCTATTTTTTTCAGAACTAAAATAAAATATTTTAAACTCAATATACAACTTTAAACGTTGTGCGCCAAAAAGTAAATAAATGAGTTTGAACATTAACTAATTATCAGACTTCGGTATTACTAAAGAACGTTTAACCAGCCAGCGGCCGAAAATCCACACTTCGTCGAAAGTTGTTCTTACGATCGTGCAGAGCGGTTACAATGAGAAAGATTAATTATTCTCCGTACCAGCTTTTTAAAATTATAACTCAATATCGATTTTATTTCATTCCAAATTTGCTTTAATTTATACCTGCATCCTAAAATTCTGAAAGGCGTGATGATAAAACTATTCAAATAATGTACTTTTTGTAATTATTTTTTGATTATAAGTATTTATCATATTTCAATAATGCCTGAGTTAAATAAGAATGTAAAAAAAATCTGAAATATATTAGTTTGTAAGTGCGCAAATAAAAAAAAACAAACGGACAATTTTCGTCAAGAAACACATGTACACATATATTTTTTTATGATTTTATTGAAACTAAAGTTAAACTTCTAAAACATGCGATACCCAGATAGTGAATTGATTTATTTTACTGCATGATTATATGATTTGAAATGGGTGTGGTATAATACAAAATCTTTTTTGAAAATTTAACAAATCTGCCAACGACCTATGGTATAACCTTATTATACAAAAAATAAACATTTTTCTGAAAATTTAAAACATGCGAATGCTAGATAAAAGGACAATCTTTCGAAATCCATTAATAATTTTTTGAGGAAAAGAGTCAATACGTCTAAAATCTGATTTAAAAATGACATATTTCTGGTTTTCTCTGGTAATACCCTCTTAACCCGCGCATTAATCATCCCAAATAAGAATGCATTTGCCACATTACAGTCTAACATAAATAAAAATGCATTTTTCACATTACAATCTACCAGGTAGACTGTAACTGCAAATGCATTCCCCCATGACGACATGTTAAAGAATTCAAAAGTGATTTTGTATCTTCTAGCTTGTATGAGACGAATCACAGTGCGGCGTGGATAGCCGGAAACGTGCGAACGCCGAATATGGCCGAGATAAAAATCAGGTAATGTAAATTAACCATTTAGAAGCCACGTGTTTGTATTAAAATTTAAACAATAACCAATTCTCAATGAAAAGAACCTGAATTATTTTGCTTTAGTGCTTAGTATATTTTAGAATCGTTTTCGTAACATTTAAATTGAGAAACACTATGTGGCATGTGACGATGTGACGTGGTCAATAAAACTAAATTAGGGGCCATTCATTTATTACGTAAGACGAATTTTGCTAGTTTTCGATTTCGACCCCCTCCTCCCCTATTATAAGAAAAAATAAGAATAAGCAGACCCCCTCTCCCCCCGTTTAATATTTATTACGTAAGAATCTAAAGGAAAAATGAATACACGTTTGGTTTGTTTTAATGTTTACTTTTCAAGTGATAATTTTTAGAAATGTTTATTTGTACTTACAAAAGTACTAATAATTTTAACTTTGCGCATTTTTGTGATCTTACGTAAGAACTATCGAGACTCCTGAACCCCCTTGTAAGAAAAAATAAGACATGGTCGACCCCCCTCCCCCCTAAATCGTCTTACATAATAAATTAATGGCCCCTTAGTTGTTTCTTGGCAAAGTTGTAAAGTCAAAATCACAGAGATTGTTAAAATTTATTTGTAAAATATTCGCGACATTATTCAATGATGTGTTCATTCAAGATAATGCCATTTTTTCCTGGTAACAAGTGGTCATTACTGAAGGACCATTGTGAAAATAAATGACGTTAGTTTTAAATTCCGTGAATCTCCACTTCAGATAATCCTATATCCACGGGGGCCAGTGTGAAGTGCAAATCATAGTACACCAACATTCAATAGCCTCAGTGGTCGAGGGGTAAGGCTCTCGACTACGCATCCATCAAATCCCGGCGTGCGCAAGTAAATTTTATTTATAATCAAACTAGCTGTTTCCCGGCATGCGTTGCAAAAGCAATGAATCACCTTTACCGTGCGATCCCGTTCCGATTTCGTTTCGTTTCAGATTTATTATTGATTCTCTAACTGGCAGCCCTGAAAAGCTGAACTAATTAGCAGTACCTGTAGTCATTTCAAACTTCAGTCATTTCAACTGAAGGTAACAATAATATCATTACTAAGTTAGTCCATTTTAGCCAATTCCTAGAATCCAACAATATGTACAAATAAAAGTAAAGCAGGTATATTATACTTGATGTTGAGAATTTTTCTAAGAATTCACCTTTATTTACTTTGTTTATTCTGCATAAAAATATGTATTTTGTATGAGCTCATATTCTTTTTTGTTTGTTATAAACATATTTGTATCCTATAACTAAATACTAGTTGTTATCATACATATGTACTTTGTTTAATGTACATTATTATCATTGTAATTACCCTCCTATGTACCACTGTGTATCATGTATCACCGGATTATAATAGCCATTTTATGGCGTTGAAATAAATAAATAAAATGAACTTAAAGAAGTAAAATGTATACCTTTATGAAATCAAAGTTTCGGACTGCAATTTGAAAAAAAAAACTTTGGGAATTTTTAATTAATTATTTTACATGAAACGACAAAAAATTAGTTGAGAATAACGTCTATAATACATTTGTCTAAAAAAAAAATATTTTTTTTCGTTATCAGTAATTTTAGTTAGAAAAAACGCAAGGACAGCCATTTTTTACGTTTGCACTGAAAAGTTTTATATTTCGAAAACTATATGTTTATTTTGAATTATAAAATTTGAAAGCGTATTTTATCACCTTTCAAAAACAGTTTTCAATTTTCGGATACATTCCGAAATATTCCATTTATTTGGATTTTATTGCAAAGTGGAAATATATTGACCCTCTGACAAAATATGATCGACGGCTTTTTTTACATTAGCTCCACATAGGAGGCTCTGAGGAAAACAATTCCCTCAGGAAAACTTATTTGGAGATGCTGTGTGGGGGGTCTTTTTGGTAAGGAAAAGGATATTAGGGGTAGTTAGGAATCTGGGGGTCAGTGTGTCCAGGTGTGACGGATGTATGAATCCATCCTTCCCACTGCGGTGCTAGGCGATGTTCCGAGAGAGTACGGCTGGAAAAGTCAAAGGGACTCTCTCGACCATTCTCTCTCGATCCGGCCTGCCAAGCAGCTGGTGGGCAGACACATCCGCCGCCAAGACCTGGACAAACCTCACCCCATGAACCTGAGGCCTAGGGGTTAACAAGAAATTCATTGAAGATAAGGTTTATTATTTTTGCGGCACGTTCCAGTAGAAGATACTCTCAGTATCGCCCTGGTGAAAGACCGCCATTTAGAATTGAAACCATGCTTGAAATGGCTTTAGCCATGTTTGGTGACAAGAGCTGAATGTTAAGGTACTTCCCTGCCTTCATCTTATCTCCCCATTACCTTCAGCCTTACAACCAGTGGCGTAACGAGGGGGGGCGGTCCGCCCCGGCAGCCACCCGAAAGGGGGGTGACACTCGACCGTGGAAAAAAATTTACGAAGGATATTGTCACCAAAGTATTGTATACATGAACACGGTCTGTTATTTTCTTTCATATGTTCCCCGTGGAGTGCCCCGAATTTTGTGTCTAGGTCTTTTTATAGACGACATCCGCCCCGGGTACCACCCATGCTAGCTACGCCACTGCTTACAACATATTCCAATTGGGGATGCGCGGTCTCACCGGCTCCAGACGGTGGGAGCAGTGGAAGGTGTGGACTAATGATTATATTTATATTTTATTTTATCTAAACAAATTTATTTCAATTAAGTGCCCACGTTTTTCGATTGATCAATCTGTCTAAATCATGGGTCGGCAACCTGCAGCCCGCGAGGCGTCTTGGTGCGGCCCGCAAGATTTTCGCTGCAACACACGTGACGGACGATATCATACACAACAGAGTGAAAGGGAGCGAGAAAGGGAGCGAAGGGAAGGGATAGCGAAGGGGGAGAAGAAATTTGCAAATCAACATGATAGGTTTGCAAAGTGATACCACACTTAAAATGGCTTTTAAATTTTAGAGGAAAAATTGGTAGATTACTACGGGGGCTTGCCTTCTGAAAACTACAAGGAGTT
Organism: Limnephilus rhombicus; assembly: GCA_929108145.2. Taxonomy (NCBI): domain Eukaryota; kingdom Metazoa; phylum Arthropoda; class Insecta; order Trichoptera; family Limnephilidae; genus Limnephilus; species Limnephilus rhombicus. The sequence continues at coordinate 66,062,498 of OV815270.1, forward strand.
AAAATGGTTTGCTGAGCAAATAATTACTATGTTTGATAGTACATAAATTTGTAAGCAAGCTTTTTCAAATCTGAATTATCGAAAAAACAAACACTGTTCTCGGTTATCGAATTCACATTTAGACACAATACTATGCGACTCTACTTCAAAAATGCAAACTGTGGCAGGGTATTTATATAAGAAAATATTCTTTAGGCGTTGTTCAGTTTATTTCTCTTAAATGGGGTTCACAGCCTATAGTAAAAAACAGTGCACAGAACAGTTTTAGCACAAAGTAAAGTCACTTAGAGTTTAAACAATGTTCACTATTATCCTCGCTAAACACTTAGCGTAATACCCCCAACATAGGACCCGCGGTCTCTTATTTGGGTTAAGGTTTCCCGGCAAGTAATGTCCACTAGGGCGCTGTTACTTGAATTCCCAAGGAAGACCCAGAGGGTTCTCTCGACTTGGTATTGGTTTTGTTAATTGAGCACTGACCACTAGGATGCTGTTGCTTAGTTCAACCAGGAATCCGACTAGACTGATTTCATATAGGCCTGCACTGTATTATATACCCCTTAGGGCAGGGTAGTGCCGGCTGGCGACGGAGGGGAGGGGGTAGCTTGGCCAATGGGGAGTCTTCGCACCGCGTGGCGAGGCGAAAAGGCGCTACAAAACTAATATAAGAAAACTTGCAAGTCAAATACAACCACAAAAATCTCATTTATTTTATTAACTACGGTAAATGTAAAAATATAATACATAGGCCCGAGGAAAATAATTTCCCTCAGGGCCTATGTCATCTTAGGGGATGCCGTGTGGAGGGTCTTTTTATGGAGGGGAAGGATAGGAAGTTCTGTGAAGGAAAAAGGTATGAGGGGTGGATAGGAATCCGGTTGTCAGTGTGTCCAGGAGTGATGGACGTATGAATCAATCCTTCCAACTGCAGTGCAAGGCGATGTGAGTCGAGAGAGCTCGGCTGGAAAGGTTTAAAAGGCCTCCCTTAATCAGTCTCTCCCGATCCAGCCCACAACGCAGCAGGTGGGCAGACGCATCCGCCACCAAGACCTGGACATACTTCACCCCATGAACCGGTGGCGGCTTGTGATTTTTGGGTATGCTAGAGTGCTAATATTTAAAAAAAAAATGACATTATTAATTGTGTTGTAACTGAAAATAATTTTTTTTTTCGAAAATTAGTTTTTTTTATGAAAAATTTCAGGAAATTTCATGCGCCACATGGATTTCCTGAAAATCTTCAAACAATAAATCAATTTCCGAAAAAACAATTTTTTTTCGCCAACGTCAACATCAATAATGCCATTTTTTTAATATTAGCATTCTAGCACACCCAAAAGTCACGGCCCGCCACAGCCATGAACCCGGGCACCCCTGCTAAGTCACCAAATATCAGGTATCTGTAATGACATGTGACCGAAGTGCGGCCTGCACTAATCCCAACATAAAATATTTAGCCCTTTTACAACAAAAGGTTGCCGACCCATGGTCTAAATCATTATAAATTATACAATTACTGTTGACTTATTGTAATCATCAAATAAAAAAAAATTATTGATACGTAAATTATTTGAGGCGATAAGGAATAAACAATGATCCGGCTGATGACCTCCAGTGTTATTTACTTCGTGTAACGATGTACTACATAATTATCCTTCAATCTCACAATAAATGAACAGATTGTCCAAGAATTAAATACCTTCATTTATTTTTGGCGACGTGAACATTATTTCTCAAAAGATGGCAGCACTAGCGTGTAGTTCAGGTTTTCCCCTCCAAAATGAGTAGGATTCGGCTCGGTAGCTGCTTCAGGGCCACCTTTTAAGATGGTAGCTCTGCTGTCCAATCCATTATTGACTTTCAATTATTGACTTTCCCAACCAGGAGGGTTCGCCCTGTTGAAATCCACCATCGTCTCACATTCATTTATGGTAATGTTATAAACTTGCGGTATGTTAAGAAATGGTGTGCTGAATTTCCGAGTGGTTGAAGGAGTGTTCAGATATGGATGGGAGAGGGAGGAGGTCCTTTGTTGAAGAAAATCGATGATAAAGTTCGTGAAGGTCGCCATCTGACAGACCGTGAGCTCGCAATTTTGATTGCAGACGTCGGTAAATCTAAAACAATTTTTAAGGGAAAATCGGAGTATGCAAAGGTGTGTGCTCGTTGGGTGTCCAAAATGCTAATGGAAGCTCTCAAGGAAAATCGTCAGGAAAGCACTCGAGTCTCTTGGAACCATTTTTCCAATCAAGGCGAGGCTTTTTTTGGACTAGCATCACAGGCAATGAAACGTTGGTTCGCCACCTAACCCCGAAGTCAAAAAGGCAATCAATGACCTGATTTTCATCTTTTTGTTCACCTGAAGCAACATTTGGCTGGAAAACGCTTCGAAACCAATGAGGAAGAAGCGAGGACATTTTTGAGCACGGCAGTGGCGGAGTTCTACAATAAGGGAATTCAAGTGTAATGGGATATATGTTAAAAAATGGTGGGGATATGTACCTACAACATCATAATTGCTTTTTGCTTTTTTGTAAAAAATTAAATTTTCCTAATTTTTAAAATAATAAAGATCTTTGCCTTTAATTCTTGGACAACCCTCGTATAAATAAAGAAAATGTCTGTTTATGTGATCTTCCTCCTTCTCTGCTAAGAACATAATTTGGTAGAAAAATGTCTGTACAAAAGTGTACAGAAAACGAATTTAAGTAAATGGTGTTATTTTGTTGGTGACCGATCAACTCAGAATCATGCAACTTCAACAACACCTATAAAAAGTCGTTAAAAGTTTTAAAATAAAAATAAAAATAATTGGTTAGATAGGTTAAGTTAGATTAGGTTATGGGCTATTTTAAAAAAATCATAACTTTTAATGACTTTTCAGGGGTGTTGAAGTTTTTTTTTTGTTATTGTACAATAGAATTTTTATTCCAATTTCAGTACAATTTCATCGCCACATCAGCATTTAGGCAGGTGACTCTGCAATAATTGTTTAAGGCATTTAGAGAACAGTCACTTCATCCAAATTGTTTGCAAGTTCATTTAACAGCACCACTCCCCTCATCATGTTATGCTATGCCAGGACGTCTTCTGCCTTTTGGTACTCTGAACAAGTCATGGTATTGACTCCGGCTGTAGTGGTCTGGTAAACATAAATCATAGCATCCCAAGAGGAATGGGCTATCGATTAAATTGTTCTAAATTTTGAAAGACAAAATAGCTTTATGGCTAGTTTTCAGACTCACAGAATCAGTTTCCTTTAGTCAAAATGGTGCTAGAACCTAGGTACTTGGACATATAGACATACCTGAGGAATTTCTTCTGGATTTGCTCCAACGAATCAATGTACTTCTGGTGGTGCGGTACCCAAACATCGCTTACATACTCCAGTTTGCTTCTCAGTATGTCAATGAACAATGCTAGCATGGGTTAATGATTAATGTCATGAAACCATTTTGTCCGATGTTTGATAAACTATCAAAGATCCAGGGGAGCATATAGGGGGGGGTTTAGGGAGTTCAAACCCTCTCCCGCCATTGGGTTGTGGTAAATAGAGGTATTAAACCCCCCCCCTTCATGTGAATGAAAGATCCCTTTATTATTTATCAGTCAGATAACTGAGGATCTTAAAGTCAATACGGATAATAGCATATCATACAGTGAGATAATTAAATAAAATAAGATCAATGATATATATATATATATTTATTCAGATCAATTTGTGTCTATTTCAAATACGAAAATATTTTTTTATATTCCCTTCTTACATAAAAATTGAAGGTATTCAAAAAATTAACATTATTCATATTTAAAGTGTTTGCTTTTAGCGGGTAAATGTGGGACAGTAAGGGATGTAGGGAAGGGGGAAGGGGGAAGGGGGAAGGGGGAAGGGGGAAGGGGGAAGGGGGAAGGGGGAAGGGGGAAGGGGTGGGCAAGTGAGGTAAAATTTCCACCAGAGGAAAGCAAATTACACAGCATATATGTATATACGTAAAACAGGTCTTTAAAATATGAAAAACAATATCTTTGTAGTTCATAGGATTCATTATTAGTTGATAGAAAAAATAAAGCTTCAATTTGGTTACAATTAACGATACATTATGTATGTAAAAAGGTTATATTATCCACTTCACCCGTAATTCTAGTGTCGCTTCATTTCCATACGTATCAACTTAAATAAATTATTACAATATTTTTGAACTTTAAAAAATCAATTTGTATTCACAGATTCCTTTCGTTTAATTATCCAACATTCAAAATGATTTATATAATCGAGCTTGGAAAAAATATACAATCTGTCTTAACATTATACATACCATGTAAGCACCCAGTGGACACAGACAATGCCAACATATTATAAAGACGACTCTTCACGTGACAACGAAAGCTTCACATGACATTAATACAAAAGGGCCCACACACACTATCCCGTGTATTGATGAAGTTATAAACGCTAAGCCAATCAATACAAGATATACATAATTCCTTTGTCTTAGAGAGAGGCGGGTTAGCGCACCGATAACACAAGCGATCAACCTTTTTATAATGAAATTAAGAAGTATCATTTGAAAACATTCAAAAGGAGATGACAATGTATAACTTCGGAGGTGATTGTTTTTCAAGTAATTTAAGATGTATGCGTATAAAAATTTATGTGGGCCTTATTAAGAGTATGTATTACTAATAAATGCCTCAACCACCATGTTGGGAAAGAATCCCTGTACTTAAAGGTGAATCATATCATTCGAGGTACACAAGATACATGATGAAATAATTAATATTGTTACACAATTATTATAAGACTCGAGAACATACCAAGGAAGTAAAAAGAATTCAATCAGATATTAGACATTCACAGGTTTCATGGTTCGCAACTTTTCATCCTGTGACAAAATATCCCCGGCAAAATATCCTCCAACAAAATATCCTACGGACAAAACATCCCCCAAAAAAATATCTACTAAAACCTAACCTAACCTAACAAAAAAATGGTACAAAAATAATCCTGCGAAGACAATGAATTATTGTTTTCAGTATATTTTTGTCCCATTTTACTATTTTTGAACAATAATAGAATTTATTGTCTTTACAGGATATCTATTTTTGTATCATTTTTTTGTTAGGTTAGGTTAAGTTTTAGTAGATATTTTGTTGGGAGATGTTTCGTCCGCAGGATATTTTGTCAGAGGATATTATGTCGCGGGACGATAGCACGCATTACCACATTTCACGGCCATACAATCCAAACAATAAGTAAATTGGTGACCGGACAAATCAGAATGAAATCAACTCAACACATTTGAAAAGTCATTAAAAGTGACGAAAAAAAAATATTACAAATTCGTTAAATAGATTACGTTAGGTTAGGACACGGGCAATTTTTTAATTATTTTTTTTCGTAGCTTTTAATGATTTTTCAAAGGGGTGTTGAGTTGATTCTGAGTTGGGATGGAACCAGTAAATTTGAAGAAGTACAACGTTACAAACAATCAGGTCAATATTTATAAATTATGTATATAAAGATAAATTGTGACATCTAAGGCATACAATGGCAAAAATATTCAGAAAAATAATTATTTATAGTCATTTACTTTCAAGTAAATAGAAATCTCCAACACCACACACCTACGCAATATATTGGCAATGGCCTTATTTGAACAGAGTTGCATACGCATACCCAAAGTTAATTTACTTCAAATAGAATGGACACACGGGTTAGATATATATTGATTCAACCCGGAATCCACTTTTCAGGTCCACAAAACAACTCATAACTCATAACCTGCTTGCACGGATTTAAAAAGACAATTACAAATTATAAACACTAGTATGAATGTGGGATGAACAGCTACAACTATGTAGCGCTAGAGTCAAAAAGAGGAAATTTAGAAAGATGAATATGCTTTATAAAAAGTGAAGTAAATTGTTTTCTTATATCAAAAGTTGTGCCCTTGCCAGGAAAAAAAACATTGAATTAGTAAAAATTTACTTTAACTTTTTGAGGGTATAACAAGTACAATTTTGATGCATCGTACATAGGTCCTACGATCACAAAAGAATATTTACAGAACTGATGTGGTCAATTTGTTTGCAGGAAATATATATGTACATTCTGTAGTCTTTATAACACTTTTTCTCCAGATAAGAATAATATTAGATATAACATTATTTTGGGCACAGATTCAATTATTTCAATAAAGTTAAAAAATATGGTAAATAATGTCGATAATAAGTACCTTATGGCTTTTCGTAGAATTCTAAATACGTAGCTTAAATTGATTTAAAATGTATACATATCTAACTACATAAATGTTCACTGGGTGCAAAAAACTGCCCAGATAAGAATTTTCCTTATTTAAATGACAGAAGTCATCGAATGAACAATTTGAAGTAAATCTATAAAAACAAAATCATCACATATTTACTCAAAATATTATAAAGGTTCGAAAGCGTAGATCTTTGACACAAAAAATATTTAATAAAATTAAACACTTCTATGCTTACTCTTTCCTGTTACCATTCTAATGGGAAGGAACAGTAAGTTGATGCAGTCAGTGAAAACAGTAAACAGTGTGAGGCAGTTTCTGAACGAAGTAAACTGTACAATAGAAGATAATTACTTCGATATACATAAATATTATGTTCTGTTAAAATTTTATAGATTATGCCATTGAGGCATACACGTATAATTATTATTTCAACACGAGAATTACATGACTAAATAAACCATAGACAATAAAAGAAGGTTAAGATTACACTTACAAATACATAATATGAATGTCCCTGGGTAGGTTCAATTATGGTGAATCAGTACTTTCTACGATATATATAGATCGTGGTCCATCCAGCTGACGGACGGAGCGACTCAGTGTTTCCCGTTTGCCGCTTTACAGGTGACAGATCCACCTGTCTACATACAGTTACCACCACCAGACAAACAACCCACCGTAAACAATCATAGTCCCATTTCCTTGGCATTAAGGTAACCACTGATAAATTCAACACAAACTACAAATTTTGTAGATACTTTAAACTTCATTATATTACAAGTAATCTGTATCAATGATTCTAATATCAAGACTAAACTGAAAGAAACGGCTGAATTCAAGGCATGAAAATACAATACGTATATGTACATTGTTAATTGAATTTAGTAAATAATTGGTCAATTTTCAAAACTTATTTGAATGAATTATCGCAACAGGTAAATTTTCATCATCAGTAGAAACATTTTAAAGCGAGACGGGGTTTGATAGATACAGCTGAGTAGCACATAATATATAGTTCTGGAGCTAATCATATTCAGACAGCAGCTGAAATTTCAAATCACTTATGTGAAAAGTTTAGTAAAAAATGCACATTATGAATGTGGGTGAATTCAATGAAATAGTATAAACTTTAAGATAACCACAATCGTGAATGACAATATTTCTTCAGGTTATATTATTGTATGTATCTCTAAAATGTACTATGTGGTTGAAGAACACATGAAGTCTTACTGTCTAAATACAAGGACTTTAAAAAAATTAACAAGCGAAACAAAGCACAATCAAATAAAGTAATTCACTTGAACGTACATTGTCCAACGGCTGCTTTTAAAAACACTGAGTTTGTTTTCTCTCTCTGCAAGTAACTTTACCTAGCCTAATGTTCAAGTTTAATGTTCCTATATTACAAAACTAGTTCCACTAAATCACTGATCTTTCTGGCCCCTGTCCCGTTCTCTGTGGGTGAGACCGTTTAACCGTACGTCCTTGACGAAGCCGTTGTTGACCCCGTTGGAGTAGTACGCCTCCCCCGGCTCGTTCTTGGCTGTCACATAGTTGGCAACGCTGCCATTGCTGACACTGCCATTGCCATTGGTGTGGGCATAGCCGTTGCCATTGAGATGCTTGTAGCCATTCTTTCCGTTGGCCATCTTGTCATCCTCCATGACAGGCTGGAAATGTACAAATACAAATTAAAAAGTGACAAAACCGATATATCAGAGAAGAAAGACATATATCTCAGTTTGTAAATCTACCTTGTAAGACTACCTTATTAATTTTATGACAAGTGTTTCAACAAATCGTCACCTTAGTTCTTAATTGTCCAAACGACCATTAGAAAATTTTACAGGAGGAGAAGGTTTTCTTTCATTATTTGAATGAAACATTATGATAGGTGTTTAATATAAAGCTATTTCCGTAAAGGTAAAGTCTCATTACTTTAAATAATTCTTAATTAAGTGATTAATGATCATTTTTATACTTTTAGATTTATTTTATAATTTTAAAGTGGAGATTGAACAAAAACAAAAATAGTCGTTTTTTTTTTTTTTATATTAACTCCAAACAGGAGGCCCTGGGGAAAATAATTTCCCTCAGGGCCTATGTCATATGGGATGCTGTATGGAGGGTCTTTTTGAGGAGAGGAAGGAATCAACATTGGTCTTGAAGAGACCCATGTTGTAGGAAGGAGGAAACACAGAGACCGGCAAATCATTCCACAGCCGAGCTGTTGAACTCAAGAACGAATTGAAGAAACGACCCGTTCTCATGTGACAAATGTCAACCGTGTACAAATGTTGGGCACGCGTTTGGCGTGTTTCCCGACTATGCACCGGTGCCGAAGGGATCAATGATGCTAGTTCCTCGGAGCATCTTCCATTGTAATACCGGTAGAACAAGGATAGCATTCCCACCCGACGCCTGTGCTCTACAGATTGCAATCCGTCTGTTAAGATGGGAGAATCTATCAAACGGACCGCCCGTTTCTGCACAGAGTCAAGGGTATTTTTCAGGTATTTTGGAGCTCCAGACCAGAGATGGCTGCCAAATTCAACCGTGGGGCGTACTTGTGATTTGTACAAGATTAGCAGTTGTGTACTATTAAAGTATCTGCGGGCCCTGTACAGTACGCCCAGTTTTTGGGAGGCTAACTTTACTCTTACTTCGATGGAGCCCCCATACCTGAGCTGGTCACTTAGGGTTACACCAAGCATATCAATGGAGGGCCTGTTCGGAAGATTGCTTCCGTTGAAAGAGACGAGATTTTCATTTCGATCCCTTTTAGACGTAATCAGACAAGATTGGGTCTTTGAAACATTAAATTCAACGAGATTATTTTTACCCTAAGAGAAACACTTTCGAGGTAACCGTCCATTCTTTGCTTCAAAGCCCTACGAACTGTTGGAGTTTGTGAGCCCTTTGGGGGCTTGTCAAACAAAAAGCTATCATGAACTGTACTGTCATCCGCATAACAGTGAATTGGTGCACATGACAAAAGGTCGTTGATGTGCAACAAAAACAAAGTCGGAGACAGAACCGATCCCTGCGGGACGCCAGCATTTATCGAGTGTGAGGAAGAGGTGAAACCATCGACTACCGTCTGAATTGACCTCTCCCTCAAGAAGTCTGCAATCCACGTACACAAAGATGCGGGAAGTCCGTAAGAATGCAGTTTGTTGACAAGTCCTCGGTGCCAAACCCAGTCAAAGGCCTTGAAGATGTCCAGTGCAACCGTTTAGGTCTCACCGAAACGTTCCAGGCATCGCCCCTAAACATGCGTCACATACGCGAGAAGATCACCGCACGAGCGGTTCCGCCGGAATCCGTATTGACGGTCGTTAATAATTTTGTTCTTCTCGAGGTATGTGAGCAGTTTGTCGTTGATCACACGTTCCATCACCTTAGACAGAACTGATGTGATCGCTATGGGGCGGTAGTTGGCCGGGTTGGAGCGGTCACCCTTCTTTGGAATAGGATGGATAACCGCTTTTTTCCTTTTCTTTGTCTTCAGGGACATTTTAAAAGGCTTCGTCAAAATTTGAGCTATTTCTGCAGCGCACCTCTGCAGTACCAGGGCAGGTATTCCGTCAGGCCCACTAGCTTTATTAACATCAAGCCCTCGTAAAACATGGAGTACATCCCGATGCCGGATCCTCAGCTTTTTCATACGAAAACCGCAGTGAGGAACCGACGTCGGGACAGCACCTTGGTCATCGAGGGTTGAGTTATCCGCAAACATTTTACCTAGTAAGTTAGCCTTTTCGGTGGCGGTGTTTGCTAGTGAGCCGTCAGGTCTGGTAAGAGGTGGCAGACTGGATTTGCAGAAATTGCGACCTATTGAGCCCGCAAGCGACCAGAATTGCCTGCTGCCATGCGGGCATGCAGTCAGCTTTCTGCTGATCTGCTGGTCGTGCTCGAATTTTGACCTATTTATGATTCTCTTGGTTTCCTTTGCCATTTTGTTGTAAGCTGTTCTGTATTCGGATGTTCTAGATGTGTTGTAGGTTCGGTAAGCCGCGTTTTTTCGTCGCACTGCTTCAGCGCATTGTCGACTGAACCACGGCTTTGAGCCTACACCAGTTTCCTTAACAGTAGATTGGATGAAGCCATCCATCGCGGATGTGATGACTTCACCAATTTCCTGGGCACATCTTGAGGGATCCGAAGTCCGAAAACAGACAGCTGACCACGGAAAAGCATTAAAATGTGCCCGCAGACCGAACCAATCTGCTGACCTATAGTGCCACACTTTTCTCTTCAGCCTCTCGTTTGGTGGTCTGAAGTTTACAGGGATTGATGTCGTTACCAGGCAGTGGTCGGACGATCCTTCGGACAATTAAGAAATAAGGCGACGAAATGTCATGTTTAAGTCAATGAATTCATTAGTATAAGGTTAGGTAAAGACAAGGAAAGCAGGAAGAAGGTTGTCTACTTACCATACAAGCACCCTTGTTTTCTTGCTGAGCCTCCTTCGATGTGTACTTGGTTTTGTAGAAGTCGGAGAAGAGAAACAGAAATAGGAAGCCGTGCATGGCGATCCAGATCATGCAGGACTTGGGGTAGTTGCAGTCTCGGAACAGCAGCTGCAGCTGATGGGAGAAGATCGCCACGAATTGGATCTGAAAGAAAAAACCTCAATTAATTATCTGCAATGAAAGGAATCAAAAATCCAATCCAAGAGGAAAATAAGCATCTAGTAAAGTTTACAATATTTTAATTGGGTTTACCATCTGGAATGAGGTGAGGTATTTCTTCCACCAGATGTATTTCTGGAAGCGAGGTCCCATGGCGGCCACCATGTAGTAGAAGTACATGACGATGTGGACGAAGGTGTTGAGGAGGGCGAAGAAGGTACTGTGGCCACCTGCAAACAACAAATACATTATAAAACCGATATTCATGTGGAATGGAATCGTAGATTTCAGGCATTTTCTTTTTACATTAGCTCCAGGAGGCCTAGAGAAAAAAATTCCGTCAGGGCCTATGTCATCCTTGGGGATTTATTTATTTAATACAAACGGCATAAGTATGCCATCAACATTAATTACATGTCACAAATTCATATTCAAAATATTAGTAATGGTAAAACAGTGTATGTATAACAGTTAATTGTGACGATACATTGGGAAGTGACTTCAGAGATACATTTACATGCAAAAATCTATAATACAAATAAAATTAATAGTGATTAAAAAAATATGATAGCATAGCCGTCTTGTACCTATGTTCCGTGCAGTTAAATAGATCTATCACATCTGCATATCTATTAGTAACTTCATGCAACCTAGGTAAAAGTGAGTGTTTCGTATACTCGGTCCGATTATTGTTACATTTAAAAAGGATTTTAGAACTAGTGGTTCTCGTGGGAATATGAAATTCAATGAGCTTAGTTAGATCAGGACTGTCTATTCTACCATTTACAATTTTGAACATAAATATTAAGTCTGATATAATGTGATGGATGCTGTGTGAAGTCTCTTTTTAGGTGTGTGAAGTCTCTTTTTAGGAAAGGAAGTTCTGGGAAGAAAAAGGGTATGAGGGGTGGGTAGGAATCTAGGAGTCTATGTGTCCAGGGGTGACGGACATATGAATCCATCCTTCCCACTGCGGTGCGATGGGTCGAGAGAGTCCAGCTGGAGAAATCTAGATTAGGTCTATGCAGTAGGTGGGCAAACACATTCGCCGCCAACACCCAGACACACCTCATCCTATGAACCCAGGCACCTCTGCCAAGAGGTGATCTATGATAGGAATGCTGGTTATGGAATAAATGGTTCCCAGGGTGGTGGTACCCAAACCCGCCTCCCAAATTACGCATGTAATGAAATATGATTAAAAAATTCATTTAAAGTCATGGATGGGCATGTTAGTTATGTTTGTACAGAATTAATAAAGAAATATGTTCACTTTTAAACTTTAAGCAGCTACCATCTACAATCGTTCAGCCACACATTGGTTGTACATAAACAAACTTTAATGAATTAATTTATTTTCACTATGATTAGTAAAGAAACAGGTGGAGGTTTAAAAATTATCGAAATAAATTTCTGATTAAAAAAAGTGCTATAATCATAAATGAGTATTAAAAAAATATTAAAGATTTTATTACGCAAAAACAATATCACAATGTTCATTTTATTAGGATTGGCAAGTTGCCATCTGTCTGGCATTCTGAATTCAAATATCTCACACCACACATCGGCGGCAATAGGTCTGCCCTCTCTACTTTCCTAGAAAGAAACTTTACCATTGAGGAACGGAGAAAATTGTTACTCGAGTAGGGCAAAATATTCTGATCTTCAGGGACATATTTGAAAAAAGACATGAGTTCTTATAAAATCTGTATTGCCAGGAACTCGTTTGAAAAAAGAATTGACAGGAGTTCTTATATCTATATCAGTGCTTTCGGAATCTCTTTTGAATAAAGAATTTACACGAGATCTTATAAAATCTGTGTTACTGGGAGCACATTTGAAAAAGGAATTTACATGAGTTCATACAAAATCTGTGTTGCCGGGAACTCATTTGAAAAAAGAATTTACAGGAGTTTGTATAAATCTGTCCACTTAAAATTACATTTGGAAAAAGGAATTGACACGAGTTCTTGGGTTTCTGTGTTGTCGGGGACTCATTTTAAAAGAATTGATATTAGTTCTTACCTGGGGCGAACTTGAGTCCCATCCAGACTGAGAAGGGCATGACTCCGTGGTGGATGACGTGGAGGGTGGAAACGTGGTTGTCTTTCTTTCTCAGGATGAAGAAGAGGGTATCAAAGAACTCCGTGAACTTTGAGAAATAGTACCACCAGCAGGTAGTAGCCATCTACAAAAATTATAGTATTTCTCTAAGTAATTCTGAAATGGGCTAAGTCAGTATTGAATTTGATCAGTTTGACTGCCAACCTATCCACTGGACTATCAGAAGTACTTATATAACATGTATTGGCTTCCTGTTGCAAAGATACTAGGCATATATTAGGTAAAAATGTATAAGACCGCTTCACGGATAATACGGAATATACTCGAAGTTCGATGCGTGGATCAAATATGACATTTGTCAGAAGTATCAACCTTATAAAATAAATTCTGTCAAAATAAAAACAATAGTACCTACCTAATTCGAATTATTCCCAGTACTATCGGGTTGAGGTTCAAGCTGCGTGGCATCCATCAATAAGATATACATCCCAGGTTTTGAATGGTTTGTATAGCAAGCAGGGTTTGTCTAACGGGTATGTGTAATTATTCTAATACCTTTCTTTCCATGTTATTCTATTATAAATACAGGTTCAAACTTGTCAATAACGCATTCACTTCATAACATGAATGCACTATTGTTTTATATGGCAATAATAATTTTTCTATGATTGGCAGCGTTGATTGTCTATGAAATGTAATATAAATATACAAATATGGCGTAGCGCAGTTCGTATAAGGGGTTGTCCATTAATCACGTGAGGCTCGAAATGAGGGGTTCGGAAAAAATCACGACGGGGGGGGGTATAATGAGATATCACGTGTATTTATTTTTTATGATAATATTCTGAAATTTTTAAAATACTTTGTACTAAAAAAAATACACGTGATTTTCGGGGGGGGGGGGGTAGTCTTAAACCTTACCACATATCACCAGGGGGGGGAGGGGTTAAAAGTTGCTAAAAAAACATCACGTGATTAATGGACGACCCCTAACGCGTAAGCGATATAATTTTAACAAAATTAAAATGTAATATCTATGTATATTTTTTGCATATTTTTTCGTCTCCCCCGACATAAATACTCACTTTTCGTGATAATAAAGCTAAATCTAACTGTTTAAATAAAAAAATAATCCGTATCCGTAACCGAGAAGTGGAGTAAGACATAAATAATATATATTATATTGAAAATGATAACTTACCCTGATTGCTTTTGGTCTGTTGGAGTAGTCGACAGGTTGACATCTCAAGTCGTAGTCCCCCCACCACCCACTCATCATGTACTGCAAAAAAATAAAAATCATTGATAAATCGGAAAGCAGTAGGCCACTTGCATCACATTTTTTTTTAAATAAATTCCGGTTTAGGCAAACATTCTAAGACATTCTGTATATATACATTTTTTTATCGTATTTTTGAAACCTTGGCAATTTTTTGAAAATTTCAATCTGGAAAATCGGACCATTTTTTATAAACTGGAAAGACGGGACATAATTTTATGGGTGCGAAAAAACGATAATTACATAGCTGAAAATCATTTTAAAAAAAATAACGTTTTCCACACGAATGGAACATGAGAATAACGAGGCACACCAAAAATATTACGTCTCATAAATATTTTTTTCCTTGATCCATCTTATTGATCATAAATCATTACAATGTTCAACGTCTATATATGACTAAATCCAATGTAATATACTTGTACTTGTAAATTATATTAATAATAAGAATATTATAAAATTTGATTTTGTTAAAATCAGCACCATTACCATTATACCTCTATAACAGGTACAGAAGGCATAAAAGTACGGAGTTCTTTTCGCAACATCTGTCAAAACGTCAAACCAAATGATAAGTTCGCAGAGAACAAACAATAAATCTAGTGAATGTTAAATGTCAAATTCAAAAATTCGCATGAAATCAAAGTGTTGCCATATAAAAAAAAAATCAGTGTGGAATTTTACAAAATAAATAGAACATTATCGGAGACGGAACATTTTCATGTAGTGACGTCACGAGCCCAAATAATGCATTTATTTATTTTTAAAAAAACTGTACATTTCTAAAAAAATTTACTAATATTTTCGTAATCTTAGTAAAAAAATCTTTCTCACACGATTTTTTCCAAGTCGTTATGAAATCCATTCAAGTGGCCTATTAATAATACAATTTTCGCATTATTTTGCTGCTCAGAAGAACTCAATTAACATAGGTTTTCTACGCCATTTGAGACAATTTAAAGTTTGTCACAATAATCTGTGTTGTGTTCATAAAAATAATAGGGGTGGAGGTGTTTCCAAAAGATAAAGATTTGAAGGCGAAAAAATGGATTAAATCCTTCAAAGGTTTGAAATGGATAACATTAGATGAATCTTAAACATTGGTCCTTTATAGTCTGTGATTCTCAATTTTAATCATTTTGAATCCCCAATATAAAGAACAAGTATTATAAATGCTATATAAGTATGGTATATAGTATGTATTAATAAACATCTTACGTAGAATGTGTAATAAAATTGTCATTGGAAATGCACCTGTCAATATTTTGTTTCGCTGTAAATTTTTAGTCAGAAATAATTATTTCAGACAGTTCTGTATTATTTTTATTCTTATTCATTTCACTATTGAAGGAGAAAACAACAATTAAATCGAAAAAAGTGAGCCTATGCGGTAAACAACCTAATCGAAAGGTAGATACTTGGCTAAAGAAGGAGGTAGCGCAACACGGCATAACACCCCAAAAACAAATAACGAAAAGGTAGATACTTATTTAATTTAAATGATTATTTTTAAAAGCCTACTAATTTGAATAACATAATTAATAATAATTAAATTTTTATCAACAATTTGCTGGAACATTGAATTGCAAGCTCATTAGCATAAAAATATAATTAATAAGAGATCAACTAACTTCCAAGGAAATTATATAATTACTATTGAGATAATATAATATCATGACATCCATTACGTTTAACCCCTCAGGCTTGGGGCCTATTTTGTCGGAAGGTCAAAATATTGTGATACTTTACAATAAAATCTAAATAAAAGGTATATTTCTGAACGCATCCGAAAACTAAAAACTGTTTTTGAAAGGTGATGGAATACGCTTTCAAATTTCATAATTCGAAATAAACATAATTTTTTAGATATAAAATTTCAGAATGCAAACAACAGAACTTTTTATGTTTGCGTATAAAAGTTCTGTTGAATAGTTATTTTACCTTTTTTCTAACGCAAATTACTAATAACGAAAAAATAAATAAAAACATAAAAAAATATTTTATTAGGCAAATGTATTATAAATGTCACTGTCATCTCACTTTTTTGTTGTTTATGTAAAATAATTAATAAAAAATTCCTAAAATTTCATAA
The DNA here is from genome assembly GCA_929108145.2 of Limnephilus rhombicus. Lineage (NCBI taxonomy): Eukaryota > Metazoa > Arthropoda > Insecta > Trichoptera > Limnephilidae > Limnephilus > Limnephilus rhombicus. The sequence continues at coordinate 66,078,836 of OV815270.1, forward strand.
TTATTTTTCAAATTGCGGTTGGAAACTTTGGATTCGTAAAATTGTACATTTGAATTATTTTGCCGTTAAGATGAAGCCATACTAAATAATGCAAAATCGTTTGTTTTTGTTTTGACAATTTGATTGCTAAGTATTACATGTAGATGCCTCAAATAAATACTGCGTGTAGAACATACCTTGGCCCTTAAAAAGATCGGTCAGTTTTTTTATAAGTCTTTTAATAAGCCTAGAAAAAAATAAAGTATATGGTCTATAAAAAACACTTTTAAGGCCAAATTCTCCTATTTATAAACCCCTTTTCGGATATGGTTTTATTGTTTAATGTGGCAAATTCAGTTCTTTTTATAATAATCGCAAAAAATTGATATTTACAAAAAGTTCACTAAATAAAATAAAATATGCATTTTCGCGTTGTTATTTTACAATACGGCCGGCAGTAGACGAATTTGGATTTTCAAAGTGAACTCTATGCCGTCCACCGAAGGGCTTGTCACGCCCGTTTTTTTATCAGTTCTTCGCCCCCGGACGGAGCGGGGAACGGTCGTTAGGCTCCGCGTCGCTTTGTTCCGTGAAATCAAATTTAAAATTCTGTTTTATTACAATAAAAAATGAGTTAATGTTTTTTACAGGCCTTTACGAAATCAACCTGTAAAAAATTTACAAATAATACCTTTACTACCTTTTCCAACCTTTCCAAAAGCTTTTTCTGAAGTATTTTTAAACTCCTCCCATAAAAGGGCGTGAATTCCGATTTCGATTTTTTCCTGGGCTATTGGATCGCCTTAACTTTTAGATTTGAATATAAGCGTGTTTTTTTCTTTCTAACACCGTGTAGATCATATTTGTAATCATGATAGTAAGGGAGACACAACGATTTCTATGAGATCTTCATGAGTTGTTCCGAAAACCGAACAAATCAGCCTGAAATATTGTTTAATATTGTGAAGTGGGCGAAGCGAAATATTAATTAATAATTTTATTAATTCCTTCGAGAAGGGCATGGCGCTATAAACGCCTCATTTTGCAAAATATAGTTGCGTGGCAATTTCGCCGACGCAATGCAAAATTACGAAAACGCTATGTCCCTAGACATTGTACCACATAATAAATTAAGAGGCTGTATTTTCATAATTTACCACAGAACTCTAAATACCGAAAACTGTGGCGAATGTACCGTTTTAGTTGTCTCGAGCCTCGAACATGTCGGGGTTGAACGGGTTGAACAGACTTGTATTATAAAACATCCTATTTATTATTATAAAGGCGAAAGTTTGTATGTATGTAATAAATTTACTGGGAAAGCAATGTTTCAGAATTTTAATTTTAGTTTAAATAAAATCATTAAAAAAAAGATCCGCGCACTGTTTTGTAACAAAAATACTTCAGTTCGTCTATTTATTGACGGTCTTACAAATTAATATATTAAGATTTTTTTACATTCTTATTTTGCTTAGACATTATTGAAAAAATATAAATACTTATGATTAAAAAATAATTACAAAAAGTATATTATTTTATCATCACACTTTTCAGCATTTTTGGATGTGGGTATAAATTAAAGCAAATTTTGAAAGAAATAAAATCGATATTGAGTTATAATTGTAAAAATCTGGTACGGAGAATAATTAATCTTTCTCATTGGAACCGCCCTGTACGATCGTAAGAACATCTTTTGACGAAATTTGGATTCTCGGACCCTGGCTGGTTAAAAGCCCTTAATGTAAAATCCATTTTATGGCGTTTAGATAAATCAAATGTTTACGAGAGATGTGAGGGCTGACAGAGATATCGAAAGAAGGGTAAATGCAGGCAACTCTATTAATGGAGGACTGAACGCCGTTGGCGCCAACAAAAAACTGTCCAAAGAAGCGAAGTTAGTCGTCCATAATGGAGTGCTGGTACCTACCCTGATGTATGGCAGTGAGGCATGGAACAGGCAGAGGAAGGATGAAAGTAGACTGAATGCTGTAGAGATGAGATCCCCGAGGCGTATGTGTGGTAAACCATGTACGATGTGAGAAATGTGGAGATCCGCGAAGAATGCAAGGCTGATGTAAGCGTAATGAGTAAGATTAAGAAAGGGACGCTAAGATGGTTTGGGCATGTAGAGCGAATGAACGAGGAAAGGAGTGTAAGGAGAATATATAAATGTGAATGGTAGAAGAAGTCGGGGACGCCCGGGGAAGACATGGCACGACCAAGTGAATCAGATATTTGAGTCGGGCCATGTGAAAAGTCGGAATAATAGAAGAGCATGTATGAATGTGAACGGGCAAGGAGTGTGTGCCAAAATCGAGTTGTTTGGCGGTCCGTCCTCTCTGCCTACCCCTGCGGGGAAACGGCGTGATGGTTAGTTATCTAAAGGTGTTTTTCCCGCTTGTCTTAAAATTGCTACGATCATACCATTATATAAAAATGGTCCCAAAAATGATATTTCAAATTATCGACCAATTAGTATTTTAACTCCTCTGTCGAAAATATTGGAAAAAGTAATAAAAAAACAAGTTCTTACATTTTTGGATACCAATAAAATATTATCACCTACGCAGTATGGTTTTAGAAAAAACCTGGGTACTGGTGACGCTATAGCTAATGTAACTAATACAATTATTAGAAAACTGGATGAAGGCAAAAAATGCTTAGCTGTTTTCATTGATCTTCAAAAAGCTTTCGATACAATTGATCATGAAATACTGTACTTAAAACTAAAAAAAAATGGAATAACCGAAACAACTCTAAACCTACTTAGAAGTTATTTAACTGGAAGAGAACAAATTGTACAAATTGGTAAAAGAAAGAGCAAATCTCTTCCAATTAAATTCGGGGTCCCCCAGGGAAGCGTATTAGGACCTATACTATTTCTGATATATATAAATGACCTTATGAATCTTCCCATTAATGGAAACATAATGAGCTTTGCAGATGACACTGTTATTATATTCCACGAACAAGATTGGACAAGAACCTACAAGGAGGCGGAACATGGCCCGGCTGTACTTCAAAACTGGCTAAAAGTAAACTCCCTTACATTAAATGTTAGTAAAACTAAATATCTAACTTTCTCCAAAAACAAAAGAGGACAACCAATGAATGTGCATACCCTCAAATTACATGAATGTCAAAATACTTTTCCACAATGTTCCTGCCCGTCTATAACCCAAACCAAAAGTATTAAATATCTTGGGATTGAAATTGATGAAAATCTACAGTGGAATTCACACATTGAGCTTACCTCAAAAAAGCTAACAAAACTCATCTACTTCTTCAAAAAATTAAGAAACATCTTGTCGATGAGGGATCTAAAGAGAGTATATTATGCTTTATGCCACTCTCGATTGGAATATGGAGTAATAGGATGGGGCTCAGCAGCATCTAATCACTTAAAACAACTTAAGATAACTCAGAATTGCATTATAAAGACCATTCTAAAGGTCCCCATAAGGACGTCAACAGCAGAAATTTTTAAACAGTTTGATGTTCCAAGCATACAGAAAATCTATGCCAAAAACATTCTAGTGCATCACCACAAAAATGATTCAGAGGCAGACACCTCACACGCTCATAAAACCAGAGCTAAACAAACAGACATACTTAATATACCAAAGTGTAACTCTTCATTTGGTCAAAGAAGTTCTGCATTTTTAGCAGTAAAGTTATATAACAAACTCCCACTTAGTATCAAACAAATAAAAATAAAAAATAGCTACATTAAGGACATTAAATGTTGGCTGAAGAATCTATCGGAAAATGAACTTACTAGTATACTTAAAACATCATAGAAGTTTCTGGAAAACCTTATCCAATGAAGTTAAACCATAGAAGTTGCTGAAAAACTTATCCAAAGCATAGTCCCCCTCAGCACAGGATCTCCTAGTGAGGAGGACTACGAATATATTTTATATATACATCTAACTAACATGTTTCATATAAAAATGTAAAAAATATTATATAGTTACTAAATAAAATAAAAAAAAAAAAAGTGAGTTTAGTTAGATAAATCAATAAAAATGTTCATGGCTTTTATACTATATTCAATGTTAAATTGGTGATAGATTACCACGAAGAAATGGTGATAAACGGTGGTAATTATTGTAAGTAAGAAGAATTCACCGTCAACAATTAACAACTTGAAATACTCTATAAATACAAAGGAATTGCTAAGTTACATAAATAATAAACAAGTTGCTTCCCGTGTTTTCAACTGAAATCATTAATTAAAAGGCGGCAAAAATGTGATAATTGCTCAAATGGTACTACTATACTTGCGATGGCGTTTTATATTAATTTCTAGTGCCAAAATGTCGGCGTGTCTAATGTTAATTTGTTTGATAAACAACACGGCGGAGTCAACAAGCAAAGCAAATGTCACATTGCGAATTAGAATTCGCCAATGAGAAAATCGCAATCAAATGCAAATCGAAAAAAAAATCAATTAATAACACAAATAAGGAAAATCTATAGACCAGGAAATTTGAAGCAGCAACAACTAACTATGAGCGTAACAAGCAATGTAACGCCATTAAACATACTAATTTGATGCTTTATTCATGTTCAATTAACTTTAAATACAAAATTGAAACTATTTAGACAAGTGATAAAGTAGGCACCAAAATATATTTTAAATAATTCTTTATTCCAAATTTAAAAATTTTGACAGTGCTAATCGGACGTTATTAATAGGCTTACGTCTGTACGGTTTAAATTTAAGAATCCGGCTAAGAATGCAACTCTGATGCCGCGCCATACGCAAAACCGTTTTCGTACGTAAAGTTTGTCTACAAATATACTTTTGTAATTTTTTTACATGATCTCCACACAGGAGGCCCTGAGGAGAGGAGAGGAGAGTTCTGGGAAGGAAAAGGTTTTAAGGGGTGGGAAGGAATCTGGGGTTCAGTGTGTCCTGGTCATCCGCCTTCAAGACCTAGACAAACCTCACCCCATGAACCCGGGCACCAAAAGTAGCGAACCACTTGGGGTGACCTATGGCAGAGGTGTTGGTTATCCAATAAAGGTTCCCGGGGCGGCGGTACCCATTCCCGCCTCCCAAATTGAAAATTGAACCGAATTAAAGGAATACCAAAGGAAGGCGCCACTTACGTTAACAGCTGGCAAGAGGAGCATCCCCTGACAGGCGTAAGTACTACTCGATTTGTAACTTCGTGAATCTCTCCAGGTATGGAGAGATTAAAATTGAAATCATTGCCTGTCGTGTAATTCCAGTGGATCCGAGGAAACGGCTAATTTTGGAACCAGTTCCAATCGGATTGATAAAATGTTCACCGACACTCAAACTGGGCGAAGCCGAATCAAAAGCCGCTCGCAGGGCCTAGCAGCAAAAACATGCGGAGCGGGTTTTTAACTGCTAGTACAAATAATTAACCCGTTGTGCGCCGCAGTAGCCGGTAGTTACGATCAAAAATGTAATTTGCATGCATATATTCTAGGGAAAATACTGGTGGGAGATACATAATATTATACATAGGTACTCGAATTACATTTATAAAAAATATATAAATAAATTATCTGGTAAGACAGTACAATTTTCAAAAACCCTTAATTTTGAATTTATAGTGTACCTTGTATCGCCACGAATAAACGTAATAGGTAATAGGTATAAAATCACTTGGCAATCGGAGTCTACAAGTCTCAATTTCAAGCGCAAAAGTGATTTTTAATTATTTTGTGATTAATTTTATAAGTATAAGTTAATCAAGGAAAACTGTTACAGAAACTTTTAAATGAAAAATACATATTTAGTAGTCAACGCTTATCTCTACATACTATCTCTACATATTATAAATTAAAGTCCTCCGCGTCGCCTGTCTGTTCGCGATAAACTCAAAAAGTGCTGAACGGATTTTCATGCGGTGTTCACCAATAGATAAGAGTGTTTCGTGAGGAAGGTTTAGGTATATAATTTGTCAAGGATTTGTTTTAATCGGTTGAATCATAATGATAATTGTTAGAAGTGTCGGAAAAAGTCCAACCGCTTGGAAGCTTTCATCGAAAACACTGCCTATCCCTTTGAGATATAACAAAACAATGCATGGTGGGATATTCTTCATCTACAAAAAAGTCCGTGATGGCATATATCTATCTATCTTTTACTGATAGCTTACTATAACCATCTCTATCTTCTCTACATATTATAAATTAATGTCCTCCACGTCGTCTGTCTATCTCTTCGCGATAAACTCAAAGATGGCGGTGGTTATAAAGGTTGGATAACCATCCAGTAGATGGTGTTGTGTTAAGTTAGCCACAGCAACGCGTGGCCGTGTCAGCTAGTATTTTTTTATAAATAATTAACAATTTTGAATTCTACTCAAGGGAAACTGTAGGAAAAGCGTTCATTTATAGAATAATATTTTAATAGATTCGTAGTAAAGATTAATTGAAAATAGTGATTTAGCGTAATACCAGTGACAGACCTAGCTATAAAAGCGCCAGCTTTTTCGCCTAATTCAGCATAATATATAGGTCGCCATTCCCAATGGGAATGTATGACGATATGCTAAGATAGGCTAATGGGCCAATCGCTGTTTTGCCTATTTCCTCTTCAAACATCTCGCATATTGCACGTATCTGCTAATACTGTGTGTGTGTGCGTATGTGCTACGGGTAATGGCAAAAGCTGGCATCGTTTTACTGCCTTTGGCTAGCTTTGCTGCTGTATTGAGTTGAAATACTAAATACACAAAAATTATAATATTACTTAGTGTGGTGTCACATTCGAAAATTATTTTTTCCAGTCGGTAAATAGACGGTACGTAAAATTACTATATATTGACATCACCAAATAGTTGCCAAGAGTAAATATTTTTTAACTTTTTAATAGATTTTTTTAAGGATTCTTTACATTAACATTAACATTGGTGGTATATGCAAATTTTAAGCGCTCGCGATTTAAAAAAAAGTGTGATATTTCACACCTTTAAACAAAAACAAAACACTAAAATAAACAATTAGTACCTACTAGCATATCATTTAGTATTTTTGCTAGGTATTTACTAAGAATGTATGATATCATCAAGCAAATTAGTACCTAGGTAATTTCAATTTGGGAGGCGGGTATGAGTTCTCTCAACCTCTCGCCTTGCACCGCAGTGGGAGAGATGGTTTTATACGTACGTCGCTTTTGGATACACTGACCCCCAGATTCCTACCCACCAATCATATCTTTTTCCTTCCCATAACTTCTACCTTTCCATTAAAAAAACCTTCCTTTCTTTCCCTTAAGAAACCCTCCATTCAGCATCCCCAAAGATGACATAGACCCTGAGGGATTTTTTTCCTCAATATGATTTATCTAAAGTAGCTACCCATATATTTATATTTTATAATATTCGAAACACAGAAAGAAGACAAATCATAATAAAATAGGTGTAATGATCAGGTGAGAGTAATGAGTAAGATTAAGAAAGGTACCCAAGTACAAAGGTACAAAGGTTTGCGCATGTAGAGCGAAAGAACGAAGAAAGTAGTATAAGGAGAATAAATTACGCAAATGTGAATGGTAGAAGAATTCTGGGATGCCCGAGGAAAACATGGCACGATCAAGTAGGTACTAGACGATGTATGAATGTGAATGAGGCAAAGAGTGAATGTGATTGTCAAATGTGTGCCAAGACCGAGTTGTTTGGCATCCTCTCTGCCTGCCCCTGCGGGAAACGGCTTGATGGTTAGTTAGTTATTTAGCAATCATTTTATTATGACGAACAAAGCGTAATTCACTTTCAGAAACATTAAGCACAACAAAATCTTTTTTTTTTACCTGACGGTTCCGAATTAATTCCGAACTATGAAAATTTTCAATACCTACCATTTCAGCGGTAATATTTAGATGAAAATTAATAAAATACTTCGTTTTTACCACGTTTATTGTTTACAAAACCAACATGTTTCGTGAGCAACGCTCACTTCTTCAGGGTTTTTTATTGATACTCATAATCTTCATTTTAATGACATCAATAAAAAACCCTGAAGAAGTGAGCGTTGCTCACGAAACATGCTGGTTTTGTAAACAATAAACGTGGTAAAAACGAAGTATTTTATTAATTTAAATCAAAATGGTGCCACAAAATAAGTTTTCTGTGTTAGAAGAGGTAATATTTATCCCGGTGTACGGAAAAAGGCATCTTGAAGTAATAGTTAGATTTTTTTTATTGAATTATCTTGTTCCAAAAACTAGGTCACGATCAGATCAATAATTCAGCAGTAGTAGTGAATAATATGTTTGCATTTTGTCGATGTTGAATTTTGAAGATTATCATAGATACCCTTGAAAACCGACTTGCGAAATCAAACACTCAATTACAGATACCATCTACTAATAATAAAATGACAAGGTTATGGGAATACGCGAGAGTGAGGTAAACCAAAAACGTGTGTGCATTCAAAATGAATATACATGTCACATGTCAGGATCGCGGATTACAAGGTGGTAATTAATTAACGATCACGTCAGGATGTCCGTCATAAGGTAACCCCAGGTAACCGCAAGTGGTTCGCTACGTTTGGTGACTTAGAAAGGGTGTCTGGGTTCATGGTTCACCTGCAGTGCGGCGCCTGATTTGGAGAGTGGTTGAGGGAGACCTTTTTACCTCTCCAGGACTCTCTCGAACCACCGCTTTGCATCGCGATGGGATGAATGAATTCAAACGTCCGTCACTCTTGGAAACACTGACCTCCAGATTCTTACCCGTCCCTCATACCCTTTTTCCTTCACAGATCTTCTTCTCACTTTTTTCCTTAAAAAACCCTCTGCACAGCATCCCCAAAGATGACAAGGGAAATTATTTCCCCCAGAGCCTGCTGTGTGGAGCTAATTTAATGTAAAAAATCCATGCCAACTCAGAATCAAGTCAACTCAACATCTCTTTGAAAATTCACTAAAAGCCATGAAAAAAATAACTTAAAAATAGCACATAACCCTAACCTAACGTAACCTATTTAAACAATTTTTTAAATATATTTTTTTCATCGCATTTAATGAATTTTCAAAGGAGGTTCTGAGGTGATTTCATTCCGAGTTGTCCGGTCACCGTAAAAAAGGACCGAGATTCAGAAGAAAATCCGATTAGACTACGACGGTAGATAGAAACAAAGGAAGATATTGGGCCGTATTCATAACAAAAAGGTTATGCTTATGCTTGCAGAAAATAAATGAAATCCTTTAGCTCGCATTCATAATATTCCGAGTAAAACCTTATACTTATAGAGTATGAGCATATCCTTCACAAAAGTATTTGGTTATTCATAAACGTTACCTTTTACTCTAAATAAAAAGGATATCCTTCAATAAGTTCGAGTGTGGTCAGCAGCAGACTCAGTCGTGTAATGATCGGTTGTAGCGATAGCAGATGTTGTGGAACTGAGAGAGATAAGCACTACAAGCAGCGTTTATCAACACCCCAAAATCACGGGGGCATTGGCAATTTCATCTGCTATGAACTGCAGTTCGGTTGTAGCATTATCTTTTTGTGTACTTTCACTATCGCTGCTTGACGAATACATCTTCTCTGATCGAAGTACTGTACTCACATAACACCATAAATATACCAAACCACCCCGATAAAAAAGAAATACCGTAAACAAACAAACCATCGAAAACAGTCACAAGCCAACCTATTACTTATTCTTGGAGGATATTCTTGCAAGTATAAATTAATCATTATGAATACGAAAAAAAGTAAATGCTTATACTCCTACCTTTTTCTTCAATTCAAAACCTTATACTTACAAGGATATCCTTCAGTTTTATGAATACGGCCCAATATGTCACGGAAACGTGGGGACTGTCGTTGAGCTACGACCAAAGTGCACGGACTATCAATGCGGCAGAGCCAATGAAAGTTATGCGTTTGGTTTTTAGGTGTGTGGGCACCCCTACGCGTATTATCATTAATTTACGCCCTTAGGGCTTTTACATCAATCATATAACATAATTATAATAGAATAATAAGAGAAATAGAAACAATGAAATACCAAATAATTTTATTATTGTTTATCTTCCTTAACAATAATGGAAGTGAAGCAGAATTTTAGAAATTTCTAATATAAATTTTGGTGAGGAATAAATGAAAATATCAACGGAATCGAATTCATTTCCAAGCCTACGTAGTCTTTGGATTTGAAATAGTTAGTTTTCGACGGATAAACATAGAACAACTCTGGAAGCCTCGTGTCACGATTTGGTACTCAGAATGTTAGGGAACGTACCCATACTACATGACCCGTTCAGGGGGAGTGGGGGGGGGGTCTTCAAAATACCACGCTTGGTACAAATGAGCGGAGGGGGGGCTTAGGTTTTTAGTCACCGGGGGGGGGGGGGGGGGTTAAAAATTGCAAAAAGTTGGTCACGTAGTATGGGTACGTTCCCTTATTAGTTTCGTTAAATCCAGTGCGTCAACTAATTTGAATAAAATACCAGATCGCTCTTGGTTTTTCTACAAGATAAATCAGTTAAATTAAGTACCTACTTTCATTAAGTTATCATAATTAATTTGTTCAATGGGTATGGAGAGTTTGAAATTAATGAACCTAAAAAAATTAATAAAAACTCTCTCATTTTTTAATTGATGACCAAATAATGGAATTGTATGGGTGTTGGCGACTCTTTTACATAAGTAGAGACTTATAATTCATAGCTTTAATTTTTAAGAAATGTAGCATTAATTATTGAAAAAATAGCTTTTATAGCTTTAATTTTGCGTTGTCATAGCGTTTATAGCTAAATAGGATAACGTCAAGGAATGGGAGTCGGCAAGAGGGGAAAAAACAATTAAATTGGCAAAATCATTTAAACATGTTTATTTTATTATTGGTTGAAACTCAACATGGCACATGTTTCTACAGTAGAGTGTATCATGTTCGTTCTATGATCTGTCAATACAAGATTATAGCAACTAAAAAATCTTTCTGCGTCAACACTATTCACAGGAGCCCACACAGTCATCAGAGCTGCCTCAGAAAATTCTCTGTGAACAATTTTTAGAGCTAAGAGTAGCTGAATTGTCTACAGTGACTCCATCCCTCACTTGTTCTACAAGCTGTCTTTGAAAATACCTGTTACCTTCCAGGAATTTACTGTCATCAACAGATTTAAACGTTGGAGCAAGCCTACTTTTACTTGCTAAAATAATAGCGTCTGATCGCTGGACATTCTCACCTACAATTGCATGATTGAACATTTTACCTTCGTGCTCAAGAAATTGATTAGTGCTGTTGTCTCGACGGTTCAGCATATGAGATGCCAGTTTCACAGAATCCTTCTGACAACTCTCTCTTATTTGAGTTTTTATTTGGGTTAAGACAACCCGGTTCTTTACCTCCTGCACAGCCTTTAAGGTTTTGGCAGGGAAAACACCATCACTCAATTTTTTGTAAAGAAAGGCTTAGGGACACCAAGTCCTCCCAAAGCAAATGAGCGTACGGATAATTTGACCCTTCTAATACATTTACCAATTTGTTGAGTTTTGTTGTAAAAATCGCTGCCATTTCGCGTTTTAACGTTTTTATCGCTAAAAACACCATTTATCGCTTTAATTCGCGAATATATCGTTAATGCGATGAATCAGTGTCTCTATACATAAGTAATCAAAATCCCTATTATCTATTATTGAGACGCACGGAGCTACGCAGCACAAACCAAACACAAAAGGATTTTCCGCAACTAATTTACCTGTTAAAAGCTCAGTGTCAACATTTAGAGGTAAAGCCGCAAATGGTTATGCACATAAGGCACGAGTACAGCTCGTGGCCTTGTGGACACTGGTCTAATCGAGTGCTGTGTTTATTTGCCGTGGCAAATAAATAATAAACCTAATATTATATTGCAATGGTCAATATCACAGGTCAAGTTCGCTTGGGCAGAATCCGCACGAGAAACGAGTTAGGCGAGAGCGGGCCTCTCCCACAGCTAATCGCCACACGTTTTGCACGCGCGACGATAATGGCTACTATCAATATATTCAAATTAGCCAAAATATTATATTACATATATGCTGGGCATTGGTCAAATAATAAATATATATGTCCACATTTCATTTTCGTTTTGGGTATGGGTACCGCCGCCTCGGGAACCATTTATTAGATAACCAACACATCTGCCATAGGTCACCCCAAGTCGTTCGCTACATTTGGTGACTTAGCAGGCAGTGGCGATCCGTGAGTTTAGAGTTTAGAGTCAGCTAGAGTGCTAAGATTGAAAAGTACAACATTATTGAAGTTGTAGCCGAAAATTAATTTTATTTATTTTTTCAAAATCAATATTTTGTATGAAGACTTTCAGAATTCTTTCCGTTTGGGGATGCGCCAGATATTGAAGAGGAAGGTGGGTACCTGGCTATTCAGATCTGGTCACCAAACACGGCTAATGCCATTTCAAGCAACGTTTCAATTCTGAATGGTGGTCTTACACCAGGGCGATACTGAGAGTATCTTCCACTCTAGAACGTGCCGCAAATATACTACATATTATTTTTAATGAATAAATTGTGAAATAACACAAATTAATCAAATAAAATTTATTTGCCACGAAGGGATTCGATCCCGCGACCTTCGGTGTGCGAGTCAAGAGCATTACCGCTGGACTACGCCGGCCGTCAAAGTGTGGAGCTAATGTAAATAAAATAATTAAAAGGAACGGCTTCGCGGCATTTTCCACACAAAACTTAATTTTTAATTTGATGCTAATCCAATCTATCTGAATGATATTTTTTTTAAACCAAAAATTATACTTGCAAATATCTAGTCCTGCTCAAAAATATTTTATATATTATTTTTTTAAATTATAAAATACAGCCAATTAATAAATCGATTTTTAATGATTTTAGAGGCAATTTTGGAAAGAAATTGCAAGCTTATGGTAATTATTCAAAAAACACATTTTTTCATATCTACTATGTGAATACGACATGAAAATTAATAAACCATCTTATAACGTATTTTATTAGTGTATTACCAGGGAACCAGCATAGCGATTCCGTATTTTTTTGTGAGATCGTTATTGGATAACGGACGTTATCTCCTGTCAGATTTGTGTGATTTTTATGGCTGTTATTTGCGTTTTCTATGTACAACCTGCATTAAATGAGTAAATAATCATGCGTACTTGCAGGAATTCATGTTACTTGCAGGAAGTCGATCTAAAATGTGACTAATCTATGTGACGTAAAAATCACACAAATCTGACAGAAGATAACGCGCTCACACGTTAGCGTTCGCGAACGGACTTTTTTAGAACTAGATAGATATCCTACTATCGCTCGCGTCTGGGTGAAACGATAAAATCTTTGTTTTTTATTCAAAATGCAAATAAGTTTTTTGATGTTGGGACTTGTATTTCATGGTGAAAATTTTCTTATTTGGACCTTTTGTGACCAATTTTACGGAAATGATAACATCAAAATCTTGCCGGGAAAAGCGCCACAGAGACGATTTTTCAATAATGTCTAATCAAAATATATATTTTTAAAAATCTGAATTATATTAGTTATTAAATGCGAGAATAAATAAACAAATAGACCAATTTTCGACATGAAACACGGACCTGAATTTTTTTAATGATTTTATTTGAACTAAAATAAAAATTTTTGAAACATGGCTTTACCATATAATGTATTGATTTATAATACTGTGTGATTATACGGTATGAACTTTGTCTTGTATAATAATATTTCTGGTTTGAAAATTAATAAATCTGAGAATCGACTAACAGTATAACTTTTTTTTATTAAAAAAATTCAAACTTTAAAAAAATATAAAACACCGCTTTACCAGATAACACAACAATCTTTCGAAATCATATTGTGTTTTTTTTGTAAAAATATTTTGAATTATTGTAACTTTTAGAATTTGGTTAAAAATGACAAATTTCAGGTTGAACCTAACCTAACTAAGCCCTCTCAAAAAGGTGTTTTTGGTATCGATATTTGAAATTATATAAGACAAATTTATGTTACCAATAACGTAAATTTCGTTTTTTTCGATTTAAATTTAAACCCATCATGATGTTTTTCAACACTTTCTTTTATAATTCATTATATTTACATAGTAGATGGAGTAAAATTATTATTTAAAATAATTACATTGCCTTATGAATAATTACGGGTTACGAATAATCTGATTTTTTTTAAAATCTCTTTATCCTTATAGCCTTTTCTGCGCCCTGTGCGAGCTTCTATAACTGCGCCCTATTTAAGTGGACCCTTCGCCTATTACACCACCCACTGTGTCTCACTCAATAAAAATCCAACGCAAGTTCACTAGTGCAAATGCGTTACCCACCCTGATGCTTAAAATTTAATTTTTGGGCCACTTTGGTCTTCATACTTCTATAATAAAATACCCTGCAAAGTTTCAGTAAACTGTAAATTAATTTAATTATAAGTATTTGGTATGGTAGAGTTTGAATAAGGAAGGTAGCATAGCTTAATATAAATTGCGTTTAAGTATGAATTGGTGAAAAAACGTTTATTTGAAAATATTTGCAAAGATTATTCACAACTACACAATACACAAATGAATAAGTTCAGATAGTAAAGATTTAAAGCAAGCCATAAACTTTTTAAAGATTTACTTTTAGCGCTTTCTTCATTGCGAAATCGTTGATAACCTTTTCATACGACAGGCACCTTTTGATGATGCTGGCATGTAGGTTCGTATGTGTTGGAATCGAGCACTAGGGACTAGGGGCGCAGCGGGGCCGGAAACTTATCAAGAGCAATCAAGAGCAAAACGAAAAAAAATAGTCCTGCCTAGTCTGGCCATTCTTGCGCCCCCCAGAGTCTACGCCCTGTGCCTGGGCACCGGTGGCACCGCCCTATTTACGGCACTGCTCCGTTGTGCATATGATTGAACAATTATTTGATCATAGTAATAATATTATCAGTTAATTTACTGTTATAAAGATAAATATACAGCCAAAGTAATATCAGTTGATTGATTAATATCAGAAGACAGGGTTTGCTTTATTTCTAAATATAGAGGGATGTTGAACAAGGTTTTAAATTAGTTAAGAGGAATATAAACGCTAGAAATATTTCGATTCTCATACCTGCAAAATTTAAAATCGAGGGTATTATTTGCACGAGGCAAGTAAGCGAAAAAGTGTTTTTTATTTATTTTTGCATAATTTTATAAGAATGAATATTATGGTATGTTCGTACTGTAAACTGATTCGTAGTAAAGATTAATCTAAATAGGATTTCAAGTACCTACAACATCATCTTTAAAACGTTGTTCGAATAATATTTAAAAATTAGAACAATAAAATATTGTAAAGCATTGGAAGCGGTATTACCCAGAACAGGACAGTCCATAGAAAGGGATGATTTTGGAAAACTATTTGGAAGAGTGGCCATGGGATAATCTTGCTTTAAAAAATATAATCGCAGTTGTGAGGAGTACAATTTAATGAATCGAAATTTTAATCCATTAGAAACCGCAGAAGAATCAAGAGAAGATATAAATGTTTTAAAAGACCATCACCGCCAGATCTCCAAATACAAAGACAACTGTGTGGGTGGGATGAGATCGAAATGCAAATTAAACAAGACCAAATAAACAAGCGTTTAGGCAGTAAATAATTCATCGAAACGTGGAAGTGAGGACTCCCTAAAAATTGAAAAAGTTTAAATACCTTCCTATACCTAATAAGTAATTTAATTAATTTAGGGAAAAATTTAATTTATAAAAAAATAATTCAAAATCGTAATGAAAAAAAGATTTTGTTTTGTAAATAGTAAATTCATAGATTAAGGTGATCCAATAAATAGTCCAGGAAAAAATCGAAATCGGAATTCACTCCCCTTTTTGGGAGGAGTTTAAAAATGCTTGAGAAAAACTTTTGGAAAGGTTGGAAAATGTATTTGATTATTTTTTACATGTTGATTACGTAAAGGCCTGTAAAAAACATTAAATCCATTTTTACTGATTGTTTATTGTAATAACAACGACATTTCAAGCGACGCGGAGTCTGAGACGTCTATTCCCCGTCGTGGCCGGTGTACAAAATGGGTGTGGCAAGTCTGTAGTCCTTAGGTGGACGACATAGGGTTCACTTTGAAAATCCAAATTCGTCGACTGCCGGCCGAATTGTAAAATAACAAGGAGAAAATGCATATTTTATTTTATTTTGTGAAGTTCGGGCGTAAATACCATTTTTTGCGATTATTAAAAAAAACTGAATTTGCCACATTAAACAATCAAACCATATCCGAAAAGGGATTTATAAGTAGGAGGGTTTGCACTTGAAAGTGTTTTTTATAGACCTAATACTTTATTTTTTTCTGCGCTTATTAAAAAGACTTATAAAAAAATTTTTACCAATATTTATAAGGGCCAAGATATGTTCTACACGTAGTATATTGAAGCATCTATTACTTCTAAGCGATCAGTTTTTCAAAACAAAAACATATGATTTTGTATGATTTAGCATTATTTCGTATGGCTTCATCTTAAGAAATATTCACGAAAAAATACTGTAATGAGGTTATGTTAAGCTTAGGATTATGACGTAGGCACTTAAAGTTGACTTGAAATTACTTAGTTTAATTTATTCAAAACTTTAGAACAGCAGGATGCTGTAGACCTAACGGAGGAACAGAATTATAATATTAAATACCTCAAACATTTCTGCCATCGAAATTCAACAATACGTTGAATATTTTATATTATTTTCTGATGATCTTCGCGGATGAAGGTCGTGCAATAACATAGGTACTGATTGGCAAAGCAAAGCGAGATATCTGCTAAACTTATAACCTTATTAGTAACAATCAATATTGATGTATACATACAGGTATACGGTATACTAGCCAGTCCAGTCCAATCACACGACACATAGGTCTCATAGGAATCGTTGTGTCTCCCTTACTACAACAGTAAGAAATATGATCTAAACGGTATTGGAAAGAGAAAACAACACGCTATATGTTTAAATCTATAAATTAACCACAAAATAATTAAAATTTACACCCTTATGAAACCAAAATTTCCGACCGCAATTTGAAAAACGATTTTTTTTGGAATTATTTTTACATGAAACGACAAAAAAGTGAGGTGGCAAAAACGTTTATGATTCAATTGTCTAATAACATATATGTGTGCGCTTTTATTTTTTATTCGTTGCCAGTAAGTTCAGTTAAATAAATGTAAGGTGAGCCATTTTTCAAAGTTTTTAAAGTGTGCAATAAAAAATTACACGGTTATTTCTAATAATATAATTTGAAAGCGTATCTCATCACATTTCAAAATCAGTTATTAGTTTTATGTTCACAAGTATTCGATATATTTGGATTTTATTGCAAAGGGCAAATATTTTTACCTTCTGACAAAATACGTCCGATTTTTGAAGGACTAGTTACTTGTGATACCGGTATAGGCAGATACCTACTACTAAAAGGTTTTTGTTGGCAGAGTGTTAATAAAGAGTTGTTCAACTGTTTTTATACCCACAAAGATGGTATCCAGGACAAAAAACCCTCAATCGCGGAAATTGTAGAATCAAAGGGGAAAGTGGTTGTGTGGAAGAATCTGGCTATTAATTCACATCTAGTTACTAAAATTGAACACAGGTAAAGCCATTTAAAATAAAAATAAAAATTTAAATTTAAAAAATAATAATAATAAAAATAATAAAAATAAAATAAATAAATAATAAAATAAATACATGTAGGATTACAAAAGATTTTTTAAATATTTATATTGAGGGATCAGTAGGATTTATAGGTTCAATTAGGAATTCCACAGAGCCGAACCCTCTGATATGAAAATATCTGGAGTCGGTGAATTATTTTCCCATCTGGTCTCTGGTAGGTTGACATGTTGTTCTTGTATTGTTTTGTAATTATAATACATATAGTGCAATTGCATAACGTGGATTGACCAGATGATCATTTGGGAAGTGTGTGAAAGGGTTTAGTTTTTCCTGTGGGGAAAATTAAACCCGGACATTTAAATCTGGTGCGTAAACAAAAAAACTTCATTTATCCTTACTTAATTAATACTTTTCATTTTTGTATTTATTTTTGGAAGATAATGTCGGTAGTTCTTAGCCGAAGAATGATAACGTACAGTTAAAAGTGACCGAATTAGATACAGGCACCTGAGCTCAGTTGGTAGAGCTAATGCCATGTAAGCAGAAGGTCCTGGATTGCCAATATCTTTTTCTGACTTTTCTGTCTCCAGATTTTGGATAGAGTTTCGGTAATATTGTCTTCATTTAATTAAATATTTTTACATTTGTTTTAGACAGTTTTTTTTATTAACGAGCCTTTCCTAAGATTAGGCACCAGCGTACATTATGTAAGAATAATATTGCACAAAATTGCACTTTGAAAACTATTATATTATTCGTGTAAAGTGTAAATAATGCACAAGCCGCCGCAAGCCGATACACTTTTAATTGGCATAGATATTTTGAAAAGTAAACTAGGTACTAAAACATAATTACTAAAATAAACATCGGTTTCGGTCGGGATACACGGAAAAATATTCATTAAATTTAGATTTTCATTCAAAGTTAAAAAATTCCATTGCCGCCATTTTTTTGTATGGATTTGACATTTGCGAAGTTTTGTTTCAAACTAAATACGCATGAGTTACTTAGTTTACCTAAACTAAGAACCTAATAACCTATTTTGTGTACGTAAAGTTGTTTCTTGTAGTAATTGTTGAAATGAAGTGTGATTTCAAAAATACGTGCTTAAAAATGCGGCGGCTTATTATTTATTCATTTTATTTTAGTAATTTGTACATTTAAGCTTACAATTTTCTAATTAATCATAATATTTCATATTGCAAACTAAATTTTATGTAGTTTTATGTAGCTCTTACAATACATCTAGAACTTTCCAATTGGTGTGGACTCTAAAGTTTTTGGTAGCTTGTTATATGTATAACTTCATCCCTTTCTACAGTAAACTGTTCTGCGTATTCGCCTTGTCCTTTTTTTGAAGCCTGATTTCCTTGGACATCCGTGTGTTATGTCTGTGAATGTCCTTGTTAATAATAATAAAATAATATTTGGATGATTTATATAGCGCCGTTTTTGTGGAAAATCACCTCAAGGGCGCGATGTTGAATATAATTTTATTTGAGAAGTATTTTGGTAAAATGTTGTTAATTATTTTATGTATAAATATCATCGTATTCAAGGTCATCATCTGTTTCACGGTTAGCCAATTCAGTTCCTTTAACATTTTGTTTACTTTTGAAAATCTATTTCGCCGAAGTATTATTCTCATAGCCCTGTTTTGGAGAATTTGAAACTTATTTTGTTCTCGTTCGTTACATAGGAAAAGGATAGTTGAGCAATAGTTAAAAGATATTTTTTTCCTAAGTTTCTTTTGTGAATATTCAGCATGCTTGTTGAATGCCAGTTTGGAATCTAATATAACTCCTTAGTATTCATTTCAGTAACATGTTAAATAATTTCACCATCAATTGATTATTTACTTATTTTAGTCTCTCCCACTTTAGAAAAAACGTACAATTTTATATGTAAAATTTTAAACTGTATGTTGGAAAGATCAAAGAAAAATTTTATGCGACCTCTGGGCTTAACCTTTCTGTCGTGGTTGTCACAGACGAACCTAAAGATCCTACCCACCATAATAATAACCTAAAATGTATAGGTAATACAACTTTATTGAACACCTGCGTGTTTTAAATTGCCATATCTTTCAAGGACCATTACAAAAAACATCCTGTTGTTCGACATATTATTCGGAGTTGTTTTAAACTCTATCACGTTTAATGATCGTTATCAGCGCAATTTTGAATTTGGAATTTGAACGGTCCCCGTTAAAGGCCTTTAACCAGCCAAAGGCCGAAAATCCACATTTCGTCGAAAGATGTTCTTACGCTCGTACAGGACGGTTCCAATTAGAAAAATTAATATTATTCTCCGTACCAGCTTTTTAAAATTATAACTCAATATTGATTTTATTTCATTCCAAATTTGCTTTAATTTATACCTATATCCAAAAATGCTGAAAGGTGTGATGATAAAATTATTAATTATTTTTTTATCATAAGTATTTATACTTTTTCAATAATGTCTAAGCAAAATAAGAATGTACAAAAATCTTAAATATATTTTTTGTAAGACCGTAAATAGACATGTAGAGAAATTTTCGTCGTAAATAAGTGTTCGGATATTTTTTTAAATGATTTTATTTGAACCAAAATTTAAATTTTGAAACATGCGTTTACTATATAACGTATTGATATACAATAATTTATGATTACACTGTATACAATATGCCCTGTAAAATAAGGTTTTTAGTTTGAAAATTTAACAAATCTGCCAAGGACCTATGGTATAACCATATTATCCTAAAAATATACATTTTTCTCAAAATTTAAAACATGCGTTTACTAGCTATGGTACAACTTTATTGTACTAAAAACATACATTTTTTCTCAAAATTTAAAACATGCGTTCGCTAAATAAAAGAACAATCTTTCGAAATCAATTTATAATTTTTTTGTGGATAAGAGTCAATATGTCTAAAATTTGGTTTAAAAATGACATATTTCCGATTTTCTCTGGTAATACCCTCTTAAACGCCGATTCTAGTAAGGGAGTGTTGGGTAACCAACACCTCTGTCATAGGTCACCCCGAGTGGTTCGCTACGTTTAATGACTTATCAGGAGCGCCCGTGTTCAAGGGGTGAGATTTGTCTAGGTCTTGTCAGCGAATAGGTTTTTCCCTTTTATTGCGTGGTGGACCGGATCGGGAGAGACTGGCTGAGGGAGACCCAACCTAGACCTCTCCAGCCGGAGTCTCTTCACCCATTGCCTTGTACCACAGTGGGAGCGAAGGATTCATACGTCCGTCAGTCATGGACACATTGACACTCAGATTCTCACCCACGCCTCATATCTTTTTCCTTTCCAGAACTTTCTCAGCTTCCTTCCCCTGAAAAGACCCTCCACCCAGCATCCCATGAATGGTGGTCTATCACCAGGTCGATACTTATGTTATACAGTATCTTCCATTTCGGAACGTGCTGCCAATATGCTATAATTTATTATTTGAAAAGAATTCATTACTGTGACATAACACAAATTAGTTAAATAAATTTATTAGCGCATGCCGGGATTTGAAACCGCCGCATTCGTTTTCGAGGATCTTATCCCTACGTAGACTGCAGGGGCCGTCGGAATATGAAAGAGACGATATATATGAATGTGAATGGAACAAATAATGCATTCCAAGACAGAATTTTGTGGGGGTTCATCCTCTCTACCTATCTCCCTGGGTGACGCGGCGGCGTGATAGTTAGGTTATTATTTAGTTAGACTCACCTCGTAGAATATCCACGCGCTGAAGATGGTCTGAAAGAGGTTGTAGAAGATGAGCACCTCGCGCAGGTTGAAAGGCTTGCGGTTGGCCATCAGACGGGGGCCCACGTGGCGCGCGCAGTAGGCGTACGTGCCGCACAGCACCAGCGTGGGGATGGGTGAGGACATCATGGGCCAGTCGCTCACGCGGGGATCTAAAAATCAAAACATATATAGTTTAGTACAATAAAGCCTCAAACGGGGCCAAAATTCATAGCAAAGTAATCAAACTGTTCATTTATACGACAAATATCTAATATTTCTATTTTTTCAAACTGGTAGATCATTCAAAGCCCGCATAAAAGAACATTTTACAAATTGGGTGAATGATAACGGTGACTTGTCGAATGTAGCGTCACACCTATAAAGAAACACTCGCTTGACAAATACTTGAAAAAAGGTCATAAACTAGATAGGCTAGAATCATTAGAAATTACCCGCCTATCTAAAAGGGGGACCCTAACATTGTAATGAATAAAAAATAATAATCATTTGCTTGATCTCCGCTCCTACATCCATTTTAATTTTCATCATATGTTCTAAAGTAAAATGCGTATTATGTTTATATAATGACCATTATAAGATTATTCCTACTCCAATGTAAAACATGTGCCCCTACAAAAATCAATCCATCCATCAAAAATTCCATATCATTATAAATATAATACCGATTTGACAACAATACAATTAGGTCACTATTAATTCATATTACTTGTAAGGTATTCCCCAAACAATATCGAAGTAAACTACAAACTCGAGGTAATTAATCTTACTGGGAATAACCTAAGTAATTAGAAATTCAACAGTCAAAGACGACTTAGTAACAAATGTAAGAAAACCCATATAATTGAATTAAATCTTAGTAGACCACCCTCTCCCCTCATATGTTGTGTACATAAACCGTAGGATAAGAAAAATTTGTACCAGTCTGAAGAAGATTAACAAGCTGCAACGGGTTACGGTTAAATAAATTAAAGTGGAAATAAGTTTAATATTTTTATTATTATATTATGAACATAACTCTAATTGTTACCTACGCTTGTGAGATGAGGTGAAAATAAAAATGAGGAAATTAAGTTAGCAGTCTTTGAGCGTAATACGAAAAATCTCTGGACCTTAGATACAGATAAAGACACTAGATAACGAGGAATCATGAACTGGAAAATCTTGTAGACCCCGAGAACATCGTAAGATTCTGTAGGTCCCAAAGACTGTGATTGGCTGGACAAGTAGAAAGATGGCCAGAATATAGGAAACCAAAAATTATCTCAAGTGAAGCGACCTAGAGGCAGACCGAGGAAGAGGTGGATGAACTGCGTGGAAAAGGATTGGAGCAGGATGGGAAGGATGGAGGACTACAAACGAATGGCAAGGAACCGCAGCAGTGGAGAACATTTGTGGAGGAAGCCAAATCCATCCTGGGATGTAGCATAGTAATGATGATGACTACCTTTTAAGATAGTAACCTCTTTAGACTGGAAACATAAGACGTCATGACCATTGACCATGTCATATAAAACACAAATTGCGTGGGGTTGGTTCTTTTTACGTTAGAAATGTTGATCGCCTAAAATTATTCTAGATTCCGTTATTAAATACTTAGTTAACACGACTTAATACTTTCAAATTCTGGTAAATGCTCGACGAATTTCATACAACGAAAAACAGAGTGTGCAATTTACACGCTATAGAAGTAAAACATTTAGAAAACTAAAATAGACAAGAGTGAGGAGGTTACGAAGCACCGCAGAAAGAGGAGACCGATTATACTATCTTATTCTTTCGCAGGCTAAATCTTATAGACCATGTGTTTGTCTCTTTTTAGTGTCACTATTTTTCGTTTCATCGCGTTTCAAATCACAACGGTGCTAAAGAAGTTTTCACTTCAAAAAGAAGTTTTTCCGCTCTTCTAAATAATAATAAGTAAATCAATATGTCCTCTGCCTTCGTGCGCAGGATATGTAATGGGAAAAAGGGATAAGGCCAATTATCATACTAGTATGAAACCGCGAGAGCAAAAGGGTCGCCAAAATGTTCACCTACTGCAAATTGCTTCTACGTACGACGGCGCCCCACTTTTGTATCTACAGTATTGTGCAAATTAATGGAATCATTTTCAATTATTATGGTAAAACTATTTATTGCTTGTAAAATAATATTTTCTGCCATCATTGTTCTTGTAGTGCAGTCGATTTTGCGTAGAGTCATGTGGGGTAACCGTACGCAGAGTGTAAGTGTTCGCAATGATGTTTCCGAGGTGGTCGTGCCTGTTTCGCGCCCGCACGTTCCTTAATTCAGTAGCGTTTTGGGTCGCATTGAAGCAGGATATGAGTACAGTGAATCCTAATTTGAAAATAAAAATTGGTAGGTAAAAATTACTGTTTTTCGTGCTTTTTCTTAAATTTTGTCATCTGCTATCGACAAGTTTGCTTACCGATGTGTGCTATTGTGTAACCAACTGAGTCTGAGCGATGTGGTCTATGATATTTGTTGGTAAAATATTGTTAGTTACACGGGTGCAAAGTGATAATTCTATTAAAGATAACCACTAATCTGATTTGAACACTTCTCTACGGTATGCGAATACTTACCCCGCACGTGGGGTAAGTGTTCGTAATCGACATGCATGTAAACATTTTTATATAACTTTTTGAATTATGAACTACATAAGGTTTTTATGTTTGTTTGAGATGCCTTAATGATCAATCACATCAATAAACAACAAAATGAGCAAAATACCTAAAGCGTTTTAATAAAAATCCTAATGTAAAAACTGCGTACGGTTACCCCACCTGACTCTACTCTAGCTTTGCAAATGGCCCATAAATTCTCAATAGAGTTCATATCTGGTGTATTCCAGGGCCAATCTAAAACAGTTACCTCCTTATCCTGGAAATATTTCATAATTTCCTCCGACTTGTGGCTGGGAGAAGAGCCCTGTTGGAGAATTGCTCCTCTTTGGGGTTGGCACTTTTCAAGATTTTTAGTCAAATGCTATTTTAAGCGCCCTTGAGGTGATTTTCTCACAAATCATCCAATAATTATTCAACATCGATTTTTATTTTTGGCTGTTCATCATGACTTTGCCACCAAAGATCCAACCCCCAAGTGTGAAAACACCACCAAAACATTTACTTGTTGAAACATTTGGATGTTTATCAGATTGGTCAATATGACACATGAAGGAAATTATGAACTATGACGGACTAACCCAATACTCGTAGATTACATTCCTGGAAAATAAATTATTATTTGCAGCCTCTCTTTTATCAATTTGATGTAGTTGTGCTAAGTAGAGGTCTCAAAAAAACTATCTACTTTTTCAATCCCACCACCCCCCCCAGGCTCGAACACTCCCACTGTATGAATGGTATAGCTACGTCCTTGAACAATGTCAATAGCACGATTTTCCGATATAAAGGCATACCGCTGATAGTACCGGTGTAAAGTTATAGCGGTGGCAGAACTCCAGTAGTTTCGTGCAAGGTTCAGGTTCAAGGAGGAGCAAGTGACAGACCTTGAAGCATTTATAGCAGAACCACTATCTACGAAGGAGGTTAGCAGGAATTAAGGAACAGGATATGGTGGCTCCATCGAAGCCAGAGTAAAGTTAGCCTCTCAACAACTGGGCGTACTGTACAGGGCCCGCAGATCCTTTAATAGTACACAACTGCTAACCCTGTACAAATTACAAGTTGTTTTTTTTACATGAATAACGCACAAGAGTCCCAACTGCTCCCGTCTGGAGCCAGTGAGACTATGGCATCCCCAATTGGGGTATGTTGTGAGGCTGAAGGTAGTGCGAAGGGAAGGAGATAGGGAAGAGGAAGGTGGGGGAGTACCTGGTTATTCAGATCTTGTCACCAAACACGGCGAAAGCCACTTCATTAAAATTTCAATTCTGAATGGTGGTCTTCCACCAGGGCGATACTGAGAGTATCTTCCACTCTGGAACGTGCCGCAAATATACTATATATTTGTGGCATGAAATACACAAAAAATTATCAAATAAAATTTATTTGCCACGCCGGGATTCGATCCCGCGACCTTCGGAATGCGAGTCAAGCGCCTTCAATTCAATTCAATTTATTTTCAAAAACATCACAAAATTTAAAATTTTAATGCGTTTTAAAATATATTTGTAACAGTATTACATTAAACATAAATATACATGGTAGGCAAAAAAAACTATGTAAGCATCAATTGGGCTTGCCTTTTAAAGGCAGCTTCACTGATGCTAAATATGTCGATATCCGAATTAATTCTGTTCAACAGCAAGATTGCTCTCCCGACCGGCATGACCATTGGCAAGTTAGTCCTGCAGGCCGGAAGATAGAACAGCCTATGCTGTCGATGGCGAAGATAACCATCGGGAACATAAAAATGAATGTTCTCCAAGATAGCTGAGTTTTCAAACCATCCGCGAATCAATCTGAAGAAATGCGTAGCAAGGTGTACATCCCTTCTGACACGTAGATGGTTCATTCCGAGCATACCCAAAAGAAAGTCGGTAGGATAGAGCCACGGGTAATAGCCGTACTCCCCCATGTACAGAAATCTCAGAAATTTTTTCTAAACTCTCTCCAACATGAGGGAATATTTTACTTGGTGCGGACTCCAAATTATCGACCCACTTTCAAGTCTACTCCTTACTAAGGAATTAAATAGAATTATGAGAACCCGGGTGTCTTTAAAATTCCTTGCAGTACGCAGAACAAAGCCCAAGCTACAAGCCATCTGAATATGAGTATGAAATGTCAGCCTACTATCAAACATGATTCCAAGGTCCTTCATGGTGGAGACACGTTTTAGACTTCGGGCGTACATCGTATACCGGTAATGCCAGGTATGACACGCCCTAGTGAATGACAAAATTAAACATTTAGATATATTGAACTCAATCCGATTTCTTTTACTCCAGTCAATAATTCTATCAATATCTGACTGGAGTCGATTGCAGTCCTCTAGGGTTAGTATTTCTAAGAATAGTTTCAGGTCATCAGCAAAAAGAAGAAACCTGGAGTGCAGAATTACTTCAGAAATATCATTAATAAATATGGAAAAAAGGAGTGGGCCTAAATTAGAACCTTGGGGTACTCCTGATCGTACAAAAAATAGAATAGACTGGAATAGTCCATGAGATACAAACTGTTTCCTGTCTGCAAGATAGCTAGCAAAAAAGGTGAGTAGTCTCACGGAGAATCCTATTTCAGCCAGTTTATTTAGTAAGACGTCATGACAGTACCGCTGCACTACGCTGGCCGTCAGTGCGCCCCACGGTTGAACTTGGCAGCCACCTCTGGTTTGGAGCTCCAAAATACCTGAAAAATACCCTCGAATCTGTGCAGAAACGGGCGGTCCGTTTGATAGATTCTCCCATCTTAACAGACGGATTGCAATCTTTAGAGCACAGGCGTCGGGTGGGAATGCTATCCTTGTTCTACCGGTATTTCAATGGAAGATGCTCCGAGGAACTAGCATCATTGATCCCTTCGGCACCGGTGCATAGTCGGGAAACACTCCAAACGCGTGCCCAACGTATGTACACGGTTGACATTTGTCACATGAGAACGGGTCGCTTCTTCGACTCGTTCTTGTGTTCAACAGCTCGGCTGTGGAACGATTTGCCGGCCTCTGTGTTTCTTCCTTCTTACAAAATGAATCTCTTCAAGACCAATGTTCATTCCTTCTTCTCCTCAAAGAGACTCTCTGCGCAGCATCTCAGATGACATAGGCCCCGAGGGAAATTATTTTCCTCAGGGCCTCCTGTGTGGAGTTAATGTAAAAAAATTTGCAATGAGATTCGCAGTCTTAGACGAAGATGTTCGCCCCATTCAATTTATCAAACTAATCCATTATAATGCTTAAGTTCTGTACCTTAAAGGATAAACCACATTGGCCTGAGGGGTTACAATAACCTTCCAGAAAAGTTATTAATTATTATTAAACAACCGAGCTCATATAAATAAAGTGCAACAAAATAGATATGATTTTAGATTTTCACGGCCAAAAGTATTTGTTTAATTTTTTTGGGGTGTTATGCCGTGTTACCAGCCAGACTTATCCATACGTTGGTAATCCGAGCTACCAGAATATGTGAAGAACCAAAAATCGGAGCGGAACTTACAAAGCTCACCGATGCACTGGAGCGTAACGGTTACCCGGCAAGGCAGACAAGGCATATAATAAGAGCCAAATCTACACCAAACGAAGACAGAGTTAATAAAGAGTCTAAAGGCTGTGCTTTCCTATCTTATGTTCACAATTGCCTGACTGTTGAGGAAAGAAAGCATCAAGACTGTCTTCGGAACCACGACCAAAATACAAGACCTGCTGAGGTCTGCAAAGACCAAGTTCCCTCTGGAAACAGATGGAGTATATAAACTCAGCCGGATGTGACAAGGTCTATGTGGGCCAGACAGAGCGGACGATCTCCAAAAGGATATCAGAACACTTTCGAATGTGTAAACTTGACCACCCTGACAAATCGGCAATCGCCGAGTATTTACTTGAAACCGGCCATTACTTTGGATTTGTTCCTGAAGTCCTGGGAAGACCCAAAACTTATAGAGCACGCCTAATTACAGAGGCAATTGAAATTCATAAAAATCCTATTAACATTAATAGAGACGACGGAGCTAAGCTCAATAGTTCATGGAATCCGGTAATTGACGGCTACACCAAAGCTAAATGCAGAAAACCATCTTGAAGTATACTGTAATGCCGGCTCGTAGTGGAGTGGAGCTGGCAACAAGGTATTGCTTCTGTAGAACACCAGATGCTGTATGCTGCGTATCCATATCACGTCGGGGTCATCAATGTCGAACTACAAGGTTGCGTTTTGGAAGATCTTTATTGAGTTCTACTAAAAATATAATTTGCAAATAAATTTAGGTATGGACAGCGAAACAGATTTATACAACTACCGGCACTTAGAAAAAAACCAAACGAACGTCGTTTAACTGTCAAGGTTAACTGCGGTTCAATATCGATGGTTCTGAATTCAAACATTTTAATATTATTTTTACATGCTTCTAGAAAGATCGCTATTTTTTTAAAACAATCCAAAGCATGAGGTAGCAGAGGCTGGCTGCTACAGGACTCCCTCCCCAGACAACGCAGACAAGGCTGCGGTGAAAGGAGGAACGGTTAGATGACGAGGTGGTCGGGAAATCGAACACGCCTTCCAGAACGAGTGGTTGTGTGCGTCCGATCATGACTGCCATCGAACAATCCAAAGCATGAGGTAGCAGAGGCTGGCTGCTACAGGACTCCCTCCCCAGACAACGCAGACAAGGCTGCGGTGAAAGGAGGAACGGTTAGATGACGAGGTGGTCGGGAAATCGAACACGCCTTCCAGAACGAGTGGTTGTGTGCGTCCGATCATGACTGCCATCGAACAATCCAAAGCATGAGGTAGCTGAGGCTGGCTGCTACACTTCTAAGTACTTAAGCACACATTTCACCACTAACATTTACACATCTGCCCTGATGATGGACACTGTAACGCTGTCCGAAACGTTGGCTAAGGAGGAGGTAGCGCAACACGGCATAACACCCCAAAAACAAATACCGAAAAAGGGGAAAGTGGTTGTTGAAAAATGCAACAAAATTAATTAATTGAAATGACAAAATAACGTAAGTCCTTGGAGTTTTTGATAACCTTTTATTCCAACCATTGCAAAGTGGTCGAGTAGGTGAATTTATCGATGGCACATCCAGGGCGAGATATTCCGATAATTAGTTGTTCAGCCGGATTTTCTCGATGAAAAAAAATCGGTTGCCAACTGGGTATGAAAACGACTCTGAAACCTTCGCAACTGGTTTATTATGCACCGCCACCAGACAGGATAGCAGGTATTCCAAGGACTTCTTTTTCCAACAGAATTATCGAGCGGAGATCAGGAAAATGTAAATAATTTATAATGTTATTATTTTCTACGCAGATTTGCGGAAGTCTATGATTTAGTCCAGCGCAATAAATAAATCCTAGAAAAATACGAACACGCTAAACCTAACCAGTGAATCATTGGAAACTTATTTAATAAACTATTAACACTATGTGAACGAACAGCTTTGGTCTTTTAACCTTTCGCATAATATACTCATTATACACCCATATTATAAGCATATTATACACCCCATCACTGTTAGTATGACATTTATGAGAAGATTAGTGGCAAAAGTAGAGTTGATATTTATTTTGCAAGACTGGAGAACTTAGGACTACTCTCTAGGGCTGGAGAATTTTTATAAAATAACTTTTACAAAAGCTTACAAATAAGAATTTTTTAACATTTTTACAAAATTAGTTATTTACAATGTCGCGGTCAGTGAAGGTGAAGGTGAAAGGTTTTTGACTTTATGGATACGACCGTATGAAAAGGTGAGTTTTAAGTTTAGATCTAAATTCCGCCGAGTCTGTTTTAATTCTTAAATATTATGAATATTATACTTTTGTTATTATTTAAATGACAAATCCTCATAAGGGCGCCTAAATGTCAATCGGTAGTGGATTTTAAAAATACTTCAGAAAGGGTTTCCGCATGCGACAAAATTCCAATGTAATTTATATGCGAGTGTGTAAAACGTTTGCATTAATTTTACCATTAGTATAATCCTGCTTTCAAATATTTTCTAATTTATATGATACCTATTACAGTGATATGTTTCCCTTTTTAGCCAACATTTCGGACAGCTTTACAGTGTCCATCATCAGGACAGATGTGTAGATTGTGAAGAAGTGTGTGTTTATGTATGTAGAAGCGATACCG
This sequence comes from Limnephilus rhombicus, assembly GCA_929108145.2. NCBI lineage: Eukaryota > Metazoa > Arthropoda > Insecta > Trichoptera > Limnephilidae > Limnephilus > Limnephilus rhombicus. The sequence continues at coordinate 66,108,965 of OV815270.1, forward strand.
GGATGCGAGCGCAAATCCTTTTAGGGTCGACAATATAAAGAAGAAGGAAGAGCAACATGGCGTAGTAACTAAAAAATAAACCAAGATAATACTTTTTGTTCGAGAAAATCTAAAATCATATTCACCTATCTATTATTTAACGTGACATCGAAGTGTTTATTGTGGCGGCGTTGCAAGGTGTGCCTTAGAATGGATTTACTTGTGAATGTAATAAATAACTACGCAAATCCGAAAAGCGACATCCCGGGGATGCCGATTACTCATCATAAGATGCCATCAATGGAGGAAGGTACCAATCTATGATATTTATTTGATAGTAAGAGCTTCCCAAGGTTAGAACCCTTCAGGAGAGCCGTGAACTATTACTATGTAAATAAAAAAAGCTACGCAGTCCAGATGGTTTTATAGGTGCGTTACATAAATAATACCATAATGAAACAATCTCAATGCCAATCGACTTTAAAACATTTCCGGGTATCGCTTTGCAATAAAAAAGTTGCTAGTTTGCGTTTAAAGAACACGTAAGGAATAATTATATGGTTTCGCATATAACGATAATTTTCTAATAATAATATAAAACGAAGTATGAAGGCTTTGGTCGCTTAAAACAAGACAATAAAACATTCACACGGTTTAGGTAATAATAAAAAGTAAGACGCGCATATCAGAGAATCAAACATTCTATAACTTGATAAGCACAGCTTGTGTGGGTGAAAAAGACTTTCTGGTTTTTAGCCAGAAATTTCTTAGTGGGCATACACAAAGAGAAAATATTGTCCATTCACCGCCTTCCACTAATAAAAACACCTTGCACATCCCATATTTTATCCTTTGTTTCAATAAGGAACTCCAGTGAAAAATATTATGGCTTTAAAAAAATATGTTCATATAGACCAAGAAACGCTGATTCTGAATATATAAGTTTTATTTCATAATATTAAACGCAGAGTTTTTAAAAAAATATTAAAAAGTGCATTTTTAAACCTCTTTCAAAACACAGCGTTAAGTTGGCATTACTGAAATGGTTAACTGTGACGTCACACTTAACCTGTCACCTGGTGATAGGGTGATAGTGTGTTGACATTTGAAATGACTTGAAGTGCACACGTACCTATGCAATTCAACATTTCGTGTGTTTGGTTTATTTTCATACTGTTTATAGAGATTTAGATAAATAATAGTTATTGTGTTTATTGAAACATAATTTAGGCCCTCAACAATTAACGAAAAGGGCTATATTTGCGGACAATCTGCAATAAATTTTGCCTATTTGAGGTTAAAGTTGTGTCATATTTGACATTGTATTTTCAAATTGTTTTTAGTATAGGGCTTTTTATACAAGTTGTTACACACTCGTCATGATCAGTGTATTATAAATACCAGTGTTTCTGTATGTATTATACATAAAACAATGTATCTACAAAGTAACGCCTGACACAAAACACGATGTCACATGTATTTGCAATGAAAGAGATGATTTATTGTTTTTATATTGCACTTTGATTAAATACAATAACAGTAGCGGTGAAATGTGGACATTTTACCAATGTTTTTCTATATTAAAAGCAGTTAATCTTAAATAAAAACGCCTCAATTTCTCACACAAAAGTCATTGAGTCATCCTATATTAATTTTATTCCGCCATTTTCTTAAATTCAAAATCAGGGATGCTCAGCCCAAGAAAATTATTTCCCTAGATTTCGAAGTGAAATTTCACATTTACGCAATTACCTACGTAGCCACCCGATTGTGTAACACTAATCCTGTTATATGTTAATTAATATGATAATTAATTGGAAAGATATCGGAACTTGGTAAATATACTAATAATACCGTGATTTTCCAAATAAAACACTTTTTGCTACGTGAAGTAATAATTTAAAAGTACGAATACACTCACCACTGAATTAGATACTGAATTCCAAATTTAAAAAAAACACTTTGCAAAATAAAAATCATAAGCAACCCGCCGCTCATTTGTACCAAGCGTGGTATTTTGAAGACGGTACGTTCCATAATATCATTTTGAGTTGTCAGTGTTAAAAATAACATTGCATGTAAGTACATGAACAATAATTAAGATTCATAGGAATTCCAAAAAATATATATACGTATATATATATTATATATTACCAGTAATATTGTCATATGTAATAAAATTTTTGCCAGAGTTCGAAATTTCCCTAGATTTTGTCCTGATTTCCCTTATCCCTAAAAAATATTTTTCTCCCCTAGATCTAGGGAAATTTCCCTCGACATGACATCACTGATTCAAAATGACAACTTAAAAAGTAAAAAAAAACTATGGGTGGGTGAAGACCACCATAGATACGGTGCGTTTCTGGGAGTCTTTAAAAATTAAAACTTTGACAATTATTTTAACTATTAAAACTAACTATAAAAATAAAAATAAAAATGCAGTTATTTAAGTTTGAAGGTCTTTATTTATTAAAAAAAATAAAAAAATTGGACTGGAGTTCTCTATTCTTACCCTTTCAATAAATATTCTTCCGTATAGCTTGCCAACTGAACTTAGCAGGCTAATAGCCTTATGATTCATACATGACCCTTTACCTTTGTATAACGGCATAAAATAATCTATGTCTGTAGGTTTTGATTTTCTTTAAATACATTTTCTAGTTTGTATACTGAACGTCTGTTGATGGCGTTCGAACCAAGCAATTTTAACGATTTTTTGGAGAGTCCGATAAGAAGTAACTTATCAACAACGACAAAAAAAACGTAGCGACACGCTAGTGCTCGATATCTACATTATATTAAAAAAATATAGGGAACACATTTGTATGAACAAACCGCCACTCGGTTTTCTCTTAAAAGTGTAATCTTTTATAATTTCACTTTTCAAGCTAACATAATAGATAATAGATTGAAAAATTCAAGCTAACAGAATATAGAATCGTATACTGAAATCCGGTCTGCGATCATGTTCAAAAAATTGAATATTTCGCGACACGTTTTCAAAGATTAAAAAACTCTAATCTTTGTTCTTCGGCTTTCTAAAAAGCAACTCGTGCTAAGTTCCAGGCCACGTCAGTATGAGTATTGATTGCAAAAACCGCTTGACACTTCTCAAATGACAACAAAAACACTACAATACTTGGCGAGTTAATGACCCAGGTTTATTGGCAAGCCACTCGACAGTGAACACATTGAATAGGACCGTATGTAGGCCGCGATTACTTGAAATTCTACATTAAATTGGTGTGAAACTAGTTTTTCACTTCGAACAACTCTGACCCACTGGCACTGGCGGCAATTCTGCCATTGTTCCGTCAGGCAACTGATCGTCGGGATCAGTGATCGGCTGATATTATTAATTATCATTAAACCGGAAGGGTTAATTAGTACCAATTAGTCATGTGCATTATCGAGACATCAATTTTTAAAAGACTGATTAGTTTAGTTATAGATACATTTAGATTAATGAGAAAATTATTCAAAGGGATCCAAGTAATCGCGTGAAGTGCTTGGATACAAGAACTTTTTACAATATTTCACTGTCAGTAATTGGTATTGGTATATTGGAATTATTATAAATGCACGCAAAATGATAGCAAAATTTATTTGAAAGGTTTGACTACATCCAAACTAAACTCTACAATTATAAAAACTGAAAAATCGTATAAATTAGAAAATATTTGAAATTAGGATTATGCTTATAGGTAAAATCTGAAAATAATGACAAATACAGTGATATCTATATTACGTGCGCTAGAAACCTCGAAAGTTTTTTTTTTTTTTCAATAATAAAATTAATATTAGCGACTGCGTTTTTCTCGTCAATCACTTAAAATTTGGAAAACAACACAGTAAACTTTGTTCCTTTTGCACTGAGAAGTGATTTTAGAAAGAACTTCGCATTAATAATTGGCGAAAGTACACTACTGGAAACTGGAAACTGCACGAAATTGTGTGCTAGAGAAAGTAAAAAAAAAAACAGGTTTTGAAAAAAATATCCGATTGAGATCATCATAATGGAGTTAAGATTTGTGGCATGTATTACTGTAAATAGTACACACATGGGGCATTAGGTAGTGCTGGATAAGTGAGTGAGAAGAGAAAACGCAGCGGTTAAAAAGGCCGATTGCAAAAACATAGTGCATAACTGTAATCAGTCGTGGAGGTAAATTCTGATAATGCGGAAAACATAGGAAGTAGCGAATCGCAAGCAATGGACCGTTCAATCGGAAACCGATTGGTTTTCTCTCCTCCGTTCACAGATTTGCGGAGGCATTAGTAACGTGACCATAGGTTCCGTTTTGATCGGGACTGTCCCGTTTTTCGGGACCATGCCCCGTTATCCCGGGGGAAAGCGTCGGGACGCGGAAATATCCCGCTAAGAAGTGACATCAAATTGAGAACAAAAGATTATCTCAACTAACTATTGGGTGCTTTTATAATTCCTACGGTTACGACACGACAACGGCACAAAAAAGCAAAAAGACGTACGTTATTTATCACAATATTGCTACAGCTCTTTCTTACACACTACATTTTTGATAGTGTGTAAAGAGGAGTTGTTGAAAATGAGAAAAACGATGTAGGCATGTCTGCTTCCCCAAAGAAAAAGTAATCATTATCGTACATCTATCTCCCTGACACATTTTAAAGATATGAAACACTGTTGAAGTTGCCGTTGCGTGCAACATATGAAACGCCGTCATAGAAAAACGAATAGTGTTAGAAGTGAGATCTATACCGATTTAAAACACAACCGATGTCGTCAATTAGATAAGCCATAATTTCGATTCTTAGATCCCAGGCAGACAATGAAATTTTCATATTTCTTAAAGAAAAACTGCCGGTATTTATTATCGTGGGTCATCTTTACTCGCATTTAGATAAAATTAACATTACTTTGGGCACATAACACACTTACACTGTTACATAAAAATAATGTAACAAGTGAATTATCTGTGTATGGGTACTTTTGGTGTGAAGTTTGTTAACATTCAACATCTTTATATTGGTAACATTGAAATGTTTACCTTTGCTCAGTTGGTGATACTGAGGATCTGCACAGAGGGGTTCACTAGGCAGGACTGGCCTTGAGCTCTTCATTCTTTGAGCAGCCACAGGTGACCTTGGCCAACGTCCCTGTGGCGGGTCGACGTAATCACATAGTAATAGTTCGCCATTATGTATTTTAACAACATGTGAAGATTGATAAATCCGCGCCCATCAGCGGCATCCATTATTGAAGACCATCAGGCATTGACCTATGATATCTGATCGAAGCCATCAGGACCATGTGAGCACATTATTTTTGCTGGATTAAAACCACATCCAGCATCTGCAGACGCAGACATCACAAGACCTTCCGACTACACCTGGAGCCAGAGGTGCTCGCAGAGATGCGGCCGAAGATCGCTGACCTTGGCCGTCATCAACATAGTCGGCTGGCTGGCAACCGCCCTGGGACGGGACGTCGCTGGGAAACCGCGGGACTGGAGGCCTGTATGGCGTCAGATTTAGTCTAGCCCTGATTGTTTTTTTGTACTTATAAATAAATTAATTTAACTGTCTCAAAGCACTAAACTCTTTTATTAAATAACTTATCCTCATACAAAGTATTTTATAGCCGCCTGCTTAAGGTCCACGCCTGAGATACAAATTCTCTAGTAATAATTACACTTGTCTCTTGCTCTCCATGTATTATATTCCTAACATTTTAGCTTCCAATGTGAAAGCTAAATATTTTCATAACAACACCATTTGTGACATCTCTTCAGAGGTTATCGTGTATTCAATTTCTATACAGTCCCGGTACGGGGGGGGGGGATTTAAAACCAAATTCGTAGAGTTCACCCCCCCCCCCCCCGCAGCTCTACCAATGTCCCGTTTAAAGGCCGAAAAAATGTGGTCACCTTAGGCATTAGTCACTCTGTTACATCAGGTCGTTAAGTAAGGAGAAGTGAAAATATTATTATCATTGTTTTGTTGCAGTCAGAAATAATAATGTAAAGCCGGCTGACGAGCAATAGTCCGGTGGAGCGAGACGCCGGACCCAGGAAAACTCTAACTCGCTGAAGAGTAAAGAGTGCAAAGCGTGGAGAATCATCTATTATATTATATTTATTATTACTATTTATTCTTCAATTTAATGATTGAATTTATTGTAAGCGAAGTCTTTACGGTTGATCAAGAGTAAGAGATCATTCAATTGTAATAAGGAAAGTCCTCTAAAATGAAAATTGGCAAGTAAAACAATAAGATACGTTTTAAGATTTTCACCGCCAAAAGTATTTTCGTTATTTGTTTTTAGGGTGTTATGCCGTGTTGCGCTACCTCCTTCTTTAGCCAGCGTTTCGGACAGCGTTGCAGTGTCCATCATCAGGGCAGATCCGGTAGAGGTAGATCACACATCTACCGGATCTGCCCTGATGATGGATACTGCAACGCTGTCCGAAACGTTGGCTAAAGAAGGAGGTAACGCAACACGGCTTAACACCACATAAACAAATAACGAAAAGTAAAATAATGTCGCTTATCAAGTTAGATAGCAACATGTAATTTTGGAGGCGGTATGGGTACCGCCGCCCCGAGAACCATTTATTGGATAACCAACAGCTCTGCAATAAATCACCACAAGTGATTCGCTACGTTTGGTGACTTAGCAGGGGTGCCCGGGTTCATGGGTTGAGGTTTGTCAAAGTTTGTCAAAACTTTGAATCGTTATAAATCATTAAACTACTGTATACATCCCTTGTTAGAAGCCTAATAGAATATAACTCCATAGTCTGGTCGCCCTTCTACAAAATTCATATTCATACTATTGAAAAAATTCAAAGAAAATTTCTACGTTTTGTAAATTTTAAACTTAACATCTCTTTAGAGCACATAAATTACCCGTAGTTAATGAATACTTTAAATATTCCAACATTAGAAAACCGACGAAAAATAAACGACCTAACTTTTTTATTAAAATTATTTAACTCTAAATTCGACAGTTGTGAACTCCTGCAATTAATAAATCTACATGTACCTACACGAAAAACTAGACAAACATTTACATTTTATATACGTACATCTCATTCGAACTATGATTTACATTCTCCAATACAACGTTTGCATAGTCTTGGTAACAAATACTTAAACAATCTGGATGTATTTGACAATAATTTGAACTTAGCAAACTTCAAACGCCATATGTGCCAACTATTTATTTCTACCTATCCCATAAACTAATGATAACAACAATTTTAAACATTACCTACATTATGTCAACTACTATTATTTCATGGACTATATTTTGTTTCTTATATTTTATGTTACCTGTATTTTGCTAACGCTTATATTTTATGTAAACTAAATTTTTTTTTTTTTTTTTAACCCTTATATTTTTTCTAACCTATATTTTGTTTTTAACAAATATTATGTTACTTGTATTGTGTATTGTATTTTGTAAACCCATTCTTTACACTGTAATAAAAAAAATGTACTGCTTTCTATGTAAAAGCCCTACGGGCGTTTAAATAAAATAAATAAATAAATAAGTGGTGGCGACCGATGTATCCGCCAACCTGCTGCGCGGCGGGCCGGATCGAGAGACTGTTTGAGGAGGTCTTTTGACTTTGACCTCTCCAGCCAGAAACCCTCGATCCATCGCTTTGCACCGCAGTTGAAGGGATGGATCATGTGTCCGTCATTCCTAGACACACTGACCCCCAGATTCCTATCCACCCCTCATACCTATTTCCTTCCCAGAACCTCATCGTCTTCCTTTCCTTTAAAAAAATCCTTCCACACAACATTCCTTAAGATGACACAGGCCCCGAGGGAAACTATTTTCATCAGGGCCTCCAGTGTAGAGCTAATGTAAAAAAAAGATGAAAACACAAATGACGCCTGACAATTAATTTATTTTCTTTCCTTGGCGCCTAAAAATGCGATTGTATTTAAAATCGGCAATCAGGAAATGTCATAACAATAATTCAAATTCACTGAATTAAGTGACCATGAATATTACACAAACACGACCTTGAATGAATTATAAAACAAAATCCTGGACGTATGGAGTGATTAATCACTGGTCTACTATTCCAATTCGCTTGACATTTGACCGCTGTCAATCAAACACATGTCGCATTAATGTTTTTTTTGCAGTATGGGGATTTCTTCCGGAATAAAACCGCAATTTGATCTCACGGACATATAATAAACATATAATGTACGCACTCTTCCATCACACAACTACAGTAATACCCCGAGTTACATAAGTAATGCGTTCCGTAGTTACTTGCATTTTACGTAAGTCGAATAACCCCAAGTGAGGTTTGAAGCATGCAACGAGTTAATATTGTTGTTATACAATGCCATTTATGCAAACCGAGTACTGTTAGAATTTACAAAACGCGCAAAAACAAGCGCGCTTGCGTATTAGATCTTAGAAAAATAATAATTTTTGGTGTAAAATTTTACCTCGTAACTTCCAAATTTTTTTTTATTTACGAGGTAACCTTTTTTACGTAACTGCGAATTTTAGTGAGTCGAGTACTTTTTTTACATTAACTCCACACAGGAGGCCCATAGGAAAATAATTTGTCATCATGTCATCGGAGATGCTGTGGGGAGGGTCTTTTTGAGGAGAAGAGGGAATTAATATTAGTCTTGAAGAGGCCCTTGTTGTAGGATGGAGGAAACACAGAGGCCGGCAAATCGTTCCACGGCCGAGGTGCTGAATACAAGAACGAGTCGAAGAAGCGACCCGTTCTCATGTGACAAATGTCAACCGTGTACATATGTTGCTCTCGAGTTTGGCGTGTTTCCCGACTACGCTCGTTATTACGCGTATTACTATAATGTAACTCGGGTGTCACTGTACATCATAATTGAACCGATCCATATTGGATTCGTAGATTTTTTTTGTTTAAGGCAATTCGCCCTAAAAAGAGTGCTATGTGCGATTCGTAGATTAAACACTGGGATTGTGAAAGGCTTAAGGCGCCGCATCAGCGCTCAAAAAAAAGAAGATGGAGAGATATGTAATTACGAATGTTAGAGGAGCGCGCTAATATTCAAAGCGATGAAATCGGTGCGAAAATTGTGAAAAATTTTAATAAAACACGACTCGTTTAAAATAAAGCAAAAATCTCGTGGTATCTTAAGTATCATTTAAAGAAACATTGTGAATTTTTTCACAACTATAACTTGTAAAATAACTGAAACAAACGCGTTTACAATAATTTTTGGAGCATACTTTGCGATTTTTTTCTATCGAGGGAATTTTATATAATTTGCGTTTCGGCGTGGAACCCGTCTTGATATTATCTTTAAAAAAAACTTTTTTTTTTTTGAGAACTTAAAAACTTCAAATGTTTAAGGGAGATATGTAAAAAATCGGTAGAAATTCGGGTAGCGGCGCCTTAAGTTGCCCACTTGCGACGCAGGCGGTTGTAGGGAGTGTTATAAATTAAATATTTATTTATTTTATTTTACAAAAGGAACAAACCTTTTCAGAAATTCCTTAGATTATATTAAGTTGAGCGTGAATGTGACATTGCATTATTTAAAATAACAAGATGGAAGCACGTAGCACAATACAATAAATACTTATAGGTTCAAAGGTTAGATAAACAAAACAAAAATAGTCAAAGAGAAACTTACGTATGACCACAACGTAATAGAAGGTCGGTTCCAATAAATTATACCCACTTGTTTAATCGGAAATTTCTACTTTTGGGTACCTATCTATTACCAATTAATCATCAATAATTCTGCACGTTTTTGTAATTTAAAAAAAAATAGATACTATTTACGTCATTTTCTTTATATACACATAGATATACAGGGTGTTGAGAGACGTACTTTGACTTACTCAGTGATTCCTGACATTATTTGGAGTAAAAAGGGCGTGGAGGAAGAGAGCATCACTCTCGAAACATGTCGGTTTCGTAGTAGAATTAAATGTGGTCAAAACAAAGAAAACGTTTAATTAAAAAAAAAAGTTTATTAAATTTTGGTTTCCGGTGACATTTTTGACGTCTTTTTAACCACAAAACATAAAAAATGGTAGGTGTTGGACAGTTGGAAGCGGGGTAAGGGGTTGGTCGGCTACTCGGCTGAGTGATCAGTGACGACATGCGGAAGAATTTTTTTTGTTTGATTTTGAAAATTTGTGAAAAAAAGTCATAAAAAAATCACCGGAGACCAAAATTTCATTAACATTTTTTAATCCAAATAATGTAGCAATAATTGGTTAAATTCAAATTCAAATTATTTATTTATTTTTTCAAAAACATTACAAAATTAAAATTTTTTTTGTGTTTTTAAAATACAATTGTAACAGTATTACATTAAACATAAATGGTAGAATGGTAGGCTAAAAACTATACAAGCATTAATAGAGCTTGCCTTTTAAAAGCAGCTTCACTAACGCTAAATATGTCGATATCCGAATTAATTCTATTCAACAGCAAGATTGCTCTCCCGACCGGCATGACCATTGGCAAGTTAGTCCTGCAGGCCGGAAGATAGAACAGCCTATGCTGTCGGTGGCGAAGATAACCATCGGGAACATAGAAATGAATGCTCTCCAAGATAGCTGAGTTTTCAAACCATCCGCGAATCAATTTGAAGAAATGCGTAGCAATGTGTAAATCCCTTCTGACTCGTAGATGGTTCATTCCGAGCATACCCAAAAGAAAGTCAGTAGGATAGAGCCACGGGTAATAGCCGTACTCCCTCATGTACAGAAATCTCAGAAATTTTTTCTGAACTCTCTCCAACATGAGGGAATATTTTACTTGGTGCGGACTCCAAATTACTGACCCACTTTCAAGTCTACTCCTTACTAGGGAATTGAATAGGATTATGAGAACCCGGGTATCTCTAAAATTCCTTGCAGTACGCAGAATAAAGCCCAGCATTCTCAATGAAGTGCTACAAACCATCTGAATATGAGTATGAAATGTCAGCCTACTATCAAACATGATTCCAAGGTCCTTCATGGTAGAGACACGTTTTAGACTTCGGGCGTCCATCGTATACCGGTAATACCAGGTATGACACGCCCTAGTGAATGACAAAATTAAACATTTAGATATATTGAACTCAATCCGATTTCTTTTACTCCAGTCAATAATTCTATCAATATCTGACTGGAGTCGTTTGCAGTCTTCTAGAGTTAGTATTTCTAAGAATAGTTTCAGGTCATCAGCAAAAAGAAGAAACCTGGAGTGCAGAATTACTTCTGAAATATCATTAATAAATATGGAAAAAAGGAGTGGGCCTAAATTAGAACCTTGGGGTACTCCTGATCGTACAAAAAATAGAATAGACTGGAATAGTCCATGAGAAACAAACTGTTTCCTGTCTGCAAGATAGCTAGCAAAAAAGGTGAGTAGTCTCATGGAGAATCCTATTTCAGCCAGTTTATTGAGTAAGACGTCGTGATTAACAGTATCGAAGGCTTTTGAAAAGTCGTTATATGAACAGTCTACCTGATGGCCTTTATCTAAAGATTTTGATACGTAATCAGTAAACACTAATAAGTTGGTTTCTGTAGATCGACCTTTTCTAAATCCGTGCTGTTCTGAAATTAAGTACGGCTCCACTTGTGGCAGTGTGTATTTATGAATAATCGATTCGAACAGTTTGGCCGGTGCAGATAGTATTGCTACTGGCCTAAAATTTTCTACAGAGGTCTTTGTACCGCTTTTATAAATCGGACAAATCTTCGAAATTTTCCAGGAATCAGGAAATACACCGGTTTCCAGGGAAATATTAAATAAGAAACTAAGTGGCTTTTTTAAAAACTCGGCACAACCTTTAAAGAAGAATACTGGAAGAAAATCTGGACCAAGTGAATATGTATTTTTCATTTTTCTAATGGAAGTTTCTATATCTGATTCATCAATTTGATTAATATCGATATTCTGGGCTCCCTTTATATTCAACTTGGCAGCAATATTTGTATCTAGTAATGGAGACTCATTACTACATACGGATTGGAAGTGTGTTGCAAAAGCGTTAGCTACGTCTACTCCACGAACTTCCCGATCACGATGCGTCATGGTGTCTTGAATATCACCATCTTTTCTCAGCGATTTGATTAATTTTTTTAAATTAAGTCAAGTACGTCCATTAACTCCCTGAATTTATCGTCTTCTAGAGGGGGTTGCAGGGGCAGAGATTAAGGTACTGGCAAATGAGCGAGATAAATTGCCTTCAATTGCCTATTGCCGAACAAGACTTGCCCGTCAACAGTCTTGTCAAGCAAGATTATGGTCAAGATTGCTGTAATGTAAAAGACAAATTTAATTCAAATCACAAAAACGATCTGCAATTACTCCAACTTGTAAAAAATTGGAAAGAAAATCGCGGAAATATTTAAAAATATTAATCAGGTTCGAACGTTAGCGGGTGGGTGGCGAACAGAGGAGCACATAACATGTAACAGAGCGAGAGGAACGATATTTAGCTGGCAATATTGTCGTAATAACGGTAGCCGGGAAAACACGCGGCAATACAGGAAGTAGAACATTGCTGGCAAGATATTGCCGTAAAAGCATGCTCGTTAACGAGAGTCTACGGGTAAGACAAAATAATAAAGATTAAATAAATCAAAAATAAGAAAAATAAAACACAACTCACCGCCCTTGTTGTCAATCAGATCCCGGTAGCCATCGTACAATCCTGTGATGAGTTCCACCATTTTGAAACAGTCAAAACGTCAAATCTGCAAAGAATAAACAAATATCATTAGCAACTGCCTCATTACCAACACTTATAATATCATAATATAATACAAAAACAACAAACTACATTCTCAGGATACAATAAAAATAATTATAAGAATAATGTTGTAGTCTTAAAGCGCATGTGGATAGTTTCTTTTTAATCAATTAATAATATTATGTTAACTACAATTTTAAATTAAAAACTAGTTTTTTTTCCATTTAAGTAGGCAGATCTTATTAAGAAGGTCATATACATTATCAATAACTAAGACGTAAATTATTTTTTTTAAATAGTGTGTACAAAGAAGGCATGAACGCCAACGATTTTGATAGGAACAACTTGGTCTGTATGGATTATAGACGCAAAAAACTGTGTAAAGGATTTTAGAAGCAAAAAACTATGTAAATTTCAAGCGGTTTGATAAATTAGACGGAAATGCGTAGATTACTCCTATACGCCACTCAATTATAAATTAGGCAAAAAATATAATGTATCAAAATTATTTCATGGCCATTAACTTGCAAAAATCATATAGATACTTTTATAATAAATAAAAACTAGTTTTTTTTCTACGAAGACGAATATTATTAGTAAGTTGATCGTTAATTACGGGCGGCATGATTGATTTATTAATTAATAAAAATAACACGGTATGGTACTAATCATTTACGACGGTATTGGTAAGTTATTTATTTGTAAGAGACAAACCAGCTTATACATAAAATATAGAAATAATTTTATATATTAGTTAAGTGAAGTCAAGTCAAAAAGTAAAAGTTGCTAGGAGATGGAGTTTTATTATATCTTAAAAATAACAATTATTATAAGCAATAATTATCAGCCTGAAACACTCATCAACATTGAAAAATCTTCCGAGAAAAGATACTTGCCGCCAACGGGACTTGAACCCGTGTCCTTCTGATTGCCGGTCAACTGCTCTTGACCACTGAGCTATGGGGGCTTATCAAATACCCGCCAAATAATTCAATATATACTAGTGTTTCATTCAACAATTACTGCTTATTATATTTTGGCGGCAAGTATCTTTATAATTTTTGGTGGCAAGTATCTTTTCTCGGAAGATTTTTCAATGTTGATGAGTGTTTCAGGCTGATAATTATTGCTTATAATAATTGTTACCCTCCAACGGGACTTGAACCCGTGTCCTTCTGATTGCCGGTCAACTGCTCTTGACCACTGAGCTATGGGGGCTTATCAAATACCCGCCAAATAATTCAATATATACTAGTGTTTCATTCAACAATTACTGCTTATTATATTTTGGCGGCAAGTATCTTTATAATTTTTGGTGGCAAGTATCTTTTCTCGGAAGATTTTTCAATGTTGATGAGTGTTTCAGGCTGATAATTATTGCTTATAATAATTGTTACCCTTTGTGCTATGCATAAAAATCTTGTCTAAACGTTAGTTTATATATTATAAATTTTAGGTAAGGAGAGGAAGATGAATATAGGACAAGGATAGGAGGTGCTCCCGATACATTCCACACTCTTGCATTAATTTTCGATCGTACGCGTTCCTTCTATTCGGTATTTCTGAAGGGTATTGCTAAAACTGTCTATATTGTGAAATTTTGTGTTATATCGCGCTCATATATGGGGAATTGGGGATTTTTCCTAATGTTAGTTTTACAAGTGGGCAAATGAAATAAATTTAATTGTGCTGAACTTGTCGGGATATGATTTTTTTTAAGTTGGTAAGCTCTGGCGGGGTCCAGGCCGTCATTCAGAATTTTAAATAGCAAGATTTGGTCAAAAATTAAACGTCGTGTACGAAGGGAATTGAAGCTGTGAAAATTAATAGTTTCGGTGTAATTTGAAAAGTGAAGTTTTGTTTATAACTTTGTGTATATACTGTTTATAATTTACGTTATAATTTGAACAAAATAACTAAGTTTTAATGCCACTTTGTTGAATACACATATATCTTTAATATATACACCAACCGGTTTCGATTCGACCTGAAACTACACCAAGGTTCGGTAAAGAAATACTAAATAATTACAGTCATAGTGTACGTATAACATAGAAAAATGTTCGTATGTCTTCTATGTTACCTGTGCACTCTAACTCTATAATTAATTTAGTGTTTTCATGCAACCGAAATTTTGAATCGAAATCGATGGTTTATACATTAAAGATATGTAATCAATAAAGTGGAATCAAAACTAGGTTATTTATTTGAATTAAAAAAAAATAAAAAATAAGACGTAAATTCAAGGCACAGGTAGTAGGGACCAAATTACTGACAATATACTACGGCAACCTTGATGTTGCGGATAGATTTAAAAATATACATACTTTAACGTGATATTAAACAACAAAAATAAGCTTTTTTGGAAGATTCATTAAATATGCTCATACTATCTAATCATATTTTCTATCGTTATAAAAATATGATAAGATTCGTGGAATAACTAAACAAAAAACAAAAAAACATTTGAAATCTGAATATTTTGCAACTATACGTAGGAACGGTATGTTTTTCTTTTATCGATTTGTCATTGCCGAGGTTTTGTACTTGTCCCCCCGTTGATAACGAAAGAGCTTTTTCATGGCCACCGCGCATTTACTTCAAAAAGTACCAAATAAGTATTATTTACTGAGCTTGTGAAATAATTCAAAACGTCGATTTTCAAGAATTTTCTGCCACTTAAATAGATGTGAAATGTCAGTTACAGCTTGACACGATTAACTTTGCAGTCGGTGGCGCCACGATATTGAGGATCGCAGATCAAAATACGGAATGTTCAAATTTTCACAGGTTTTTCATTATTATTATCATAAAAAATAAATTTAAAAAATAAAAAAAGTTTGAAGAAACTCAATTAAAAATATTTAGACAGTTGCTGTTATTGAACAACAACAAAAAAATTATGTCTTTCATACGTCATCTGTCAGCCCGCGATGCTAACCGTTTCAAGCTGTTATAACCTCTCAGGCTATTTTTTTCGCTTTTTGTAACAACTCATGATAGTAAAGGAGACACAACGATTTCAATGAGAATAAAGGTCTCATTGAAATCGTGATCTCCTTTACTATCATAGGAAGAAGTATGATTTAAACGGTGTTGGAAAGAGAAAACACCACGCTATATGTACAGAGTGTAACAAGGACGTACCCGAGGGATTTTAACCAGCGATTACTGAGCATATTTGGAGTAAAAATGTACATGAAATTTTGGTCTCCGGTGACTTTTTTGATGACATTTAAAAAAAAAAATTCTTAAAATTCAAACAATTTTTTTTATCTTTCGCTTGTTGTAATTGGTCACTCAGCCGAGTAACCGACAAACCCCTCACCCCACCTCCATCTGTTCATATCACCTTCCATTTTTTTATTTTTTTGTAGAAAAAATAAATCAAAAATATCACCGGAGACCAAAATTTCATTTACATTTTTTACACCAAATAATGTCAGGAATCGACGGTGAAAATCCCTCGGGTACTGTTACCTGTATATTAAAATCTAAAATTTAACCACAAAAGAATTAAAATGTACACCTTTATGAAACCAAAGTTTACGACCGCAATTTGAAAAAAAAAAAAGAAATTTTTGCATGAAACGACAAAAAGAGATGTGATGTTAACGTTTATAATACATTTGTCCAATTAAAATAAAATAAAATTGTTACTAATAATGTAATAATTTTAGTCAGAAAAAACGTAAGGTGAGCCAAAACTTATCTCGTAAAGTGAGCCAGTTTTAAACCCTTTTGAAGTTTGTAATCAAAAATTTTATACTTAAAAAATTACATGGTTATTTTTAATAATAAAATTTTTAAGGCGTATTTCAACCCCTTTCTATAGAATGATACTGATAGAATGTGGTCGGGCCTAACAGCTAGAATTTTTGTGAACTCGACAATAGGCCACTTGCATCACATATTAAAAAAAATTTAAAGACATTCTGCATTTTTTTTTAAATTTATCGTATTTTTGAAACCCTGGCGATTTTTTCAAAATTTCAATCCGAAAAATCAGACCAATTTTTATAAACCGGAAAGACGGGACATAATTTTATGGGTGCGAAAAAACGATAATTACATGGCCGAAAATCATTTTAAAAAAAGAACGTTTTCCACAAGAATGGCACAGGAGATTAACGAGGCAAAACCAAAATATTAAATCTCATAAATATTTTTTTCCTTGATCCATCTTATTGATCATAAATCATTACAATGGTCAACTTCTATATTACTAAATCAAATGTAATATACTTGTACTTGTAAATTATAATAATAATAAGAATATTATAAAATTTGATTTTGTTAAAATCCGCACCATTATCATTATACTTCTAAAACACGAACGGACCATGTAAAATGTACGGGGTTCTCTTCAGAACATCTGTCAAAAAGTCAAACCAAATGATAAGTTCGCAGATCTAGTGAACGTTAAATGTCAAATTCAAAAAATCGCCTGAAATCAAAGTGATGCCATACAAAAAAATAAATCAGTGTGAAAATTTATAAAATTAATAGGAACATTTTCGGAGACGGGACATTTTCATGTAATGACGTCACGAGCCCAAATAATGGATTTATTTATTTAAAAATAAAAATAAAAAGTACATTTGTAAAAATTTTTACTAACATTTTCGTAATCTTAGTAAAAACATCTATCCACACGATTTTCGTCGTTATGAAATCCATGCAAGTGGCCTATTCAAATGAAGATCTAGGTACCTACCTATTCTACACGTGCATAGAACTACAGAGCTCATAGAAAGGAAATAAATTGTTTAACATGCCACGGTCCTAGGGCGCACCTTATAGTGGCGTGTAGACAGTTATGTAGCCTTGGTAATTAGTTAGCCAGGAAGAGTGTTAATATAATAAGGGTGCGGAATCTGAGCCTAGGGATTTAACATCCTGCCAGGAGAAGGTGTGGTGCACACTATTGATCGCAGGGGGTGGATTTGATTTTATGAAAGTCATACAATTATTCCAACCCCACCGAACAGCCGATTCCGTAAGTCTTTATTTAGATACACAATTTAACAAAATATAAAGGAAGTCACCATAAGTTTATTTTTTATTTTTTATGGAATACCTCCCAAGGGTCCCAGCTGCTCCCATCTGGAGTCAGTGAGATGGCATTCCTAATTGGGGTATGTTGTGAGACTAAAGGTAGTAGGAAGGGGACGGAGATGGAGAAGAGGAAGGTGGACAAGTACGGGAGCAGACATGTTTTTCGAATTCAATTTTTCGAAATCAATTGTTCGAAGTCAATTGTTAAAATTTCAGTTTTTGGAACAGCAATTGGCCGAAAGATATATTTTTCGAATTTGTTAATCAACTTTTAAAATATATATATACCTATATATCACTTGCTTATGACTAACGAGATACTGTTATGTTAGGTGAGTTGATATTTTCCATCCTATAATAAAATACTCTTGTACGTACAGTATACACATTTATATCAATTCGAAAAACTAGTGTTTCGGTCAATTGATGTTCGAAATATATGTTTTAGAAAAATTGAAGTTAGAAAAATTGCATTTCGAACAATTGAATTCGAAAAATTGCAATTCGGTCTGTTGACGCAACTGTGTATATCTATCTATATACCTTGTTTCATTTCTCTACCCATCCTTTTTTTACCACAATTACCTGTCCCTACTGACAATATTACCTACCGTACAACAATAAAATCAATATGTCAGTCGGGCTGTTAAAAGAAACTGTGCAACGTACACCATTATTCTCTCAGTTTTATATAACATCGACCAGTTTATGGAAGCTTGTGCAGTGAGTGACTTAGTGCTCCCTCAGACCCATAATATTGAGCCGAACATCAACCACAAGGGGTAAGTCAGTTTCCTTCCCCATTCATCTGTTTACCATTTCCCATAGTTGTGTCAAAGTATTCACAAGCATAATTTTTTTATAATATATATTGATACAGTCCACTCCACGTGTCGCATTTGCGATACCACGGTCAATTTACCTAGAGCCGGCCAGTACCTGGCTATTCAAATCTGGTCAACAAACGCGGCTAAATCCATTTCAAGCAACGTTTCAAATCTGAATGGTGATCTTACACCACAGCGATACTGAGAGTGTCTTTCACTCTGGAACGTGCCGCAAATATTTACATTATTTTTAAATAATTAATTGTGAAAAAAACACAAATTAATAAAACGAAATTTATCAAGGATTCGATCCCGCGATTCGGATTGCGACCCAAGAGTCTTACCCCTCGACCATGGAGCTCGTCAAACTTGACTAATAAAACAGAAATGTTATAAAGCATAGTGGTAGGTAAATATTTACAGTAATCGCCCAAGTGAAAGACCACAATTCATCGAAACGTTGCGTGAAATGTCCTCACCTTCCTCTTCCCCATCTCCTTCCCCTCCCCACTACCTTCAGCCTCACAACAAACCTATTTTTTTTTGGGATATCATAGGATCACTGGCACCAGACGGTTGGGAGGGAGCAACTGGGACTCTTTTACGGTATTCATATGAAAACGAAATCTGATAAAATAAGCAAAAACTGTATACATAATAGTGAGCTATGATGTTATGAAAATTTCAGAGCTTTTGCAGAGTCCTCTCGTACAAGCAGGTAGCACGTTTTGTGTTGAATTGAATAAATCTTTTTTTTTTGGTAAAAGCCGAGTTTTTTTTAATTATTCGTAGCCGAAACAAAAATCAAATGATGTAATGTTTTAGTCTATCTCTAATCTCAACCATTATCGCGTATAGGGAATGCAAATCTCGCGAGATTGGGGCTCAAGCGAGATTCCGTGAGTTTATGAATAACAATAATGCGAGATCTCGCCAATTTCGAGATCTCGCGAGATTGGCAGTTTTGTGTGTTTTTTTTTCAAATAATCATAATATTTGAATAAATTAGGAAAAAAATAATAAAAATTTTAAGTCTTATAAGATAAACATTTATTTTCACGAATTTTTCAAGAGACTTTTTTTGCATCAAAAATTGTTTGACGTATTTGTCTATAATATTTTAATATGCTTCTAAGTAGTAAACGTTTATGTGAGTATCTATCAAATAACAAATGAAAGAAACAACCAGTCTTCTCTTCTAATATCAAACAAAAATATTTTAGTAATGAAACAGTTCTTTTATAACAAACAAAAAAAACGAGAAGTAAAAAAAAAAATAAACTTATTATCTAAGTTGAGTTGACTATAAACTGAGATATTATTATCAATTTAATAAAACTATATCTACTCAGTAGATCCATCAGATATTACAGATTAATTAACAAAATATACCAATTAGTCAAACTAGTAGAAATTACAGATTAACTAACAAAATATACCAATCAAATGAAAGATTTGTTCAGTTCAAATCACAAGTCATTATTACGAATTATTTTGAAAATAGCTCCATGAAGCACAAAATGTCCAAAGAATCGTCTGCTAAACGGATTCTTATTTCCGCGCTTCGAATAAGATGTTTTTATGCTCGAGTGCAAAATCTCGTTAAACTCGCGAGATCTCGCCCTTTTTTCGTCCGAGATCAATCTCGCTAAAAAAGGCCGAGATCTCGCGAAAACGAGATTGCGTTCCCTAATCGCGTAAAACTAAAAGTCGGCAGACAGGAATCAATGGAAGAAAATACATAAAAATAAAACAAACAAAAGTAATATTCCTCAATGACGTAATCATGGAATATTAAAAAAAAAAAACACAAGTCATGGTTCGCAACAAAAAGGCGGCCTAGGCTTTTTAGCCGTCAATGCTACATAATAGAAAAATAATCTCAACCATTATTGCATCAAATTAATTGTCGGCACGACAGGAATCAATGGAAGAAAATACATAAAAAGAAAACAAACAAAAATAATTCCACAATGACGTAATTATAAGCGGAATATTAAAATAAACACAAGTCATGGTATGATTCAATCAATGTTTCTAGTTATTCAATATTGCCGGGTGCAAATTAAAACGACTTTCCTACCAAAACAGAATTTTATTTTTTTATATGAATACGGCACAAGAGTCCTAACTACTCCCGTCTGAAGCCAGTGAGACTATGGCATCCCTAATTGGGGTATGTTGTGAGGCTGAAGGTAGTGGGGAGGGAAATGAGATAGGGAAGAGGAAGGTGGGTACCTGGCTATTCAGATCTGGTCACCAAACACGGCTAATGATACTGAGAGTATCTCCCATTTTGGAACGCGCCGCAAATATAGGTACTATATAATATTTTAAATGAATAAATTGTGAAATAACACAAATGAATCAAATGAAATTTATTTGCCACGCCCCGGATTCGATCCCGCGACCTTGAAGTCGCTTACGCTGTATGTGCGCTTATATTTTTTAAACTACGCGATGGATTGGCATCGGGCAGCGTGGTGTGGATTTGATTTAACAGATGGCGTTGGTTATAAAGGTTTCGTTAGCCACAGCAACGTGTGGCCGGGTCTGCTAGTACTAGAATAAACCAAATTAAATTAATCTGCCTAACCTGAAACGTTATTTTATTATGTTTCGGCTAAATCGTTAAAAAAAACTTTAAACATACAAAGCACACAAATTAGCATTAATTTACACAAAAATTTTGACATTTTTTAAAATTAAGTATCCAGATTTATTCATTCGGAGCTGAAAAAATTAAGCAGCTGCTCAAATAAAAGACGTCAAGTAGATTCTTTGATTTAGGGTCAATATTGACGAAAGATTGGACTTTTATAAATTATTCTGGTGGGTTCTAAAGGACGTGTAAATACTCGTATGTTGCGTCACTTAAACAAATAAATAAAAAAACTGTGCTTAAAATATGATCAATTGAAGTATCTGTCGATGTGCATTAAAACCGGAATCTCGTAACCTTCATTATTGGTATTTATTGATCTAACATACTATAAAGATGTCAAGGGTTCGTGTTTTAATTCGACGGTCCCGAAGAACAACGACGGATCTGCTAAAAATTTAAAATCGTTCTGTTGGCTTACTTTGTTGATTTAAGACTCGTGTATCAAACCTCGGGTTCACTGCAGTTAGGTATTTTTGGTACTTGTAAACAAATTAGGCGGCCGCTAGACACCGTCTATTCTGATAAAACGATTATTAAATAGACACGATTTTGATAAAAATACAAAATAAAAATACACAAATAATTTCAAATATCTTATTATCTTTCTTGTTCTCAAAAACAGTAAAAATGCAGAAATGAATGTTTAGAAAGCTCCACAGCAAAATCACAAAATCGCACATCCGACATTGTTCTTCGGGACCGTCCAATTAATTGTTTGCATACACCACAAGAGTGCCAACTTGTCAGAATCAGTGGGACTACAGATCTTCAATTTTGGGAAATGTTGAGTGGCTGGAGGTATTGGGTGAGGGAAGGAGCGGAGGAGAGAAATGTTGGGGAGCACCTGGTAATTCAAATCTGGCCAGTAAACACGATTCTGACAAATTACAGCGATGTCTCAATTCTGAATTGAGGTATTTTAAAAAAGATATAGGTATTTACAGCACTAGGATCACAAATGCTCCCAGCCCTCGACTTAAGACTATGGCATATTGTGAGGGTGATGAGAGTGAGGAGGGGAAAAAATGGGGAAGATGAAGGTTTGGAAATTCAAAAATGGGGGGTGTTCAAATATGCAATATATGTATATTAAATTCTACTACAAAAAAATGCCGCTTTTTTTAAACTTTATTTATTCCCATTTCTTTGTACATATAATGTATAATAGCAAATAGTATATAATAACATAATATATAACATCAAATAGTATGAACAAGAAATGAAAACCCACTAAGGCACAGCCTGAGTGTGGGTAATATTAAAACAAAATACTATATTTCCAAAGTATAAAATAGACTTAAAAAACATATAAAATATAAAGTTAGTATAAAAAGTTAGTATTACATAGGTAGAATAAGTGAAAAGGGTTTTTTTTTTCAGCTATTATAAAAATTAAATTAAAATATGAAGATAAAACATACCGATTTTTAATATATATTTTTTTTTGTTATTAGGAATAAAAAAAATAAAAAATAAACAGAAAACAGAAAACATATTGTACATTATTAACATATGTTTAGAAAGTTACAGAAAGTGAGTTGTAGAAGGATGGATAAATTACAGGAGTCGGTCAATAATAATATTTATAGCGCAATCAAATTGCATGTATAGGTACTACGTAATATATGTCTCATAATAATAACCTTTATTTGATTATGAAGGGGGGTTACACCACGTTTGTGTTTATCTCGCAATCCCGTCATAGTCCGGAGAAAAACCGAACAGAGAAAAGAAAAATGGTGAAGAAGTTATGGTATTGATCTCTGCGGGATATTGTAGGTCACACCGGGCAGATACAGGCTACACAGGTTCAATGATAACTCAGAATTATGCAATTTAAACACCTCTTTAAAAAGTCGTAGTCGTAGAACAGAGAAATGAAAAATCGTACAGAAATGATGGCATTGATCTCTGTGGGTATTGTAAGTCACACTGGACAGATACCGGCTACACAGGTTCCAAGACAACTCAGAATCATGCAATTTCAACCTATTTGAAAAGTCATTAAAAGTTATCAAAAAAAAAAAATTTAAAAAGCCCATAAGCTAACCTAATGTAATTGGGTGAATTACTTATCAATCCACATATCAATAAACTACTCGGTAAATACCTAACGCATTTGTTTAAAATAACAGAAAAATTGATAACACGAAATTCTTTAAAATAATGAATTGCAGTCAGTCATCTCAGATAAGTAAACCTGAGTTTTCGGCTTGATCGTCGCTGCTCAGATAATCCTAAGAAGTGTTAATCTATCCTGATTAGAGAGAAGATTGTTGTCGCCACTTAGCATAATAAATTTCAACTATAACTGACAGCCCAATAAAATTGACATTGAATTGAATAGAACTCTAATGAAAAAAAGTTTTTTGGTAGGTTTAATTAAATTATTTTTATAAAATGAAAACAACTAACTTTGTAAAAACCACTACAAAATTTGTAATGATTGTAACTTTTTTTATATGGGAAAGATGACAGTTTAGGAACATCTAAGATCTAAGGTGTTTAAATAATTATTATTATTCCGAATTTGCCAACCACATTTTAGAAACAAATCATTCTTTTGATATAAATAAAGAGTTAAAAATGTGTACACATAAACACAGCGGGTTTACAATCAGATAATTTAGAAATTAGAAAAAGTGTGAATAGTCAATTAAATATCACTAAAAAACCAAATACTTTTGAAAATAGCCATCTCTTAAATTTATTTTCATATTGATACTTACATTTATAATAATTTATTTTGTTATTTAGACTTAATATTATTATTGTTTGTTATAAAAGTTTTTATTATATAGACGCAATTTTCACACATTCTAAAATAATTTTTACATTTCATTTTGTATAACTGTTTTTATGGTATTTTTAAGTAATTAATCACCACTCCTTTTAATATTTTTGTCTATTTATGTCTAGTTTTTATTTGTCTGTACTTGTTTGTATTTTGTTATTTTTAATATTAATTTTATCCTGATAAAGAAAACATAGTTTTCAAAACATGTTGAAAATATTGATTATATAGTGGTTTTTGCTAAATTACTTGTTTTCATTTTATTAAAAATGACACTACAAAGTATATTTGCAATGTTTGAAGACGTAACTTTATTTCAATTCTACTGAAGAGAATTTTTATCGTAAATTATTAATTGATTAATCAAAAACAGTGATTTCACATCATCGCCTTAACCTAATAATTAGTTAAATATAATTATGAATATCATATTCGATGTAACATTTTTTCGTATGCAGTTTCAATATTATGTAAGGAAATTAAATCATAGTAACCATGGCTGCGGTCAAATTCAGTTCAATCTGAATAAATTTAGTTAGGAATTTGACAACTTTAGGTATCTACGTAATGTTACATCACTGCAAAGATCTATAAACAAAATTATAATATTATTTTTATTTTAAGAGTTCAACGATACCGCAATCAACACTTAAGATTCAAACCGATAGGTGTGATCTGTGGGCGTGCAAGTGCAATTTTCAATTTTTTTGTGATATGGAGGTTATAAGGGGTGTGCCGAAATTAACGCAAATTTGAATTTGAATTTGACGATATTTGTGCAGAAAATTGTTGGCAACCCTGAAAAAATCAAATTTGACAGCTGAGGGTTTAGGGTTAAAAAAATGGAGCGTTACACGATACGACATGTTTTCAGCAAGCGAAACAATTTAATTACTGCATGAGACATTTTCTGGTCGTGTACTCTCTTGTTTCAGTGATCAGAATTGGCCCCTATTCATGGGATTATTTGAAGTCAAAGGTCTATGTCAACAAGCCCACAACCACTGGTACATTACAGGAGGAAATTAAACGCTATATCAACGAAATTCAGCCACGCCAGCAAAGCCATGGAGGTCATTTGTCCGATGTATTATTCCATAAATAACCCTATCCTATGTACTTTATGATTCAATAAAAAATAACAATCTATAGACAAACTGTGTTCAAATCTTGCGATAATTTTGGGACACCTTTAGGGTTGACCGGACAACTCAGAATGAAACCAACTCGGAAGTACCTCAAAAAGGTCATTAAGAGTGATAAAAAAATATAAAAAATTTGGTTAAATAGGTTAAGTTAGGTTAGGGTTACCGGCTATTTTTAAAAAAAATTCATAGCTTTTAATGACCTTTCTAAGGTGTTTCTGAGTTGGTTTCATTCTGAGTTGGCATGGAACCCCTTTAGGTACCCATCAATGTAATCATTGAAGAAGAAGATAAACTAATAAATCTAAACGAAACATGAAACAGAACAGGACACAGAAAATAAAATGGTGACGGTGGCAACTACGGATCGAACCCGGGGTCACTCTAACCACTTACATACAGGGACCAGATTATTTTTCCTATTTTTTGTTGATCACATGCCTCAATTTAAGAATTAAAAATATTAAGGTCTATATGGGTTCGACCCATTGCGACCGTTATCATTTTATTTCCTGTGTCTTGTTCTGTTTCATCTTTCGATTGAATTTACCTATTAGTGTTATTTTCTTCAATCAAGCTCAATTTTTCTTTATTTATCAAACATTTTTAATATTAAACTGAATATCAAAATTCTTAGATACGTGCTGATGTAAGGACACACTAAGAATACATGTAAGGCACACAAATGTACACATTTTCGCTTTATGCAAGCATAACTAATGTGGTGCTAATCTACACAAATGAAAATATTAGGCTCAAACCTTGCAGGTCGACACCGAGTAAACAATCTGAATATTTATGTTCACTTCTGACTTCTACCATCATAAAACTAAAAAATATTGAAAAAGAAAAAAAATTGAACAGTTATCTATAATATAAAAATGAATCGCTGAATGTGTTTCTAAGCGCATAACTTTCGAACGACTGCACCAAATTGGATAATTCTTTTTTTGTGTGTTCTTTATTGTCAGGACAAGGTTTTTATAAAACTTCCGGTGAGGAGCTCTGGCATTATGAAATTTGTATAAAAAATTGCTATTGGTGGCACGCGAGGAAGCGGCTATTGCTAGAGATGGGGGAGGGGAACCAGGGAGGGGGAGGGGAACCTGGGAGGGGGGAGGGGGACCTGGGAGGGGGGAGGGGGGGGGTTTCGCGGAACGGGGGAAGGGAGGGGGGAGTGGAGTTGGGAGAGCGAAGGTGGAGGTGACGGAGTGGGAACGGCAGAAAAAAATGGGAGGCGGAAGGGGAACGGTACGAATGGGAAAGGACACTCAGGGAGAAACAATTTCTTTATTAAATGGCATAGCAACGCATGCCGGGACCAGCTAGTTATAAATAAATATTCTATTCAATCAATTTTTTCGTGTCAAAATTTTCTGTTAATTAAACTTCCACTGTAATAAAACTCAAAACTAAAATTGCGTAAGAAAAAAAAAAGATTAACATAGTTAATATTTATTTATAAGTAGCTGGTTTCCGGCATGCGTTGCAATGCCATATTCAAAGAAATAAATTGTTTCTCCCTGCATGTCCTTTCCCTTGCGTCCCAGTTCCCCTCCCGCGTCCCCTTCCCCTCCCGCGTTCGCCTTCTACCTTCCCCGCCATCCCTCTCTCCCCTCTCGCTCCACCGTCCCGACAACCGCTCTCCAGCAACTCGCGAAACATCAAATGTTAAAATCAAGTTAAAATTGTCGTTAAGTTTTCTGAAATTATCCAATTTTCCGGGCAATTTTCGTAATTTTTCTTTCCGTAAGAACCTTCTACAAAGTATTAGAAAACTTTTTTAAAAAAGATGAATGAAATAGGTAAAATCGTTCTGAAATTATGACGTGACCAAGGGAAAAAGGGATTCAAACAAGGGAACAGCTGTCTGTGTTGGAAGCATGGATTTTCAAAATTTACCCCTCTGCCATCCCCCACCGCTACTATAATATCTTCTTTGCAATTCCTCCCTCTGCCCCACACGCCGGATGAATTGTACAGAAAATAATTTCATAAAAAGAGTGCTCACTGGCCACGTTATATATAGAAACATTCATGGGCGTGCGCACAACAAATCACCAAGGTTTCATCAAAATCAGATGAATGGGATAGAAACGCATACGGGGCAAACAAATAAACATTCATTTTAAATAATACTAGCTGACCCAGCCACGCGTTGCTGTGGCTAATAAAACACAACGTCATCTACTGGATGGTTATCCAACCTTCATAACCACCGCCGTCTTTGAGTTTATCGCGAAGAGACAGACAGATGCCGCGGAGGACTTTAATTTATAATACGTGGAGATGGTGTGAAAGATTATAAAAATGTGCATGAAATGTTTGGGGTAACTAACATATTTAAGTTAATAAGGATTAATACTATATCCGTCTGAATAACTTTTCAATTACCGCAATGTGCGTGACCATTTTTTTAGAAGATAGGATGGGTATAGTAAGCTATCCGTAAAAGATAGATATATGCCTTCGCGGACTTTTTTGTAGATCTATAAAAGAGGAATATCCCACCATGCAATGTTTTGTTATATTCCAAAAGGATTAGGCAGCGTTTTCGATGAAAGCTACAAGGCGGCTTGACTTTTTCCGACACTTCTAATAATTATCGTTATGTTTCAACCAATGTTTCAACCAATTTACACAAATCCTTGACAAATTACATACCTAATCCTTCCTCGCCAAACATTCTATCTATTGGTGAAAACCGCATGAAAATCCGTTCAGTAGTTTTCGAGTTTATCGCGAACAGACAGACAGACAGGCAGACAGACAGACAGACAGACGACGCGGGGGACTTTAATTTATAATATGTAGAGATTAAAATAAAACGTTTAGGATTATTTTCTAGAAGTCCATAACTGTGAAATGGAATAAAAAATTAAAATCAGAATCATTTTAATATGGAAATACAATTTAAGACATTTTAAAATTGTTATGCAAATAATCATTTTACATTGAATCTTTAAGGTCAAGGTTGCAATTATTTAAATATGTATGCGGAAAAAGAATTCGAAAATATAACATTATAGCCACACTCGACAATAAATTGTATCGGCACCTGTTAAGGCCCCGCAACCGCGCACAAAAAGAAGAAGATGGAGAGATATGAAATCACGAATGTTAGAGGAGCGCGCCAGTATTTAAAGTGATAAAATCAATGCGAAAAAAACATGACTCGGTTAAAATAGAGCAAAAAACAGGGTTGTCTTAAACAGCATTTAAAGAAACACCGCGAATTTTTTCATACATATAACTTGTAAAATGACTGAAACAAACGTGTTTATAATAATTTTTGAGGCATATTTTGGGATTTTTTTCAATCTAGGGAATTTTATATAATTTGCGTTTCGGCGCGACGAATGTCTAGATATTATCTTAAAAAATAACATATATTTTTTTAAGAGCTAAAGAATTTCAAATGTTTAAGGGAGGTTTGCAAGAAATCGGTAGAAATTCGGGTAACGGCGTCTTAACTACTGTGATAGTTTTTAATTTGCACTCATGTACGATGTATATGCTAACGTTTAGTAGCAAATCTAATATAATATAAATAATAATAATAATATTTGGCTGATTTATAAAGCGCCGTTTTCATGAAAAATCATCTCAAGGGCGCTGTACATATAATAAGCATACAATAAAATAAAATGAATACGATAGCACAATAGGAAGCGTGATCAAATAAATTAGAGTGGCTTTGCACTTGAATTTATGGGTAACGTTTTAATTTCATAACAATTGATGCAATACAAACACACACGATAATATAAATACAAACTCACAATACTCAACACGTTAAAGAAACGAGGCGCGGCACCAAACTTATGAGCACTAAGGGGAAACTCACACACAGCACTAATTTTTTTTTTAATTTTCAACTAAATTGATTGAAGTGACACGTTTTGAGACCACGTTCAAGAGTTGGACTGACGAAACAAAGTCGAGAAAAGATTGGATATGACTGGTTATACATCATGTAAGCCATTGTTCCACAACCTTTTGAATTTCAGTTTTGCCTTTTAAGCCGTAAAGTCTATTTCTTCGGTTTTCGGAACAACTCTTCATATAGGTCTCATAGTAATCGTTGTGTCTCCATTACTATCACAGTGAGAAATATGATATAAACGGCGTTAGAAATAGAAAACACCACGTTTTATATTCGCATATCAAAATTTAACAACAAAAGAAGCAGATTGTATTCATTCATGAAACCAAAGATTCGAATCGCTAGTTAACCCGTCTGCTTGCTTAGGATTAAATACATCCCAAAACACGTAATCGCGTTATAATTTCATAAGACCAAAAACGTCCCGACAACCTTACATTTTAAAAGCTATATATCTCTCTTCCTCTCATGCAAAAATATGTATTTTTCTTTTAACCATAAGGATAACGAAATAATGCTTCTAATTGTCTTAGAAATATGAAAGCTATCTTGCGTAGATATTTTACAAGCTCGATCCAAAGTGACGGTTTGAAACCGAGGCTTCCAGAATATATTGAACCAAGCAAACGGGTTAAAATAAATTTATGAAGGAATTTTTTATTAATTATTTTTACATGGAACGACAAAAAGTGAGGTGATAATAAAGTTTAATACAAAAATTATTATATTTAAAAGATTATATTTTTTTCTATTTATAATGTTTGAAAGCATACTTTATCACTTTTCAAAAACAGTCTCTAGTTTTCGGACCGGCGTGGTGCAGCGGTAAGGCTCTTGACTCGCACACCGAAGATCGCGGAATCGAATCCCGGCGTGGCAAATAAATTTTATTTGATTAATTTGTGTTATTCACAATTTATTCATTTAAAATAATATATGGTATATTTGCGGCACGTTCCAGAGTGGAAGATACTCTCAGTATCGCCCTGGTGTAAGACCACCATTCAGAATTGAAACGTTGCTTGAAATGGCTTTAGCCGTGTTTGGTGACCAGATCTGAATAGCCAGGTACTTCCCCACCTTCCTCTTCCCTATCTCCTTCCCCTCCCCGCTACCTTCAGCCTCACAACATACCCCAATTGTGGATGCCATAGTCCCACTGGCTCCAGACGGGAGCAGTTGGGACTCTTGTGCGCGGTATTCATGTAAAAAAAAAAAAAAACGTTCAGAAATATTCCATGGATTTTATTGTAACGAGGGGTTAAATTAACATTATTTGTGGAAGGTATTGCATTGCACATTGCACCCCAGCATGTCTTCTGTACGTTACATAATTGTCATTATCATTATTCTGTAGCACAACCATTGGGGTATTTAAATACATAATAAGTAAAAATACATATACAAAAAATTCACTAACAATTAATTCCGTTTAAATTCCAGAAGGAAAAAATGAAATCTCAAGTCAACATTGTACAAAATAATATAAAATAATGTGTTTTCAGTCGCCAGATTGTCCTAAGTGATCTTATATATAGTAACACTACTAATTTGATATTACGAAGAGAAAAAAAAAAAACAAAAAAAATTTAAAGGAATTTTACTAGGCTATAGATTTTATTTAAATAAGACCTGACATGAATTTGGTATAATCTGATAGTATTAATATGCTAGCGTATGTGTTGAAATTTAAGAATCCGAATCAGAGTACAGCTCTGACGCCGCGCTTTATGCAAAACCATTTTTCTACGTTACAAAGCTACTGTCGTGTCGCCGGCCGCCCGGGTTTTTAACTGATATTGTATTAATTTCATGCTATATATACAAGTATATATAATATAATTTATCACAGCAAGTGACCCTCCCGGGAAACGCGTATTGAAAATTATAGAAAAAATATTTTTTATTTTTGAAAGGGATGCACCACGGAACACCTAATATAACCTATTATCGCGGTACACAGGTTGCGAAGCACTGCTGGTATTATAACACACCATGAATTTTAATCTTCACGTTTTTAGTTTAATCTAGAGGCGATTTGCAATAAAAATTCTGAAGATAAAAGAATAACGGTTCATCGAAAGCAAATAATTCGGGCGATTAGCAAATTAGTGATAATGAATGATAAGACGTACTTAGACCCATATTTCGGTAATTGATTGTATCCGAATGTATACTATTTTTATAAATTTCTACGGAACAAAAGTGACGCACTTTAGGTAGGCGCTTGCAAGACAAATGGAAAAAAACATTACATGATACTCATTCATAAATGCTGTGGCATAATGCGTAATTTAATATAGGGCGATAGACTTTCTGGAATCTTGAAAGGAAAACTCGACTCGTCTCCAAAAAACCCTGACCAATGAAACTGATTATTTAGGTTATAAATCAAGATAGATATGACAGATTAGACTAGTTTTAGGGCTGATGATGTAGGTTTATATATTGACGGTCTCGAAGAACAATGTCGAATCTGACAAAAATTGAAAATCGTCTCTTGTTGATCTCAGAAATATCAAAAATACAGAAACGTAACTTTAAAAAGCCCTAGTGCAAAACTAAAAATCGCACATCCGACATTGTTCATCGGGAACGTGTCGATATGTAGTGATACTGAACATAACCAGCACAATTTTAGCTAAAGATCCAAGAATTTAGTATTCAATTTAACTCCAAGAAATTGAGGAACAAAACTGTAAATAATGCTCTATTCCAAAATTATGCAGAATCGATACAAGAAGGTTTATCTCAACCGTTGTATTATGCATCAAGTAATGAACGACACGTAAGTTAAAGTTGCCTTTGGTACTAAATATCAAAGTGTAATATCTCATATCTACACCAAGACGCAAATTTAAACTGAAATTCATCTGCGATTCGAAGCATATCGTGCAGAAGAACTGGTGACCGTTACAATACATAACCCGGCAGTTATGTACAAATTTTATACCTGCGTAGGTAATAAGGTACCAACAGAGCTGCTAAAAAGATATTACTACATCAACCAAATAAACTACATACTAATCAATCCATCAAGACTGCTTAAAATGACAAGTCGAAAGTATCAGCACAAAAAATCTACGACAGTGAATAACCGTCATTGAAGTTTAATTTTCAGATGTCTGTCTTATCAGCTAGTACCCGAGAAGCGTGACACTGGAAGACCATATTTCCGTCAGTAATGCGAACAGCAGAGGCGTGCACCAGATATGGGCCACATAAGAAGGATAAGCACTGCCTACCCTACCACGATAGTGCAATATAAAGAAAATTACAAATCAAGAAATCAATCTACACTTTAAAGAATACGCGTCGATTCACATCGCCGCGCGCGCCCTTACGAACCGCACTACTATAGCGTGACAAAAGCAGGAACTAAGTACGCAAAATTATGCAATAAATGTTAAATTTATTCTAGACAAACATTGCATGTCTGCGTAATGAGCATTCAATGGAAGATTCATTTTTTTATTGAAGAAGAAGGTAACAATAATAATCTAAACGAAAATATGAAAGAGAACAAGACACAGAAAACAGAAAAAAGACAATGGTCGCAACTGGGACTCTAACCCAGACCTAACGATATATTACGTTGATGGGAATAACCTTAAAAAGTTATAAAAGAGAGTTTTTCTTATAAAAAATTGAATATTCATTTAGACTTTAACAAAAAGACAATAGTTCCATATGAATAAATGCGGATACATTTATCCGAGACGCTATCCAGGATACAAACCAATTCTTAGAATGATTGTTTGCCTATAATATGGAAAAATAAGTAGTTGAAGATAATATTTTTAAAATATGAGATTGACTATTATGACGGCTTGACAGAAGGTGGCAATAGCGGAATTGGTTAACGCGCACGTCTCAGACGAGAGGTCTGGGTTTGAGTCCCAGTTGCGACCATTGTCTTTCTTTTGTTTTCTGTGTCTTGTTCTCTTTCATATTTTCGTTTAGAATATTATTGTTATCTTCTTCTTTGACGGGAATAACGTTCAAAAGTTATAAAAGAGAGTTTTTCTTATAAAAAATTGAAGATTCATTTTTTTGTTAATGTCGAAGGTTGTGCCTTCCGGTGCAAATAACAAACGTAGCAATCAGTGCTGTCTGTTGGTACTCTATTTATTAGTACAACTAAATTAATGATGTATTAATCAGTACACTAAGACTAAACTAATGATTTCTTTCATCCGTGCGGTTGAAAATATATTTTTATTTTATTTTATTTATCCAGCAATTGGCTTGTAGCATCTTATGTATAAATGATCGATTATTTCGCTATTTGATGTGGCAGGTAATCCCAACAATATCGGCTTAGCCGTTCTTAACGAATACTTACGACGTGTGGTAAAGCCTTTTTAATCAATTAATTCAAAAAATATTAATAAAAATTATCTTAAAAAAGTCCTATTACTACCCAAAAATAAATGTTTTCCAAGATTTCCCGGTTCCCCCGCTTATAAATTACCCCTAGATATACGATCGGAAGAAAACTACAACATTTAAAAAATAAAAAAACTCTAGAACCACCTCCTAACTTTAATTTTTTTAGATTTATGTTTTTGCTTTATCAATCCTTTGTATCATTTATTAAATAACCTATATTTTTATTACTTTTATCGTATTCCATCATAAAATTACTCACACTTTTCGTAATAATAATTTTAATTTAAATAGATGCAAAAAGTAGTGTCCGACCGAAACAGCACTTTCTACGGAAAACGAATTTTTGGGTAGTTTCGGCCGAAACCGAAACCGAAACTTTTTTAGACATGTTAAAAATCTATTGTTTACTGAAATTTGGCTTATTTTTTACACTTATACAAACGGTTAACACGTGTTAAATGAAATAAAAAAGCAATAATTGTGGTATGTGAAAAATTTTTTATTTTTTTATAGGTATTACTAAAAATTAACAAACATGTTAACTACTTCATGGAACAAAATTTTGTCAATAATCAACACTTATGTACATTATAAAGGAAGGACATCATTAATTGAGTATTTTAATTTAAATTGCGTTTACAATCACAACATTCTTAAGACTAAATTTACTATTTATTGAGATCTTTTGCAGAGTTTCGGTGCGGCCGAAGGTTCGGCAGAAATCTGCCGAAACCAAACTGATGCCAAAACTAGATTTTTTTGCCGAAACCAAACCTTCGGTCGGCCACTAGTAAAAATATTTAGTTGTTCTCTCCTAAACACAAGCAGCTGCTTTATTAGGAGAGTGATTGAAATATTGTTGTTATATTATGTTGTAAAATTGTAATTTTAATAAATGTTTCAATTAATAAAAATAAATTAGCCCTTTTTCCTAACCAGAATAAAAACCTATCCTGAATAAAAACTCTATGCGCGGCACTGGCAAACAGTATACCAAAGCCCTGCAAGTGGACCGGATAAATAGCGCCGGCAAGAGTTGAATATCAATGTCACCGTACAAATGTAACAGTATATTGTTAGACGAAGGAAGGCCCAACAAGTTGAAATTGTGGCCGGTTACGGTTTTCCACAAGTCAAATGTATATATTCCCGTGGCTTAACTCCCGCGCCGTTATAGCTTTCGCTCTTACTTTTAGCATTTTCTCGGAGTTTTAGGTATTTTTTAAGGCTTGTCGACAAGCAGTCGATATCATCAGCTTCAAACAGCGACTGTTCTCAATAAAGAATACACACAAATATCTGAATAGTTGAAATGAAATCTGTGAGGCGTGTGTGTGGTATGAGCATGGTATGATCGTGTGGGTAATGTGAAGGTTCGAAAAGAATGCAAGGCTGAACAGCGTTACGAGTAAGATTAAGAAATTGGGGATAGAGAGTGAATAAACGAAGAAGGGAAATATAATACATGAAGTCGAGGATGTCCAAGAAAGAGATGCCACCATCAAGTGAACCAAATACTTGAGTCGGGCCAGAAGAGTCAGAAGGGTATGTATGACGCGATGTATGAATGTAAGTGTAGCAAGGAGTGTGTACCAAGACCGTGTAACGTCAACCTAAATGTTGTGATTACAAAACCTGTAAACAATAATTGTATCTTTGTATAACATAATTTGGTGGAGCAAAATTACAATTTTGCCAAATAAATATACATTTTATTCATTCTGAGTGAAAGCTACAAGAGCGCGTTAAGGTCGACGGAGTGTTAAATACTCTCAATATCACCCTGGTGAAGAATCACCATTAAGAATCAAAACGCCGAAAAACGCTAGAAATGGCTTTACTGGTGTTTGGGATCCAATTCTAAATAGCCAGTTACTCCCAAATTTTCCTCTTTCCCATCTTTGTCCCTTCCCCATTCCTGTCAGCCTGTAAATATACTCCATTGGGAGAGCCATAGTCCCACTGGCTCCTCTCAGTTGGGAGGAGCATTTGGGATTTTTATCTGGGTATTCAGGTACAGATGATAGAAAACCTTCCCCCTCACTCCCCCTCAACATTTCAACAATCCTTGATAGGGATTCCCGTTGCTTGAGTCAGACAAACTAACAACAAAAATCATAAAATGAAAAAATATTTTTAAATGATAAATTTGTTTGACGTAAGCTAAATATTTGAGACTCATTCGGCTGACCATAATACCTATTATGACTTATGACTCAACGATTTTAATAAAAATGCACGCAGTAATAAGGTATCAATAAGGTTCGTTCTATAAATAAAACCTCAAACAGAAATCATCACTCTTTTGTTATGACATACTTTAAAAGCTACGCTGCTGTGGTGTGCGCCTAAACTCGCAACATTTTCAAAACGCGATTTTATACCGGAATGCACTTTATTTTGTTTAATTTCAATGTGTTTATTTTGTTAATGTGTACATTTCAAGCAAAGCTGTATTTAAGACAAACACAAATATGTATTTATTTTACAAAACACGGGTTTACCTAATCACTAGTTGGCTCAATCAACAAGAGCGAGATTATCATTCTGAAGTTACCCTCAGTAATATTAAGTATTTCAACATCAAAGGAAAATTTTGCTGAAAGCATTACAACTCTCCATCAGCAACAAAATAACCTGGCTTGTTGGTACTGCAGATTGAAATCCAATTATTATAAGAGATATTAACCATTAAAAAACATTAACCATTAGGTATCTCAATTATTGATAATGCTGCGAATCAAAGTGTGTATCACATTATAGCTACGCTTTATATCCATCCCCCAGAGAGATTATCTCAAGAATTTCTTTAAGAATTTCAATTCAAGCAGTGGCCAGACCATCGATTTACATTCAAGTCTGTTTCTGTCAAGTGAATTATATAATGCTCGAACTTCAAGGTTCTTGAAAACTTTGGCGGTACGCATAATAAATCCTTGCATTTTTAGCATTACGATAGGATGTCTCTTTTATTGTGACTATTTTTGTGTGACATTTTGGCAGTGATCAATGCACTCAAGTAAATAAAGTTGTTTTTTGTTACGTAGTTTGATCGGAGATGAAAATAGCGACGAAATAAACAAAATAATTCAAGGACTAGAATCATCAGCAAAAATTTGGAATGGACTCTTTAATAATTGTTTATAAATATTTAGGGACGCCGTTAATTTGGATCCTTGGGGAACACCTGAAATCTTAAGATTGGCAAAATTCAAAAAGTATTCCTCAAGGGCTATTCCGCTATAGACGATTCTCTACATTAATTTTTAAATCGCAGTATTTGTTACTTTTTTTGATATCAGTGCAAAGAAGAAAGTCAATATTTAATAATAAAATAGAATTTTGGGTTTTACTTCATATTGAAGTTTTTTGCGCGCTTGGAAACATTATCATTCGAAGAATCGATATATAAACTGCAAAATCACACGGTGCAACACTGGCGCGAAACAGCTGTTACCGATATTTTGAGGTTATATTTTACTGCTAAACGTGTAGTGACAATATTAATTTATATTTATTTATGTGTCGAAAGATGTACGTAATTTTTGTTATTTTTTAAGCATCATTGACTACAAGAAGTCACTATTAGCTTGTCGCACCCGAGATGCAAAAAGATATAAAAGTTTGTGTTGTTCACAGAAATAAAGTACTAACGTTTTGAAACTTTGTAAAAGAAAGAAGAAATCAAAGGCAAACTTAAAGCAATCGTTTTTAAGAGTATAATGTTAGTTGAATTGAAATAAACGTTGACTCAAATTGGTTGCACCCGCGATGTGATGTCAGATCGCGGGTGCAACGCTTATCTAATCTACCCTTATTGTGTCATTTATCGTATATTTTATTATCTTAAATAATAATATATATGCTGTGTATGATTGGTAATTTATATTTAATAAGGACGTTTATAATATATTCCCCTTTTTATAGATACATGGGTTAAAATGATAAAAGAACAAAGGAAAGAGACCGCTTCATGGAAATATAGGTGAAAATTTAAAGAAAATCCTTGTTCATATTAGTAAGAAAAGAAGTTAAAGGGTCATTTTGGATGATAAAAGGGAAGGGCTGAGAAATATACCAGGCATTCAATCAAAACATTTCATTCAATCTGAAGTCGGTGATAGCATTTCAATGGCACGAACCTCACTATCTCATCTCAAATTGCATATTGGTTTTGAAATCTCTAAAAACCACCACTGAAACAGAAAGTGATTGGGACGACAAAGATTTGGAACATCTTACAAATTACCAAATACGAAAGGAAATTCTGTGTCCTGATGTATCTGTGCCTTCAGTATCACATCAGATTAAATCCTTCTTGTCACCTAAAACAAAATTGCGCATTTCTGATGTTTACAGAAATTCAGGCGACGAATCTTTAAGTGACGAAGCTCCAACGTCTCTTCAACTCTCAAAATTACCACAGACCCTCCACACAGCATCCCTAAAGATGACATAGGCCCTGGCCCTGATGGGAATTATTTTTTTCAGGGCCTCCTCTAATGTAAAAAAAACTACATATTCATTATTTCAGATAATGAATATAATTAAGATACCAAAACATATTAATATTAATTAAATTATAATGAAAATCGTAAATGATGTAGCAGACGTGCATTTTGAAGACTTTTTTGAAGTAGGATATGCAAGAGAAAAAGATTGAAAGAAATAATTTGTTCATGGAATTTTTGGCGAATATTGACGTTTTCAAAAAGAAATAATTAACGTAAGTGACAAAGAAGTGTACTAATTAGTCAAAAGTATTGTTTGATCTTTTATTTCGTTCCTCTTTAAGTTTTTATTGATGTTTAAATCCACTTAAATTAGACGGGTTGCACCCGCGATAATTTGAGGTTGCACCCGCAATTGCTTCAAAAGCGTAATAATTCATTGTTTATTTTTTTCCCAATATTTTTTAAAATTTTGTAGTTGATTAGTTTAACGCCTAACAAAATATAAAGGCATATCATAATAAATATTTCACAATTAACAGGCTTTCGTGTTTTTGTCTTACGATCTGGAAAGGTATGTCCAAATTTGTTCCACCCGCGATAGCACTTTGAACCTCCCTCCTGACTATTTAAATACTTCAATAAAATTCTTATAAACGAATACAAAGTGAACATGTTAAAATGTAGCTCTTCCAAGAATAATTTAATTTAAAATGTTTTTTATTTTATTATTAGGAAGCTTTACATGCGTCTAAATGTTGCAACCGCGATTGTGGAATCGCCCTCAACTGACATACATTATTATATTCAGTTACGGAACTAAATGCTACGACCATTAGGACGTAAAAACAAGACGAATAGATCTTGGCTGATAAATAATACACCAAGCGCATTGTACATGTACATACCAACGCCATAAATAATTATTATAATAAGTGTCGTTTTAATGATGTAATTTCAAGAACTAAATTAATTTTAATTGAAGTACACAGGAGTGCAGCATATAATTAATTCTCCCATAAAGACATGTTGAAAATATGGGAAACAGACTTGACTATTGGAAGTGATTATTGGTAGTTGATCTAACCTAGCGATAATTACTTATAAATTACAGGTAATGAAGGAAAACACGGTGATAAAACAAATCGCAATCATTACAACAGCCTATACGTCAGGAATCTTTGACGTACCAACGTAAAGAATTAGTCATAAAAATATCATTTATAATTAAAGGACAAACTTATTGAGAACAATTTTTTTGATTGACGCATTTAGATTAATTTTATTGTTAGTTAATCTTTCACAGTTTAGTGCGCGATCCGCTTAGACTTCATTTTATCTGATGAATCATGGATCCACAATGAATGGATGAAATATTTGAAGATAATACCGAGAAATTATAATCGTCACATATGTCATAATTATCGTATGATTATTTGAATTATACCACTTTTTGTATCAATCTATTAATCAATATCGTAAAATAGACAATGAAAATTACGGTATTTAAGATTAGACAAATAAAGAAGAACCTCCTACTTCATATTATATTGTATCCTCGCTCTTTTTTGTCTCTGTGAATACCTTACATGAGTCCTGGCACGGCGTCCCCGATTGGGGTATGTTATGAGGCTGAAGGATATGTGCAAGAGGAAGGTGTGGAAGTACCTGGTTATTCAGATCTGATTACCAAACACGGCTAAAGCCTTTATTACAAGCAATAATTGTCAGCCTGAAACACTCATTTACATTGAAAAATCTTCCGAGAAAAGATACTTGCCGCCAACGGGACTTGAACCCGTGTCCTTCCGGTTGCCGGTCGAATGCTCTGACCACTGAGCTATAATAAAGCTATATAAAAAAGCCATATAATATATATATATATATATATAAAAGCTATATAATAAAGCCATTTCAAGCAACGTCTCAATTCGGAATGGTGGTCTTATACCAGGACGACACTGAAAGTATCGTCCACTCTGGAACGTGCCGCAAATATACTGTATATTATTTTTAATGATTTAATTGTGAAATAACACAAATTAATCAAATACAATTTATTTGCGCACGCCGGGATTCCATCCCGCGACCTTCGGATTGAGAGTAAAGAGCCTTACCGATCGACCACGGAGGCCGTCAACGATGGAAAAAATATGCATCTACAGACTCAATTACCGTTTCACGTAGCATGTACTTATTTGCAGACAATCACGTTTATTAAAAACTAGTTTATTAAAGTCCTCGGCGTTGCCCGAGCTTTGCATAGAGTTGTTCGAAATCAGAATTAAACAGCGACCTTCCTCTTGTATTGAAAGTGAAGTGTGCAAAACTTTATCTATCTCGCAATAAAACTATAGATGTGTCTAAAAATCAATCAAACGCCTCCCGCCCGCCACAGAAAATCTCCATTATATAAATATATAACTCCATAAAAGGGCGACAGATCGCGAGATCTCCCGACCGCGGACCTTTGCAAGCACCCAGTCTTTTCACGAAACGAGCGAAGAAGTATTATTCATCATTTATTATTCGACCTTAGCGTTCAGTAATTGGTGGCATTATCTTTCACCAGATTAAATCACCATTTAATAAATTAATAATGTTCGTGGTAAAGTAATTCGCAAACATTAGCACGCACACTTCGGAGGGACTGTGCCACGTGCCATTAAATGCCACCGCGTAGGAAATTCTCACGCTGTAAACCGTTATCTTACTTTCGGTCTTTACTTTTTTGCACAGCGCCCTGAAGTGGTGCGTGGCACGGTAGCTCCGAAGTGTCAGTGTGGGGGGGTGCTATTGATAAGTAGCGTTCTGGACGGGTCCATTAAATAATGGAAATGAGGTAAAAGCCAAGCGGGCGGTTCATCACTCAAGTATTTATTCATTTCCAAAGCGATTAATAAGAGAGAGTGGCGCGATACGAAAAAACTGCTTAAATACAAAATACACTTGCACACATTTTTAATTTTTACATTTATTTTGAAATATTATTATGATGTTATTTTTGCTGTATAAATGTGTCTAATGTAATAAATAATAAATAATAAAAAAATAAAAAAACACCGTTTTCCAGTGGGGAACAGGGTTCAGAATTGGGGGCCTAAGAATTCAACAAAATAATACATAAATATCAATTTGAGCATGGATTGAAAAATAATAATTGTAAGATTTTTACTTATTTTGTGGCGGGAAATTCGACCGCAACTTTATTTCAAATTCATAAGAATTCAACAAAATAATACATAAATATCAATTTGAGCATGGATTGAAAAATAATAATTGTAAGATTTTTACTTATTTTGTGGCGGGAAATTCGACCGCAACTTTATTTCAAATTCATAAGAATTCAACAAAATAATACATAAATATCAATTTGAGCATGGATTGAAAAATAATAATTGTAAGATTTTTACTTATTTTGTGGCGGGAAATTCGACCGCAACTTTATTTCAAATTCATAAGAATTCAACAAAATAATACATAAATATCAATTTGAGCATGGATTGAAAAATAATAATTGTAAGATTTTTACTTATTTTGTGGCGGGAAATTCGACCGCAACTTTATTTCAAATTCATAAGACACCGCCACAATAATTTATTAGGACAGGCCCAGAATTATTGACTGGAGGGAAAGAATTTATTATTCAGAGTTAATAAATACGTTATGACGATCATCGCTTACAATTCAGTAAAAGCACCAACACCTTTGAATCACGAACGGTGTGGATTTGATTATTATAAAAATCTAAAGTTTTATTCCAAGATTGATGAAATTTGCACACGTAACTATTAAGGAAGGTAACTGGCTATATCTGACTACAATTAATTTAAACATAAATTAAACCATAATGTCTTAAATAATTTAGCACGTAATATCACTTATGACTCTTGAAACTTTCAAGTTTCTTATGACTTTTGAAAATTTTGGTACAAGAAAATGGCAGGTCACAGTGTTGAACCTGAACTTGGCTTGAATTGATGCAAATTACATATTACGACAGCACAAATACTATTCATCTACCTAGTCCCTAAAATTTTCAACCTTGATAACCTAAATACCGAATCCTGACTCCTTACTTTCAAAAACATGAAATAAGGCTACGGAACCTCACATCTGCAATACATTTCAATCATAATATCCATACATTTTATACTCTATCCATCTAAGCTACCATCATATTTTCCCACAATCTAATCTAATTTTACTAATTTAAATACTATGTAAAATATTTTTAACTTATACTTTTGAATGTAGCTAAAACTTTGTGGTTATCCATTGCAGATAAAAGAAACAATTTAATTAACAATTTAGTATACGCTTGCCCTGAAGAAGGAACGGTCGTTCCGAAACCGGTCGGCTTTACTAAAATATATAAGTGGTTCAAACAAAGTCGAATTGTTTCATTTATCTATTTTTAACATATTTATTTTTATTGCGGTATTTTAAATAGGTACGTAGTTATCTATGTTCTAATACAATCCTTATACATATATACATACACTGACAAATTTAAAATAACACATCTATACCAAATCAATCACATATCTTCGCAATTTAATTTTAAATGCCTTTATGCTCTTTTCCAATTTTATTTTTTCTAGTAATTCTCTAAATATCTTCAATTTGACTTAGTTCATTTCTTTTCCTCGTTTTATGTATTACGTATTTGAATTTATTAATTTTATTTATTTATAAAAAGTATATTTACATTGGGTTTATTTGATGCCTGTCTCACTAGGATATACCTGTGTCGAGACAGAGATTAATTAGACAGACAGAGACAATTATATAATCGAATTAAGTACCATCGTTGTCAAGCATATTATGTATAATTCCAAACTGTTAACTTCACCTGTTCCTGCCATAACACAGGGACACCCCTAGCAAGGCGGGTAAAATAATACTAAAAAATCTACCTTTTTTTTTCGTCAAATAAACAAATAAAAATAAAATAAAATCTGATTCCGAAACACTCTGAGTAAAGACCGGGCAACGCTGGGGACTTCAGAGGAAGCACAAGCCAAAAAATTATATATTCTTAGTGTGCCTTATATCGGAACGGATATCAGGAAATAGGTATAAAAAGCGCTTGGCAAACAGAGTCTAAAGTTCACGATTTCAAGCACAAAGTAGTTTTTTAAAATTTATTTTGTGTATAATTTTATAAGAAAATAGTTAATCAGTGGAAACTCTTACAGATAATTTAAGCCATAAAATTCAATTATAAAAAAGTGGTTTCTTATATGCGTTCTTACATTTCTAATGAAAAATACAATTTTTAGTAAGTTACGCTTATATTTTTTATAACGTAATTAACATTTTTATTTTAATTCTACCTAATGGAAACAGTTGTAAAAGCTTCAATTTATCAAAAGCATATTTTTTTGTATTCATAACGCAAACCGATTCGTAGCGAACATTGATCTAAAATAGTGATTTAGTTAAGCTTCGTTTTAAGCTAGTTTTTTTATAATAAAGTCGACCCAGTTTCCCCAACTCTAACAGAAAACATTTAAGTGGA
Source organism: Limnephilus rhombicus (assembly GCA_929108145.2). Classification (NCBI taxonomy): domain Eukaryota; kingdom Metazoa; phylum Arthropoda; class Insecta; order Trichoptera; family Limnephilidae; genus Limnephilus; species Limnephilus rhombicus. The sequence goes on from OV815270.1 coordinate 66,152,403, forward strand.
AGACACTCATTACGGTTCGTAACAAGTCAACGTGGGTAAAATTGTAAAATTGATTAATTTAAAAACATTTTCTCGGCCGGCACGTAACATCTTCATCCTTGAGTTCCCCTGAGACATGGCGTGGTGGCGACTGGCTACTTGCTGGTGGCTGGCGGCCAGTGTTAGGTAGACAGAAGACAATTAAAACATTACTTGACCAATTCTCACAATAGCAGCAGTATTACGTTAGGTACATTTTTTGTATCATCTGGACTTATGCATTGAGCATGACACTCAAACGAATAATGAAGAAAAACCACCATCAATACCACCTAATACCACGAATAGCGCTTTTCCAAAGTAAATAAATATTATAGTCAACACACTAATTACATGTAAAAAATCTGTTCATTTTGACTGTTCTAAAACAAATTGCAAATGGGCAAATTGCCTAGGTGGACAGCCAAAGATCATTATAAAGATGTATATGTAATGTTTTCAAAATAAATAAATAAATGCTTAAATGTTAATATTTTAGAAGACAGTGTAGTTAATGGGTACGCAAATTTGGTTTAAATAATTTTATATTTATACGTTTATTTTGTGTAACTGATGTAATAATATGAACACTGCAGACGTGCAGACGAATTACTCTACGGACATTTGGATATAATATATTACATACATTGTCAAACATTTTTGTAATACGTCCTATGACATAAACATCCTTTTAGTGTTTCCAAGAAAATATAAAATTGTATTTATTACCTCCCACTTACGCATTGTAAGTTCCTCCAGTCATAAAATGAATTTTGCAACTTATCGGGATTGCCCTAGCAAGATCGAAAAATAATGAAAACAATACCCAAGTCGAAAACATCTAAAACTAGTTGAATAATATTATTTGACTTATAGAGTATTAGCTGACCCGGCCACACGTTGCTGTGGCTTACCAAACACAACTCCATCTACTGACAACGCCATTACCCAACGTTTATAACCAACGCCATCTGTTAATTTGCATACATATCAAATTCACACCGCCCGCTTGCCATCCCGCTGCCCGCTGCCTACTGCCCGCTACCCGCTTACCAGCCCGCTGCTCCCTTTATGTATTTTATCCGTTTCGTGGAGCCTTGAAGTGTCCACCATAAGAGGCTGTTCGAAACGTAATTCTTTTGGCCGTGAAAATATTAAATAATAATTACATTAAGCGTTCGCAAGCAGTTGTTCCTAATAATATTAGGCGAAAGTGGTTTTCCGAGGTAAAATCCATAGAACCTAATTAGAGTGTTGTTTGAAAGAAGCTTACGGATGTTGTCATTTTTAATAATGTTAATACGCAATGCATAGAATGTTGTTTCCGAAAACGATTAAAAATAAAATTAACACATAATGATGAAACGAGCTCAAAAATTCCACCCCTTCCCGTAGAGCGGGGTTGTCACTTTTTTGCAGACTGCAAATCTTCATTAATATTGCCAAGAAGAATTTACGAGCGAAGTTTAATGAATACACGAATTTCGTCAGTTATCAAACCCCATTTTACCCGTAATAATAATAATAATAATATTTGGATGACTTATATAGCGCCGTTTTTGTGAAAAATCACCTCAAGGGCGCTGTACAAACTTATAATACATTTCTAAAATCTAAAAAACTACAAGCTAGGCAAACAATTATAAACAACTTATGGCTAAAAATTGCATACATCGGTTCATTGATCACCGATACGAAAATATGTGTACAATATTTTGACCAATGAACGCGATGCTGCCTAAAATTTAATGAAAACAGGACCATACTTACCTGGGAGGTCGCTTGAAATTAACTCTGTATATTGTCCATTTAAGGAAATTTAGATAGAGTTCGCACGCAGAGGACATTATTGTGAAAACATGTTATTTAATCCTGAAAAATATTTTAATATTAATATGTAATGTATTTTTTGACGAGTGTATTTTGGAAAGTAAAAGCAACATGTAAAGGTGGGAGGTGCAGTAGTACCTATAAGGATTTGATCTTTCTAAATGTGATTCGTCAAGAGACAGATTGATGTGTAAGGAATCGAGTAATTTTAATTCAGTAAGAAAAGTGTGATTAAGACATATCATAGACAATACAAGTATGATCTCTCAAATAGGTATTTAAATTACGGGTACGAGAGCCCAAAAAGGAAGGTTTTTAGTTTGGACCTAAACTCTGTTGGGCTTGTTATGCATCTTAATTCCGGAGGGAGTCTATTCCAAGCCTTAGGCCCAGCTACTCCGAAAGCACGATCTCCAAACATAGTATTTGGCTTTCGTTTAGGTTCTATTAGTCTGCCTTTAGCAGATGAAGTTGCTGATCTAAGGGTTAATTGTCTCGGACCGGTATTTTCCGGGACGCATAATTCGGAGATGTAAGGTGGGGCCATTTCGTAGATTGATTTAAAAACCATCCAGCACAATTTGTACTGGATTCTCTCAGGGCACTTGAGCCAGTGAAGGTTACGAAGGTGTTCTGAAATATGCGAATATTTAGAAACCCCAGTTATGAGGTAATATACTAATTCAACACACAATAACACATTCTTTCATTATTTAATATGAATTGAATTCATCACGGAATACAAAATTTCGCAATTAAAACGCACCATAAACCATTAAAAATGTTATTATTCAAATTTATTATTTTTAATTATTTTTTAATACCAAATGGCTATGGATCAGATAAAATCGAGCAACTGAGCGCGTGAGTAGTAAGTAACCTTAAACGAGAAGGAAGATGATAAAACCAATTTATATCAAGATCTTCGCAATATTAGGTTTGCGATAAAACCTTTCTGGATAAACTCATTTCTGGACAAGATCATTCGACACCTTATTTTAATAGGGTTTTATCTTTACTTTACATAGTTCTGAGATATGTAAAGACGATTCCTCATCATCTATTTACCAATTTCTGATTTTTTGGTTCTATTTACCAATTCCTGAATCCTGTTTAAGTATTTTAATTGAACATATTTTAAAGGAAAATATTTAAATATGACGTATACTTAACATTTAGAACATGCAAATAGAACCATTTGCAACCAGCCAGGGCATAATAATTCATTGCGTAAGGTTATAATTACATTTCTGGAATGCAATTTCAAGCTGGGGTCACGTCGTATTTAAATATTTTCCATTAAAATATGATAAACTAAAATTATTTACACAAGATTAAACCTATAAAATCAAAAAATGTCAATTAGATTACGAAAATTCGTCTTTGCAAACTTTGTAACCTAGAACATGGTAAGGAGAAGTTAGAACCCTATCCAACGAAAGTATAATAATGCGCCTAGTAACAATGATCAACTGTCAGATACAAACAAAATAGAGGTTGTAAGTTATGTTAGAACCTTGTAAAATAAATGATTATTCAAAATGCTTGATGCTAGAACTTTTTCATACATTTATCAACGAAAATACAACACAGGTGGTTCTGAAAATTATTTTGGGAACAGAAATGAGCAAAATAAATGCTTTGGCATTCAAAGGTCATTCTTGAAAAACTTGTCAGTTAGAAAACCCTATACAAGTGAAGTGACGCATTATCATTATTTTAATGCTATTTAATAATTCAACAATATTCATCATTCCAACATATTTAATCGTGACCGACCACAAAATAAAAGCTAATTGTAAATATCAGATGGATACTTATCATCAGTTTACGCAAATACACGCAAAATAAATAAATAAAAACATATTAATTAATAAAGAGGACACGAACAGATTTGAAGAGATTAACAATGCTGTGAATAGTATGACCACAGATAGATCAACTACAAGGCATCACAAAAATATTAATTGCTAACTCGTGTTAAGTTGAGCAAATATTAACAAGCTAGACAAATAATTGTGCGGTTAAATGTATTTATTCATCCGCGAGTGCAATGATTCGTAAATTTTGCACTGATATTTCGCGGCTGTTGTATTAATTTGTTTTTCTATTTATCAACAGCTTACACCCGCCGGGTAGTATATTACTAACAAGGAACAAACCAGGCTCTTTCTACAAACTACGAACAAGCAAATTCATCGCACGACCGGGGGCCGTTTTTACGGCATTATCTCCACCTGGGTTCTAAGAAAGTTGTTAACAATAAAAGTGCCCTTGAAACGTTTTACATTGATAGAAGATACAAGTTAAATATACATATAAAATAGATGTAGATTATATTCGTAGTGGTTCCATGCCAACTCAGAATGAAACCAACTCAGAACCACCTCAGAAAGGTCATTAAAAGCTACTATGAAAAAATAACTCTTAAATAGCCGGTAACGCTAACCTAACTTCCAATTTTTTTATTTTTTTTATCATCACTCTTAATGACCTTTCTGATGTGGTTCTCGGTTGGTTTCATTCTGAGTTGGCCGGACACCATTCGTAGTCCTCCTCACTAGGAGATCCTGTGCTGAGGAGGACTATGTTTTGGATAAGTTTTCAGCGACTTCTATGGTGCAACTTCATGGTTTGGGTAAGGTTTTCCAGAAACTTTTACGACGATGGTTTTAATATATTAGTAAGTATTTTTCCGACTGCTCCTTTAGCCAAGATTTAATGTCCTTAATGTTGTTATTTTTTGTTTAAATTTGTTTGATACTATTGGGAGTTAGTTATATATCTTTACTGCTAAAAATTCAGAGCTTCTTTGTCCAAGGGGGTTAATTAAAAAGGGAGTTAGTTAAATGAAGTCTCATCACTGCAAATAACACATGAACCATGCTGTTTGCAGTGATGACAATTGAAATCTTAGATATGAAAATAGAGATGAAAATAGCGATCGCTTAAAGCGAAAATTTTTGACTTTGGACAAGTGGAATCGGGCTGAAAAAAGAGATGATGTAAGACCTACATAAGACTTTGGTATATTAAGTATGTCTGTTTGTTTGGCTCTGGTTTTATGAGTACATGAGGTGTTTGCCTATGTGTCTTTTTTGAGGTGATAAACCATAATGTTTTTGGCATAGATTTTTTTATACTTGAAACATCATTGGAAGTTCAATCTTGCAATAAACTTGGCATTATTTAAATGAAGTCTCCCATTATACCTGCAAGCCCAATGCTCTCATGATAATCGCAAAATGACACCAATAACAGCACCATAGTATGTAATTAGAGCATCGTTAATTGTTATGATTCACACCGAAAGTGATCTCTCCGTGGTCGTGCCACAGGTACAGTATGCACATTTGCGTAGTCGGTTATTTCATAGCAGACGTAAACGTAAGCCCAAGGACCCGAACTCAATTCTCAGTACGCGGAAGGAATTTCAGTAAACAGCCGACAAAGCGCGCGAAACGTTTGGCTGATAAACTGGGTCAGCAGTCAGCAGTCGGCAGTCAGCAGTGAGTATTGATAAATAATGGTCATCGGTAATGAGAAATTAATAGCCATGAATCGCAACGTGACATTTATAATTGTTATTACATAATTCTAGATGTGTAATCCTCTTTCGGAAAATTTTTCATCAAAGGTGATATTATGTAGGTAATTGTCTATGGAAAATTCTACCATTAGAAATTATGTGAAATTTTCCTTCGGAATTTTTTCATGCAGCTGTAATTTTCTTTTTGGAAATTTTACATCAGAGGCGTTTTGACGTGAAATTTTTCTTTAGGAATTTTTGCATCAAAGGCAGACCTACCAGTAGGTCGCGGGTTCAAATCCCGGCGTGCGCAGATACATCTATTTGATTGATTTGTGTTTTCACAATAAGGTACGAGTATACTTGCGGCACGTTCCAGAGTGGAAGATATTCTCAGTATTAGTATCCCTGATGTAAGACCACCATTCCGAATTGAAACGTTGCTTGAAATGGCTTTAACCGTGTTTGGCGACTAGATCTGAATGGCTAGGTACTTCCCCACCTTCCTCTTTCCCATCTCCTTCCCATCCCCACTACCTTCAGCCTCACAACACACCGGACGGGATCAGTTACGACTCTTGAGAGGTATTCACATTAAAAAAATGAGTGTGCTTTAGACCACACAACTGAACTAAAACTTTAGCTCCATCTAAATGATAGGAAGAGAGAAAGAAAATGTGCGCGCGTACTGCTCTCTGTTGCTCCTACAGTGTGATACAGACAATAGGCCTGCGCCTGCTACCGTTCGCCTCGCTTTTCGTAACGCTCACGTCACAGCTTACTCCCCAAGTCAAGCGTGCGTAAAGAAGTTTTACTTCAAAAATCATGAAATTAACGACTTGGTTCCAGTTTAATAAAAAATAATGTTCCTAATAAAATATTTGTACGTAAAATAATGTTTCTAATAAATATTAAAACGTGATTGAATTTAAAATTAATAGTAAAATTTGTTATCAAATCTGCAAATAATGGTGACTGTTAAATAAATGTTCACAACAATTCAGAGGAATTTCGAGACGGAAAATCTCGTAACAGTGCGTATTGAATCGTAGAAACAGAAATAATTGAAACAACAACAGGATATAATATTGTTTTGCCCTATGAATATTGGAATAGTAATTAATTCTTTAAAATGGAAATAAAGAATCTCTCCCATGCCAGTGAGATGAGTAAGTTAAAAATTCTGCAATGAACAATAAAGAGTCTTCAAACGAAGAATGCACTAAACATCTGAATATTGCGCAATATCCGTGAAGTAACAACACTCCATCAGATTCAATTGCTGGTTCCAAAATTCACAATGGTGAAGCGGTTGCTGTGTTGTCTAAAAGACCATTATTATGACTCGTAGAACCAGGCAGGTAGGAAGGTAGATGAATCGCCACCTGAAAAAATGAAAGATTTTCAACTTCCACGTGGTTACACTCAAATCCGGTTATTTGAAATGTACACATCCCTACATTGCTTATGCACTTAAAATGCCATTGAAAACTGGTAACATAAAATGCAGCACGATATTCTACAAGCTGAACATCGTGCGGTTAAGCTAGTTCTTGATATAAGATAATATGTACGAAAGAAGTACAGCGTGTACTAGAGAAAGAGATAGAGAAACTCTCTAGTTTCTCGCCGCTGCACACGAGGCCGAATTATAAATTTACGATATGTTAACTTGAAATTCCGATCAGAAATGTGTATGAGCAGATTGCCTAAGAAAATCTTTCAAAAATTACCTTATTAGGGTTAGTTGGGGTCAGGTGGGCATAGTATTCTAATTTAAAAACAAAATTATTTCGTATTGAATTATTTCTGTATTTAGAATTAGTGGTACGAGTAGATAAAGCGAATAAATATGATTAAACTGTTAAATGATGATAACTTGTAAAATAGTTCATTTATTTAATTATAAATATGTAGTTCTTTTCTCTTAATCCCCACTTCCTTTAGAGCGGGGTCACCAAGACTACCTAAAAGAATGCGCTCGATTTAAGGCTCTGCAACCGGGCCCGAAAAGAAGAAGATGGAGAGATACGAAATTACGAATGTTAGAGGAGAGCGCTAACATTTACAAAATCGATGCGAAAATTGCGAAAATGTTTAATAAAACACAACTCGTTTAAAATAGAGCAAAAATCTCGCAGGCGTTATCTTAAACAACATTTAAAGAAACACTGTGAATTTTTTCATACATATAACTTGTAAAATAACTGAAACAAACGTGTTAATAATAATTTTTGGAGCATACTTTGCGATTTTTTTCTATCGAGGGAATTTTATATAATTTGCGTTTCGGCGCGGGCAAAGTCTAGATGTTATCTTCAAGAATAACATATATTTTTTTAAGAGCTTTAAAACTTACCGTGTTTAAGGGAAATATGTAATAAATCGGTACAAATCCGGGTTGCGGGCCCTTAAGAAAGGGGGAAAAAAGGACATACATTTGACTTTCAGCCCATAAAACTACATTAGTTTTCAAATAGCCTATAATGTATATTTTTGAACTAGTAAAATAATATCGCGGAACTCGGTGGAACTTTTTTTCTAATTTCTAGTTAGAGCAAACATTTCTATTTATTTTTTCAATAAAAATAGCATTTCATAAAATACAGGGTGTCCGGGGGTAAAGTGCATTAACTTCGGGAGGTGATTCTACATGATATTACAAGTGAAAAGGATAAATAACTCTCTTCTAAATTCCAACTTTTAGGGGTAGTTTTGTGGTAAAAGCATAAAATTTGACCGCCCTGCACGGCCAGCTTTATTATTTTCCGCTGTTACGATACGGGCCAATCACAACCATGCAATGTTGCCACAATCGTGCCCGGCAGGCTCTCAGCAAGTAAGAAGTACCTCACACTAAAGATTTTTAGTAGGTACGTCTTTTTGTATGGAAAAAAAGTTGGAATTTCGGAAAAAGTTGCTAATCTTTTTTACTCCTACCATCATGTAGAATCACCTCCCGAAGTTAATGCACTTTACCCCCGGACACCCTGTATATTATATCTGAATTACTATTAATCTGTTACGTTAAAAATAATTGTAGAACTTAAAGAGTGGAAGATACTATTAGTATCGCCCTGGTGTAAGACCACCATTCAGAATTGAAACGTTGCTTGAAAATGGCTTTAGCCGTGTTTGGTGACCAGATCTGAATAGCCAGGTACTTCCCAACCTTCCTCTTCCCCACCTCCTTCCCCTCACCACTACCTTCAGCCTCACAACATACCCCAATTGGGGATGCCATAGTCTCACTGGCTCCAGACGGGAGCAGTTGAGATTCTTGTGCGGTATTTACTGTAAAAAAAAAAAAACACGTACAAACCAGAAGGTTTAATATCGAAAAAAAACTTATTTATTAGTTGAAAACTTATTTACTTTTAAATAGGGAAAACAGGAACAGCTCCTTGTCAACGAATCAGGAGCAAACGAGAAATATTGGCAGCGCGATACATATCTTAACTTTGCGCGCATGCGCAGTTTATTGGTTCACAAAATGCGGTTCATTTTGAACTAGTTTATGGAGAACGTTTTTTTAATGATTTGTTTGAAGACAATGATTTTTCCTATTTTCGGCACCATAATTCCATTTGGCCGTCCTTGTGTGCGCCGAGAGCTGCGGTGCAGATAGACAGATATTATGACGTGTATGGAAGGTCGACGATATTACTTCAACTAATTACCGGTCTGATGAAATCCCGGCAGAGGCTGCATTAGAAATGCTCCGGGCCGTTGGAGCCGGTCGGTGCACTTGAATGGGACTTTCAGACTGGAGACTGGCCCATAGAACTATTAGTTGATCAAAAAATGGATTTCTTTTCTGGGAACAATGGGTCATTGATAAATTATTAATCTATTTTGGGTATTCGGATGTACATAACCATATTAAAACAATTCAAATGAAATAATACATTATTGATGTGAACACATTCAGAAGTATTAGCTGGATTCCATAAATAAGTAATAATTATCACGATTTGTTTCTGAGGTGTTGTGCCGTGTTGCGCTAACTCATTATTTAGCCAACGTTTCGAACAGCGTTACAGTGTACATCATAAGGGCAGACACGTAATCGAAACTTGAGGTGAAATGTATATTTTGATGGACACTGTAACGCAGTCTGAAATGTTGGCTAAATAAGGAGGTAGCGCAACACGGCATAATAACCCAAAAAAGAATAAGGTTAATTTTTTTGGCCGCGAAAATCTCAAAATAGTAATTGTACTCATATATTCCTAGTTTCGTTTCCTGAATTCCTAAATGATAGTTGATTAAAATATTATTTTATTTTAAATGGCGTGTTCTTATAAAGATCGGCATTTACCTATATACATAAAGGCAAACTGATTGGCGATACATAAAGGCAAACTGGGCCGCATTCTGTTACGACGTAGATGCCATTATATTGCATTAATGAGAATTCATGTCAAATGAAGTAAATGCCTCATTCTTAGTGGTACATGTAACAGGTTATCGCACTTAGCACCTCATACGAAATTGTTTACTTTTAAACGCTTTCTAAGACTACTTGTAACTAATATGAATTTTATTATGTATATGGACAATGTTAAAAAAAACTTATAGGAAGCTGTTACCAAGAAGAGATGCATGTATAGTATAGATAAAAGAGAAACCGATACCAAAAGTAAGAATCTTCTCAACATGGCTTGCAATGAAATGCTTGATGTAACAAGTGACAAGCTCAAGCACGGGTACTCCATCACAGCCAGTCAACGTAGCCAGCCACTTAGACGAGGGGCGTACTGTACAGGGCCCGCAGATAATTTAATAGTACACAATTGCTGTGCTGACCCTGTACAAATCGCAAGCGCGCCCCAATGTTGAATTTTGCAGCCACATCTAGTCCGGAGCCCCAAATTGAACAAAACGCGTGTTTGTGCTCCAGAAACGGACGATCCATTTGACAGATTCCCCTGTCTTAAAAAAACGCAAAAAAACTGCAACCTTTAGAGCACAGACGTCAGGTGGAAATGCTTTCCTTGTTCTACAGGTATTTCAATGGAAGATACTGAAAGATGTTGATGTTTGTCACATGAGAACGAGTCGTTCCAACAACTCGCCTGTAGGAACGACCAATTGGAACAATTTTCCGGCCTCTGTTTCCTCCCTCCTACAACTCCATGTTCACTCCTCAAAAATATCCTACAACTCCAAGTTCACTCCTCAGAAATACCCTCCACCCATATAATATCGGGCCCTGGGGGAAATTATTTTCTTCAAGACATCCTGTGTGTACCGGACGTAATTTTAAGTTTAATTATAATGTAATGTTTTGTAAATAATAAAATTAATCAGGGGTCATAGCAGTCGGTTTAAAGACAAAAGAACAACGCTTGACCCCGCCTTCATCTCTGTGTACATACCTACACACTACTAAATTTCATCTCTGTGTACATACCTACACACCTCTTCTTTATTTTAAACCTTTTCCCTTTGCGTGGATTCGATCTGTGCGAATCCGTTCCTATACAAACCTTCGCGCAGATCCAATTTACGCAAAGCTCTGTCATTTACATATCTTTGTTACTTAAGATTTATCTCATGTGTATATACCTACACATTACTTATCTTACTACTTTGCATAAAATTGTGATTTGTGCAACGCCTTCTTGAGCTGTTGTACATACTTACAACATTTGCGCAAATTACAATTTTATGCAAAGCCTATTTCTATTTTTGTGCAACATTGTTTCATTTTAATTTGCACAAATTGGCTGCATTCTTCCAAATATGTCCTGAAATTGTGCAAACTCACAAATAAACGAAGTATCGGGGAAGCGGTCAGAGTAAGGCGAGATTGGACGGTGTGGCGTTTTTGCTTCGTTGGGCAAGTGCAAAACGAACCGCAGTAGCGTTTAAGGTCTCTAACGGCCAAAAATTCCTAGAACTCATCTCAGTTCGGAGAATTGAGATGAAAAAAGGGTCTAGTTTGGGCAGACTCCCGGCTCAGGGCCCTTTAAATACGGCCGATTTTGCGCTAGATCGGCAGAGTTCCAGATCTCACCACCACACCAGCATCATCTCGTCTACTCTTCTGCCTTCTCCGATCGAATCTACTTGACAAGTTGGACTTTTTCTTGGCCCTGGCTGCACCACTCACCAAGAAGACCGCATACAATCTCGAAACGCCTTTATCAAGGCGCAGGTTACCCCTCTACCCCGCTCTACCTCCCTTCTTCCCCTCGCCCTCGATCCGTTTCTCCCTGCAATTTCTCCCCATTTTCCCTCGCCTTCTCCCCATTTCTCCCTTTCTCCCTACATTTACCCCATTTTTCCCTTCTCTCTCACTTTTTCTCCCTTTTTCCCCAGGCGTCGGAACGGCCAGCCGGCAACTTCCCACTACATCGTCTGTGCGGGTGGCGACTACAGTGCCACGTCTCGTACATGGTCCTTCGAGCCGGATCACCGTCTTCACGCCTTCACGCCTTCACGTCTTCACGTCTTCACGCCTTCACGTCTTCACGCCTTCCAGTGACGTCCCGAGATGCCGTCCCTGCGAAGCGGTCGCCGAGCCTCGAGCTCGGACTCACAACCCGACGTGGAGCCAGTGGCGGCCCCTGCCCCTGCCGGTGCTGCCAACCCTGAGGCCAGGGCTGCCCCTGCCGGCCTACACGCTGCCGGCCCTGCGGGCCCTCACCCTGCCGGTTCTGCCAGCCCTGATGCCAGGGCTGCCCCTGCCGACCCACATCATGCCAGCCCTGACAGCGTACCGTCCTCGGATGCAGAGGATGACTCCACCACAACAGAGGACACCGTCAGGCAGCTCCGGAGGGCAAACCGAGTGATGAGCAGGCAGCTCGACGCGCTGCTCGCATCCATCCCCACCGCGACGCAGCACCTCCCTGGCGCGCCCCCTGGTGCCTACCCCGGTGCGCCTCCTGGTGCACACCCTGGCGCTCCTCCTGGTGCACATCCTGGCGCGCCCCCTGATGCATACCCTGGCGCGCCCCCTGGTGCCTACCCCGGTGAGCCACCTGGTGCACACCCTGGCGCTCCTCCTGGTGCACATCCTGGCGCGCCCCCTGATGCATACCCTGGCGCGCCCCCTGGTGCCTACCCCGGTGCGCCACCTGGTGCACACCCTGGCGCTCCTCCTGGTGCACATCCTGGCGCGCCCCCTGATGCATACCCTGGCGCGCCCCCTGGTGCCTACCCCGGTGCGCCTCCTGGTGCACACCCTGGCGCTCCTCCTGGTGCACACCCTGGTGCGCCCCCTGATGCATACCCTGGCGCGCCCCCTGGTGCCTACCCCGGTGCGCCTCCTGGTGCACACCCTGGCGCGCCCCCTGGTGCCTACCCTGGCGCGCCTCCTGGTGCACACCCTGGCGTGGCCCCTGGTGCATACCCTGGCGCTCCTCCTGGTGCACACCCTGGCGCGCCCCCTGGTGCATACCCTGGCGCGCCCCCTGGTGCCTACCCCGGTGCGCCTCCTGGTGCACACCCTGGCGCGTCCCCTGGTGCCTACCCTGGTGCGCCTCCTGGTTCACACCCTGGCGCGCCCCCTGGTGCCTACCCCGGTGCACCTCCTAGTGCACACCCTGGCGCCCCCCCTGGTGCATACCCTGGCGCTCCACCTGGTCCACACCCCGGTGCGCCTCCTGGTGCACACCCTGGCGCTCCTCCTGGTTCACACCCTGGCGCGCCCCCTGGTGCCTACCCCGGTGCACCTCCTAGTGCACACCCTGGCGCCCCCCCTGGTGCATACCCTGGCGCTCCACCTGGTCCACACCCCGGTGCGCCTCCTGGTGCACACCCTGGCGCTCCTCCTGGTGCACACCCTGGCGCTCCTCCTGGTGCACACCCTGGCGCGCCCCCTGGTGCACACCCTGGCGCTCCTCCTGGTGCCTACCCCGGCGCGCCCTTTGCTGCACAACCTGGCGCGGCTCCTGGTTCACACCCTGGCGTGCACCCTTCTGCGCTCCCTGGCACCTATCCTGGGGCGCGTCCTGACGTCCACCTTGCGGCGCAACCAGCGGTGCAGCCTGGCGCTTACGAGGGCGCCTACCATGGCGAACCGTCTGTCTCCCAACCACAGCTCGTCGCAACACCCCAGGGTTTCTCACCGCTGTTCCCTCCGCAGCCGACCGCCGACGAGACTGCCCGACACACTGGTGAGTGGGTCCGTCAAATTGGCACCATGCTGGCTGACGCCATCCGCTCCACGCGCGACCAGGATAGCCCCCGCCCCTCAGTAGATGACAACATCCGGTTGACCGCTCTCGTCGCCCGGCAGTCTACCGCCAAGGACCTCCCCACCTTCTCCGGGGACCCCCTCGAATGGCCAGCCTGGATCGCTCAGTATGAGCAATCCACCGCAACCTGCAAGCTAACCACGAGCGAAAACCTCATCAGGTTGCAGCGGGCGCTGAAAGGGAAAGCCAGGGAGAATGTTTACTCCCTCCTGCTGAACCCGGAGTGCGTCCCTCAGATCGTGGCAACCTTGGAGGAGCGGTACGGGGGCTCTGGGTCCATCGCAAACCTCATGCTGGACAAGGTGAAGAAGCTGCCCTTCCTGCAAGCGGAAGCCACCCTGGAGGACATTGCCGATTTTTCCGGCAACGTGCAGAATCTGGTGACTTCCCTGCGGGAGCTGAGGACTGGGGGCTATCTTACCAACCCCACCCTGCTGGCCGACATCACCGCTAAGATGCCATGCACCCTGAGGATGGCCTGGCTGCTGGAGCTGCGTCACCTGGGCCAGACGACGCAGTCCACGATCATTCAGCTAGCAGCGTTCCTGAGGAGTGTTGCCGGCATGATCCCGGTCAGCGGGATGGTGGATCCCCTGCGGTCCGGCAGAGGGCGCCGGGAGCACGTACTGGCCAGTGCGGCGGATACGCCATCAGGAGGAGCGGTCAACCGCCCACCACCACCGGCAGGGAAGAAAAAAGTGAACAGTGACAGTAGGAAAAACAGTGCGTGTGCTCAGTGCGGGGAGCAGCATAAAACCCGGGAGTGCCCCGAGTTCATTACGAAATCACTTACCCTCCGGTGGGAGACGGTGCGCGCGTGCAACCTGTGTCGAAAGTGCCTGGAGCCTCACCACTCCAAGGATTGTAAAGAGAAAGTGTGGTGTGGTGTGGGTGAGTGTCGTTACCCGCATCATCGTTTGCTCCACCGGGAGAGCAATGTGAACGGTGAGGTGAATATCTGACGCCAAACAACGGACTGCCGGGTGTTGTTGGCGGTAGTGCCGATCGTGTTGCGGGGCCCCACCGGAGGGGAAGTGTCATCGTTCGCCCTGTTGGATTCTGGTTCCACCATAACCCTCATCGACGCTGACACCGCGACGCAGATCGGCGCCCATGGCCCGGTCCAACACCTGCGGCTGCATGGAGCGAAGGGATTGTGTACCTCCGACGCCCACTCCCAACGCGTGAAGTTGGTGGTCCGGGGCACTGGTCTGGAGACCACGTTCACCATCACCGCCAACACCGTAGCTGACCTGAGCCTGCCGGAGCAGCGCGTTCCTGGACGACGCGTCACCCCGAAACTCTTGATCGGGCAAGATAATGCCCATCTTATCATAACAAGAGAGGTCCGTGAGAATAACACTACCCGCATAGTGTCACGGACCGCTTTGGGGTGGGTCGCTCACGGAGGATCAAACGCCAACAATGACGGGCCAGCTACCACACTGGCCCTCCAGTCGGAGACCGCCGCAGATGCTCGCCTGAGGGAGTTGGTAAAATCCAACTTTGCCGTCGACTCCCTCGGCGTTACGTCTGCGGCGAGAGTCAATGCCATGGACGCCAAAGCTATGGCGTTAATGGAGCAAACCACCCGCCCCCTCACAACTGGGCGGTGGGAAACTGGTCTCCTCTGGAGACACCCCGACGCCACACTGCCCGACAATCGGCAGTGCGCGCTGAAGCGGCTCCAGTCCCTCGAGAGGAAGCTGGCTGCGGACACCAATCTGGCAGCGGCATACACCGACAAGATGGCCCAACTTGTCGCCAAAGGGTACGCCAGACGCCTCTCCCCAGATGAAGCGTCGCTCCCTGCCCCGCGAAAGTGGTATCTTCCCCACTTCGCTGTCACCAACCCGAACAAACCAGGGAAGATAAGGGTGGTGTTCGACGCCGCCAGCCGATGTAGAGGGACATCGCTCAACGACCAACTCCTGACTGGCCCCGACCTGCTGTCCTCTCTCCTGGGCAACATCCTCCGCTTCCGGGAAGGCAGCATCGCTATTGCTGCCGATATCCAGGAGATGTTCCTGCGGATACAAATCCGGAAAGAGGACCAGCCCTCTCAACTCTACCTGTGGAGGTCGCCTGACAAGAGGGAACCAGACACCTACCAGCTGGCGTCCATGATGTTTGGGGCGACCTGCTCGCCCAGCAGTGCCCAGTACGTGCGGGATAGGGTGGCCGGACAGTACGAAGACCAGTACCCGGCCGCCGCAGCAGCCATTCGTTCAAGGTTCTACATGGACGACTACTTGGACGCGGTGGAGAGCCCTGACGATGCTGCTGCCCTAGTCCGCGACGTAAGGTCCCTCCTTGCAAAGGGAGGGTTCCACCTTACCAACTGGGCCTCAAACAGCCAGGACGCGCTGGCCGGAGTACCCCCTGGTGACCGCGCCACCTCCACGGTAGCCATCAACAGCGGGTGCAGCGAGACTGAGAGGGTCCTAGGGCTGGTGTGGGACCCATCCACCGACCGCTTCATCTACACCTTCCTGGAGACTGTCAGCCCCGAAGAAGCCACGTGGCCAACAAAGCGGCAGCTACTCTCCATTGTCATGAAGATCTTCGACCCGGTGGGCTTCGTCGCCTGCCTCACTATTCGGTCGAAGATCCTGCTGCAAGCCGTGTGGCGTTCTACCGTTGGATGGGACGACTTCATAACTCCGGAGCACGCCGAACGCTGGAGAGATTGGATGAGCCTGCTCCAGGAGAGCAGCGTCTCCATCCCACGACAGTCACTACAACGGAAGACGAGCAGCGTGACCCTGCATGTCTTCTGCGACGCCTCGGAGCAAGCCTGCTGTGCCGTCGCCTACTTCGTGGAGGAGGTGCAGGGCGCTCTACAAGCCACCTTCATTGCCAGCAAATGCAAGGTGGCGCCTCTGAAGCCGCTATCCGTACCCCGCCTTGAGCTGCAATCCGCACTCATGGCGGCTAGATTGGCCAGAACCATCCGGTTGGAGAGCCAAGCGCAGATAGCGTCAACCATTTTCTGGACGGACTCGACCACAGTGCTGTGCTGGTTGCGCACGGACCCGCGCAACTACTCTGCTTTCGTGTCCAACAGGTTGGGCGAGATAGACGAACTCACCTCCATAGCCAATTGGAGGTGGGTCCCTACCAAGCAAAACCCGGCCGACATTGGCACCCGGGACTTGGAACTGCCCGACCTGTCTCTCCAGGGAAGATGGTTCCGCGGCCCCGCTTTCCTCATCACACCGGAGAGCGACTGGCCTAAGGAGCGGACCCTCACCAAGCCGGACGACCAGACCCTCGAGACCAGACCTCAGCACTTCGTCGGCCACATCACCACAGCTGGAGAGGCGCTACCTCTGGTCGAGAGGTTCTCTTCCTGGCACCGGCTGATCCGCGCTACAGCGTGGATGCTGCGTTTTGTCAGGCGCTGTCGGATGGGCCCGAACCGACCCGCCGAGTTCACGCTACGCGCAGACGAGCTGAGGGAGGCCGAGCGCAGATGGGTGAGGAGGTCCCAAGAAGACGCCTTCTCCACCGACCTGCACAACATTAGGCTCGGCCAGGCCCTACCTGCCGCCAGTCGCCTTGTCAGTCTGGCCCCCTTCCTTGGCCCTGATGACGTCTTGCGGATGGGCTCGCGGCTGAGAAAGCTCACCGGAACAACAAGCGTGGCGAAGACCCCCGTGATCCTGGATGGCGCCGACCCATATGCCCGGCTGCTGATCCGCCACTACCACGAGAAGGCGGACCATCCAAGCACGGAGAAAACAGTAGCCGAGATCCGGTGCAGCTTCTTCATCTTGCGACTCCGCACCGTCAGCAGGAAGATAAGCCATCACTGCCCTACCTGCCACCTACGACGAAGCAAACCCTCTCCACCACTGATGGGGACACTGCCGCCGTCCCGCCTGGCACACCACTCCCGCCCCTTCACACACTGTGGGCTAGACTTCTTCGGGCCGATGGAGGTCACAGTCGGCAGACACCGAGAAAAGCGCTATGGAGCACTGTTCACCTGCCTCTCCACCCGCGCCATCCACCTAGAGCTGGTGGCCTCACTGTCTACCGACTCAGCCATCATGGCTGTTCAACGGATGACCGCCCGAAGAGGTCAACCCGCGGTGCTTTACTCAGACAACGGGACGAACTTCCGTGGTGCCGACAAAGAAATCCGAGATGCGGTGGAATCCCTACAGCAGGATGCCAGGATGTCAGACACCATTGCCACCAAGGGCGTAGAGTGGCACTTCAACACCCCCCTCAGTCCCCACATGGGGGGAGCCTGGGAAAGGTTGATCCGCTCAGTTAAACAAGCTCTGAGCGCCACCTTAAGGGAAAGGGCGCCAAGGGAGGAAACCCTGCGCACGGCACTGGCAGAGGCTGAGTTCGTGGTCAACAGTCGGCCACTGACTCACATCTCTGTCGACCCACGAGACGAGGAGCCCTTGACCCCCAACCACTTCCTACTGGGGTCTGCAGGAAACCGCCCACATCTATCGCTCTACGACAACAAGGAGGAGGAGGTATGTCTCCGCCGACAGTGGCGAATCAGCCAACAACTGGCGGACATGTTCTGGAGGCGGTGGCTCCGCGAATACCTCCCCACCTTGGCCGCCCGACAGAAGTGGCACCACCCAGCTGACCCCCTCAAGGCCGGTGACCTGGTGGTCATCATGGACCCCGCGCTACCACGCAACAGCTGGCCGCGCGGGCGAATCATCGAGGCCATCCCTGCTGCTGATGGCCAAGTGAGGACCGCCCGGGTCCAGACAGCCACGGGGACTTACACCCGTCCTGCTGTGAAACTGGCCGTCATCATCCCCGGACCAGCACCAGCACCAACCTCGACCACACCCGGACCAAGGACCCAACAGCCCAGGGGAACCGGACGTCGAGGACGCCGCCGACCTGTACGTCCTAACAGCTAGGCGCAGCCGTGACTGCACCGGGGGGAGAATGTACCGGACGTAATTTTAAGTTTAATTATAATGTAATGTTTTGTAAATAATAAAATTAATCAGGGGTCATAGCAGTCGGTTTAAAGACAAAAGAACAACGCTTGACCCCGCCTTCATCTCTGTGTACATACCTACACACTACTAAATTTCATCTCTGTGTACATACCTACACACCTCTTCTTTATTTTAAACCTTTTCCCTTTGCGTGGATTCGATCTGTGCGAATCCGTTCCTATACAAACCTTCGCGCAGATCCAATTTACGCAAAGCTCTGTCATTTACATATCTTTGTTACTTAAGATTTATCTCATGTGTATATACCTACACATTACTTATCTTACTACTTTGCATAAAATTGTGATTTGTGCAACGCCTTCTTGAGCTGTTGTACATACTTACAACATTTGCGCAAATTACAATTTTATGCAAAGCCTATTTCTATTTTTGTGCAACATTGTTTCATTTTAATTTGCACAAATTGGCTGCATTCTTCCAAATATGTCCTGAAATTGTGCAAACTCACAAATAAACGAAGTATCGGGGAAGCGGTCAGAGTAAGGCGAGATTGGACGGTGTGGCGTTTTTGCTTCGTTGGGCAAGTGCAAAACGAACCGCAGTAGCGTTTAAGGTCTCTAACGGCCAAAAATTCCTAGAACTCATCTCAGTTCGGAGAATTGAGATGAAAAAAGGGTCTAGTTTGGGCAGACTCCCGGCTCAGGGCCCTTTAAATACGGCCGATTTTGCGCTAGATCGGCAGAGTTCCAGATCTCACCACCACACCAGCATCATCTCGTCTACTCTTCTGCCTTCTCCGATCGAATCTACTTGACAAGTTGGACTTTTTCTTGGCCCTGGCTGCACCACTCACCAAGAAGACCGCATACAATCTCGAAACGCCTTTATCAAGGCGCAGGTTACCCCTCTACCCCGCTCTACCTCCCTTCTTCCCCTCGCCCTCGATCCGTTTCTCCCTGCAATTTCTCCCCATTTTCCCTCGCCTTCTCCCCATTTCTCCCTTTCTCCCTACATTTACCCCATTTTTCCCTTCTCTCTCACTTTTTCTCCCTTTTTCCCCAGGCGTCGGAACGGCCAGCCGGCAACTTCCCACTACATCGTCTGTGCGGGTGGCGACTACAGTGCCACGTCTCGTACACTGTGTGGAGTTAATGTAAAAAATAAATTGAAAAAGATAATGCGAACATTTAAAAACGAAATTTTGGCATTGACATAACAGGATTGTCGATTTGCTAAATGATAGAATTATGTTTATATATGCAAATTTACTAATTGTATCTATGTGGCTCTTTTTATGTAAACACAATTTCGCAATAAAGGAGGTTTCGGATAGATAACAAAGTATTTTCAGCAACAAGAACATTATTTAATTAATGATACGTAAATTAATAAAAGCTTGAAATGAATAAAATAATAACGACAATAAATAGAGAGATGGAGAAATCGCAACAACACATTTTGTTTTGAGTGCATGAGTAGGTACACCAGTAGTTGTACCATATGGTAATTTGCAATTAGATACACCTATGGATTTCCGGAAAAGAAGTAGTTTGAACAATTTCTAAACAGGATAAGGTACTCACCGGAAGGTCAATGCGCTTTAAGGACAACCAGTATCCAACCATAATCATTAAAAAGATCAAGCGCAATCAGACAGGAGTTAAATCATGCCTAACTTCTAAATGAGTGGTCGTTGGTGAATTACTGAAAATTTATGCATTATTACGAGGCAATCGGGCGGTGGTTTGTCCATACAAACTTCAAATCCTTAATTTCCTCTCTGGATTTTTACACTACTGCAAATATTTTAGAAGTAAAACTTCATACGCACGCTTGACTTGGGGAGTAAGCTGGTGAATGCGTGACGATAGCGTTATGAAAAGTGTGATCGGGCGAGGCGAACGGAAGTTGAGAGGGAGACATAAGTTAGTGAAGTTTTACTTCAGTCGTGTGGTTTAAAGTCTAAAGCACACTCGTTTTTTTTTTATTAGTTACTTCTTACAGGAGTTAGGACCCTCCAAAACACGTTAAAATTGCCTGGTTTGAACGCAATCAACAGACGTTCGTTATACAAGCTAGACAATGTAACAATAATTAGTAGTAGTAGCACAAAACCATGGTAAGAATAATAATTATTTAGTATTCGTCGGATTGAAACATGAACAACTGTACTATATACTACTGTACAGCTCTACAATATAATTTACCGGACTTGAAGAATAAAGCCCAACATTTAATTGTACTAAAATTGGTGTTAAATAATGAAGATAATGTAGATTTTCAACATAAAAACCCTTTCTCATGTGCTTACCATATAGTACTCACTTTGATTTTATACTCGTAACTCTTTTAATTTCATACTATTTTGTATTCTATTATATTATTTTATGCATATGTATATTTTCTTAATACTATCACACATTCTTTATATTGCATATGATAATTTACTGTATAAAAAATCGACCACCACAACACGGGCATGTGCCTAGCATGGTGGTCGAAAAATCCCCAACTTTTGTAAAAAAAGATTTTTTCAATGAATAAAGAAACTTTAAAAAAAAAAATGTTATTTTTAAAAAAAGCAAAACGAACAGACAGAGTATTTTCTTGTAACACGGTTGGTAAAATAATCATAAAAATCGGTGCAGTTTTGAGAAAAACGGGGCTTACAAAACCTCGATTTGGATTCAGGTATTCTCAGCCTGAGGTGCAATTGTCCCCTTCGCTCAGTATTTGGGGGGGTAAGAGCGACAGTGACATCAACGGTTTGGTAAAATACATATTGTTTAATTTTCTCGGCGACCGGTTTTCTTGGTAATGATTGTGCAGAAGGCGTAATCAAAAGAAGCGATTAAAAGTTATAGAACGAAAAATATCTAAATCATAAACAGGCTAATCGATACTAAAATTATTAATTTTTCAGTCAAGGAAAAAAACACATTTAATGCATAATATTCATATTCATTAAATGTAAGATGTATTTTGCATCTATTTGTATAAAATATGAGGCGTCATGTGGAAACATGTTAGAATAGCAAAACTAGCTTGTTCGTAAGTTTGTCGAATGTCAGCATCGCCAAGGTTTTTGAACTCTGTCATGATTTTGCCATTTCACGTAATATTTTACAGGCTCCCCGACCTTCGAACATGACTAAGCTAATATTAAACTAAATACGCTAAATGTTAAGTATGGAATAATAGGCACATAAACCAAATTTGCGTACAAAGTAGAATCACACGGTCGTAATAATGTCTTAAAAATTCGTTTTTCTATAAATTAACCTTTCAAAACACAAATATGTTTCAGACAGAAAAACGTTATTTTTGTTATTTATGGGGTGTTATGCCGCGTTGCGCTACCTCCTCCTTTAGCCAACGTTTCAACAAATCGGCAATCGCCGAGCACTTATCGAAACCGGCCATTACTTTGGATTTGTTACTGAAGTCCTGGGAAGACCCAAAACCCATACAGCACGCCTGATTACGGAGGCAATTGAAATCCATAAAAACCCAATTAATATTAATAGAGACGACGGAGCTAAGCTCAGCTGCACCAAAGCTAAACGCAAAAAATCATTGTGAAGTATACTGTAATACCAGCTTATAGTGAAGTGGAGCTGGCGACACGGTATCGCTTCTAAGTACATAAGCACACATTTCACCACTAACAATTACACTTCTGCCCTGATTATGGACACTGTAACGCTGTCCAAAACGTTGGCTAAAGGAGGAGGTAGCGCAACACGGCATAACACCTCATAAATACATAACAAAAATACTTTTGGCCGTGAAAATCTAAAATCATATCAGAAAAATGTTTAATTAAAAATTGAGAAAAACATAAATAAATACATATAATAATATCTATTTTATTAGTACTTATAGAATACATGGTCGATCCTTGGGATTTGAAAAAAAACAACTCTTAACTTTAGTATCTCATTAGAATATAGCAGAAAACAGGTTTATTATTAGATATTAATATTGTTAACTTATTAAAACTGAATATTTACGAAACATTGTAATTTAATTGTTTGGAGAATGCCCAGGGAATGTATGGCTTTGAAAGATCAAACGAATAACGTTGTTATGATCCGGGTTAGGTCAGCAGTCAAGCATACTAAAAGCACCAAGAAAGAAAAACAAAGGAAAAATGACTAAAGCTCCATACAGCTGTACCAGTAACCCGTGATTCCTGACATTATTTGGAGTAAAAAATGATTTTTTTTTCCCTCAAAACAAACAAAAAAACAACTTCCACAGGTCGTCACTGGTCATTCAACCGAGCAACCTGACCTGCCTGCCGCCCCTAACTGCCAAATACCTACTGAATTTTTAAAAATGTTTTTAGTTGAAAATAATAATAAAACATTAATCATCACCGGAAACTAACATTTTCTTTTAATTTTTTAAATGACGGGCAATATACTTTGGGTTTACAGAACTATAAATGCCTAGAAACAAATTTCTAGAAGATATATAAGATCCCTTAAAAACAACTTTAAAATAAAAAGTGAAAAGGTTAAGGGCTTTTGAAATGTGGCTTCACCGGAGAATGCTCAAGGTCCCATGGACCGACATGATCACGAACACAGAAATTCTCAGGCAGAGCAGGCTCATAGCAGATAGAGAACTGCTTACATCAATAAAAATCAGGAAAATTTCATATCTGGGTCATATACTTCGAGGGGAGAAGTATCACTTGCTCCATTTAATATTGAAAGGCAAGATAGAGGGTCGCCGAGGGCCTGGTAGGAGACAAACGTCTTGGCTGCGAAATATACGAGAGTGGACCGGCATTAGAAGTGTGGAGGAGCTATTCCCGGCAGCGCAAGACAGAGAGACATTTTCAAGAGTGATCGCCAACGTCGATCGACTTACTAACAACGTAAGCAGGGACACTGGAGGT
The DNA here is from genome assembly GCA_929108145.2 of Limnephilus rhombicus. Taxonomy (NCBI): domain Eukaryota; kingdom Metazoa; phylum Arthropoda; class Insecta; order Trichoptera; family Limnephilidae; genus Limnephilus; species Limnephilus rhombicus. The sequence continues at coordinate 66,175,848 of OV815270.1, forward strand.
CTAGATTCGTTCAATCAAAAAATTAGAGTCCTTGCGAGAGCCTTGAAGGAGTAACCAACCATCTGTTTTACTTATACCAGGGTGGGTAAGTGGTGGATAACCTACAATGATCGCCAACGTCGCGTCGGGGGGATCTGATAGGGCACACAAAGAAGGAGAAAAAAAAACTTTTTTAAAACCATGTAATAAAAACAACAGTAAAAAAAAGGATTTTCAATAACTAAATAAATACACATATCCCACACACACAAGTATTTTTATGAGAGTACATCTTTAAATAATAAAAAATATATATACAAAATTATGAAGATGCATGTTTCATGCATTATACATGTAATTATTACTCGTTTATCAATTATGTTTATATTTTGTGCAAATAAATTTAAAAAAATATATATTATTAAGTACCATTAAAATCGACTGAAGGAAAATTATCAAAAGTAATATGAATAAAAAAGCAATAGTTATTTATGGACGGCAGTGATCATTTTTAAAAATAGTTTTAAATTCATGTGAGAAAATGGGGTTTACCGTAAATATTATCTAAAACCGAATGTACTAGAAAAAACCTTGTAGGTATTTATGTTAAACTATTTAATTACCAACAAATTGAAAGATGATGCAATGACGTAATTTTTTGTTTTTTTTTATGCTGAAAATAATAAAATAAAGCTAATAAACACTATGACATCACGAAACATTTACAAAAAAAAATAATATAGCAGAGACGTAGATACAACAAACAAATAGCTAGGTAACTAACTATTGACGAAATATTTTATTTCCGGGAATTCACAAAATTTGATGAGTAGATATCTTGAATAAGTTTTAAGATTTTCACGGCCAAAAGCATTTTCGTTATTTGTTTTTGGGGTGTTATGCCGTGTTGCGAAGGTAGCGCAATATCTTCTTTACATAGTATAAAGCAAAGTCGCTCCCGCTGTCTGTACGCTTATGGCGATATTACACACGTCAACCACATTGATGCGATTTGGTTGAACGGCGTATAATTGAAAGGGTGTGCTGTTTAGACGTACTTGACAGAAGTGGACCATACAATCACATTGCTGTCATAGAGTTTAGAATGTCTTCGAAACAGGTCGTGCGCGCAGGAATTATATCCCTCTGATTTAATGTTCCACAGGCTTGGATAGTTCTTAAAGTGCTCTAAGAACAGAGGCGTATGCTCTTCCCTCCATTTAAAAACCATTTTCTATGTTGACAACTCACTACAAAATAAAGTCACAGTTTGACAATTCAATACGCGCGCACAGTGCTGCGCGCGCATGCAACGCCGCATTCGCGCATGCGCACGAAGGACAACAGAACCAATCGCATTGAAAATATTAAACAAGTTGAATATTTTCAATGCGGTGGAAATATGACGCGCAATGACATGGAAACATTCAAAGTCTTGTTTACACGGTGCAATTTGGTATCTACAACCTAATTGCGAGGCAGAATTGAAACGTCTAATATGCCCATTAGATCTTTTAAACTACGCAGCGGATTTTCATGCGGTTTTCACCAATAGATAGATTGATTCAAGAGGAAGGTTTGGGTACATAATTTGTCAAGGTTTTGTGTAAATTGATTGAAATATCTTCATATATTATAAATCAAAGTCCTCCGACACATCCGTCTGTTCGTAATAAACTCAAAAACTAATGAACGGATTTTCATGCGGTTTTCGCCAATAGATAGGGTGATTCATGAGGAATATATTTGTCAAGATTTTATGTAAATTGGTTAAAATAAATAATATATGAAAGGAGCGAGCTGGCAAGCGGGCGGTGTGGATTTGATATGCATGCAAATTAACAGATGGCGTTGGTTATAAAGGTTGGGTAATGGCGTTGTCAGTAGATGGCATTGTGTTTCGTTAGCCACAGCAACGTGTTCCCGGGTCTGCTAGTTAAAAATAAATGATGTCTCTACGTCCGCGATCGGGAGGCGTAATCAGCGCCTGAATATATGACGGCTTGAATTGCCAATATTACAATAGAGCCCAACTATTTGATCGAAGAGCCCAACCAATAATATGTTTGTATCTAATAGATTGACTTTCAATTTCTCCGCGTGGTTCTTCTACGTAAAGCAAGAGTGACAGTTTCAATAGGCCGAGGTGACAATTATACTTCCAAGGCGTGACGTAGGTGTGACAAGATCTATCCATGCTAATTGCGTGCGTTTTATCTACCTACATACTAGTACAAGTACAAGCGTGAAATCCGGGTATCATTTCGACGAGCTGGAGATAAACCAGCAAGTCTTGAAAAAACGACGACATCATTCAGATTTTATCAAGAAGAATCAACCTTCTGATAAGGGATGGAATTTTTTAATTCTCTTGTACAATGAGTGAGCTTTCTCTTGTTTTGAAGGTCAAGTGTGCAAAAATTACATTAATCTCGCAATAAAATTGTAGATTGATTAAGGGTGTCTGATTTACTGTAGATATTTTTTTTTTATATTATAATATTTAATCGAGGCTTCTGACTCGCATACTGCTGTCATTTTTGCCTCATCTGTTTTATTTATTTTAAGGTTTCATTTTTTTTTTTTTTTTTTTTTAAATATATCCTATATATTAATGTTGCAATATTAATATATGTATGTATCTTTATAAAACAATGTATCATATATTTTCCATGTTGCACCATCTAATGAATTTCATGAGTCTTGAAATGGCATAGTAGTCGGTTGAAGCTATCAACTTATGAATTTCCGATGGGTTTGAGGTCATCAATATTGTTACTCTCTGTTGTTCAAATTTAATGCACTTTGTGAGAGTGTGTTCAATGTCTTCAAATTCTTCACATATAGAGCACATTGGAGAATCAGAGAGGCCTAACAGACACAATATTCTTCCCATTAGTGCATGTCCGGATCTTAATCTAAAAATGACTCTCATTTCTGATCTCTTCAGATTGGTTTCAGTGAACCATGGTGTTTTAAAGGGTTCTTTTTGAAGCTTTCTATACCATACGCCCTTATTGGCAGATAAATTTTCAAAATGCTCATTCCACATATTATTACATAGTAAATGTATTTTTTGGGAGTAATCTTCGTTATCTGGCGTCCAGTCATACTCGTGACCTTTCACCCCTGCTTCGTCTGCCAACAAATCCGCCTCTTCATTTCCATGTATCCCTACGTGAGATGGAATCCATTGTAAACGTATGTCAATGTCTTTCTGATGTAACTTCATTAAGTGCTCTACAATATTATATGCTATTTTTCTGCAGGCAACTCCTTTCGAAACTCTCTTTATATGTTGAAGCGCACTTTTGGAATCACTTAATATAAGAATTTTATTCCAGTTGTTTCCATCTGCATACTTCACCGCTTCTTTGATTGCTATCAATTCTGCATTCATAATAGGGCAGTCTTTGTTCAATTTTATTTGACGAGTGAAGTTGTTTTGCATTGATATGAGGGCAGCTCCAACTTGTTCAACTTTTTTCGATCCATCGGTATATATCTGTTTAAAGCCTGAGTATTTATTAATTATCATACCATTTACGACGTTACTAATTTCACTCAATGAGAGTTGTCTTTTGGGGTAATTGAAATTGTCAATCTCAACTGAAATACATTCCAAATCGATATACTGTAGATATAAAAATATCTGTTTAAACGCCAAATTTTTTGTTACTGCATACATTTGTTTCAATGTTTGACGTGCTAATTTCAATAGAGTAAAGGCGTACCAATAAAATATACCTTCCAACCTTACCCCTTGAACGGCACGTTTAACAGAAAGAGAGGCTACAATTGAGCTCTTAGTGGCAGCATCATAAGCAACCACCTTAAATCTGCACGATAAAAAAATACAATCCCGTTCAAACACAGATATTTATTTATTTTATTTTAGTAATTTGTACATTGAAGTTTGCAAATTGCTAATTAATTATAAATTATAATATTACACATTGCATACTACATTTTTTCCAGTTTGATGTAGCTCCTACAATAATCTTGAACCTTCCAATTGGTGCGGACTTTAAAGTTTCTGGCAGCGTGTAATAATGAAACTTCATCTCTTTGTACAGTAAACTATTCTGCGTATTCGCTTTGTCCTTTTTTGGTATCCTTATTTACTTGCAGATCCTTGGATTAAGTCTGTGAATGTCCTTGTTGTATATAATTTTATTTGTTAAGTATTTTGGTAACAGGTTGTTTACTATTTTATGGATAAATACCATCGTGTTCAATGCGAATGCGTAAAGAAAATGATTGTTTTCAGTTATGCAACAACGAATGCGCGGTACGGAGGCATTTTTGAGGCAATGTTTTCAGTTCGGAGTATGTGTAGTTTAGGCAAAGTGACCAACTGCCTTGCATTCTGTAGGCTGTACCAATGTGCGATGGCATCAAGCATCAAGCGTCAAGCATGTCCATACTATTGTATATTGTGTACCGTGTAACGTCCACCTTGGATGGGCATCTCCAGCGTAGGAGAGTTGCGGAACGGCCCGCGGGCGCGGGCGTGATCAGATTACATGCCGAGTGACGTATTAGCCGATTAGCGTGCAATGTCAATACCTTCTTCAACCTCTGTCCTCCCGTTCGGCATAGCTGGCCGGTTGGCCCACATACCGGGGCGTGCCACCAAGGCGCTCGCAATCAATTTTAGACTATTGTGAAAACTATTTGTTAATTATTTTATTTTTTTATTAAGTCGAACCAAATTTTAACATGATTTAATTTTACTCGGACCCACTGCTCGAACTCCTTAGAACACTTTCCGATTGGACTGGACTTTTTGAAATGAGTGTGCTCATAAAATGAAAAAAAAAAGTTGTACGAATGAAACGTATTGGTATTTAAGTACTAGAGTTCGTTGATATGTTATATAATCATAAAACGTAGGCTGCTGCTTTCGAACTTGGCAATGACCGCAGCCGTAAATTATATTGACAGTCTCTATTTCTTCTTGTTTTTTTAGTTCATTCATGAGCTCGCAGATTGATAAAATACGACTGACACAAAAAAGTTCATTTATGTTATATAAGTTGTAGAATGTATGTGATGTTGAATCTTTGGTGGAACCAGTAAAGAATTAACCTACGAACATGCTGACAAGGTTTGAAGGTTTTTTAATTAATTTCAGTCGATTAGTATCAATTAGAAACACGGCTCTTATTGTTGTTAGAGCCTGATTGGAAGCAACGTACATATATTATCGTACCGCCTATCAAACATTTTGCTTTTGCTTTCCAAAATACGCTCACTAAAGAACATGTTATATATTATTATTAAAATATATATCGGGAATAAATAACATGTGTTCCCAATTATGTCCTCTGCATGCGAAATGCACCTAAATTTCTTTCAATAAACAGTGTTAATCTCGAGTGACCTCCCAGGTAAGTATGGTCCTGTATATTTTCTGCCTGTACAGAGTACGAATAAAACAATATATGTATATATGTTTACGCAGCATCGCGTTCATTGGGCAAATCATTGTACATATATGGTTTCGTATCAATGATCGGCGAACCGGTGGATGCAATTTTTGGCCTTAAATTGTTTGTCTAGTTTGTAGTTGGAAGTAAGATTGTAGAAATACATATATTATAAGTTTGTACAGCGCCCTTTGAAGTGATTTTTCACAAAAACGACGCTATACAAATCATCCAAATATTTAATTATTATTATATTAAATAAATATTTTTCACATATATTATGTAGGTATTTGAAAATGTTTTAAAAGTACGTAATTTCTGTTTATCTGTGATGTAATATCAAACTTTACAAGTAATATCTAATCACTTTTACAAACACAGTCTTATCAAACATGTTAATATTTTATTTTTAGAACATGCGTGGTTACATTGTGTGTTAAGGCGGTACACAACCCTAATAATTTTTGTTTGCTCAAAACACATATTTTAATCATTTCCGGCGAATTCGTAAGTATAATAAAAAATTTTATTCCCATGCCGCACAAGGGATGCGGGTTATTTATATTTTAGATTAATAAAAACAGTTCCTTACCATAAATATATTTTACGTACAACGATTTTAAAACTTTATAACCCGTTTTTTCAACTATAAAGTTAGCGGTAAGCACCAGATTTTATTTTTCTAGACGATGAATTAATAACTTCGGAAGGACAACATGGAGACACATTTGAAATATTTGTAACATGTTCTTCAGAATTAATTAAAATGAACGCGGCCGAAAGGTCCAATCTCCAGACCTGCTAGGGTGAATTCGACCGTACGTTGTACAATACGCCGTGCAACGGCGTATATTTGTTTACACGCTTTCTTCACTTACGTCATTAAGATTTCCACATTATTTTGCTTCTTCTTCTTTTCTTTGATACGGCAAATTCAACAGTAGTTCCGTCCAATAGACGGGTCGCGAGTCGCAATTGTATACACGGCTTCTTTACTTACGTCGTTAAGATTCTGAATATATTTTAGGGTATATTGTCGTCATTATTTAAAAATTACACAATTATATACAGTAGATATTACAAATTAAAAAAATACAATTCACACAATACTTCTTTTTTTAAATTTCAACATATTGCCTTTTCAACAAGTCGGTATTTCTGGAAAGATCTTCAATGCTCTGTAAGAGTATATTAATGAGTTCTGTGATTTTATTTCTTCTTCTTGTAGAGTGATTATGTTTGACGTTTATTAGTTTAAGTTGAGACAACAATACTGGTTAAAAATTATTTAAACAAAAATTATTTAATAATATTGTTTAACCAATATCATTTAAATAATTTTTAACCAATATCTAAAACGTCGATTTTACAAAATTTTTTACTTAAAAATGCCGGATACATAACATATCAGATCGTTGTAACGACGATCCTGCTGACCTACTTTACGCTGTGAAGGCGCGGGCAAAGTCGTCTATAGGTGGATTGCTCGTGCCTCAGACGCCAGGTAGGTGGCTGCAATATTATTTCGGGTAGTTTGGCCGAGGGGACGACCCTGAATGAGACTTACGCGCGCCGCCTGCCAAGGGAGGCGCCCCGCTATGGACGTACGGACTACGGACAACAATCGATTACCTAACCGCAACTACCTGCTACCTGCTCGCTGGCCGCTGTCCGCGCGGAGGCTGTTATGCAATGTGGCCAAAGATTGGTCGCATTTATCGGGACGAGAACGCGGACGGTTGCGAAATAATTCTGAATAAGGCCCGCGAGAGAGCCGCTGCCGAGGACGAAGATAACCGCGGAGGCAAACAGACCGACAAGGAAATTATCATCGGATTTACCTACTTCGATTTTTCCACGTTTCGGTAAAACTGACAATTTATAACATATTTATTTTTTCCCAGTACTCATATTGCAATGTCATGCAGAATTGCGATTCAGAATCGAATCGCTGCTGGAAAAGGCTTTAGTCACTGATGAGAAAGATCAATAGATGTGCGTTATGTACGTATCTGGTGAACCGTTTACCTCAATTTGCAATACTTCGGGTGAAATTGATCGAAAAACGATATCAATTATCGAGAATATTACAAATTATTACATTATAACAAAAAGCATGTATGTACAATGTGGCCTTAGGTAAGTGAGCGTTTAGATATTCGTTTTTTAAACTGCAAAAAAAACAAAAACAAAAAAAATGGTCTGTCTGTGGCCTTGGCCCTAGGGGTCGAAATTTTTCTTGTAATGAGGAATACATACCTTGTGGGATAGAATACACCTCTTTGGTTCGTGTACACAAAAGTTATAAACATGTAATGCGATTACATTTGAATACCCAGCTTCTCTCCAATCTCTCACAATCAAAACACAAAACATGTTGAAAACATCAATAAGTTAGCATAACCTTAAAAAATCTAAGATAAGTAAACAACTACTTACTTGAACCCTCGCATTCCGAATTTCTACCGATTTATAACATATTTCCCTTGAACTTTTTAAGTTTTTAAGTTCCTAAAAAAATATATGTTATATCTGAAGATAATAAATATCTGTATATTTGTAGAGCCGAAACGGTAATTATATGCAATTCCCTATATAGAAAAAAAATTGCAAAGTATGCCCCAAAAATTATTAAAAACAGATTTAGTTCTGTTATTTGACATATTATAGGTGTGAAAAAAATCACAGTGTATCTTTATATGCAACTTAGGCATGTGTTGACAGATTTTTGCTCTATTTTAAATGAGTCGTGTTTTATTAAATATATATGATTAAACGAATGTTGGCAAAACGACCTAAAATATAATTTAAGTTCACACGTGATAGAAGCGAAACTTTACCAAAACAATCTCAACCAAGCTCATAGGAGCCTTGAAAACTGAGGTCAAAGCGGCCAACGAGCGCAGATTTAGCGTCATTTCCTCTTCATATTTCAACCAATAGGAGCCTTGAAAAGTTACATCATAATCAAAGCGGCCAACGAGCGCAGAATGATGCTTCGCAGTTGCTGTAATGCGTCATTTCCGTTTCTTACGAATTTCAAATCACAACGAGGGCTATAGAAATTTCACTTCAAAAATTATATATTAATTAACCATTATTTTTAATAGTTTACGAGTTTTAAATCCACGAACATCAAGTCAGCAATAAACAATAATAGGTCAACGCCGCACCGCGCTGGTCGGAACACGAGTAATGCAGGAATGAGCGACAGACAGTGCAAGCAAGACCAAGCGAATTCCTCGCCGTTCATTGAATCCGAGAAAACAGCAAAGTTAAAAGGTAATTAATGGGCAAGTATTACCCCATTAATGAACGTTTTAACCAAAATGACAATCTATGGAAGCGACTCAACAGGTTTCGGCATTTATACTTCGCAGATTTCAATGTCAACTTTGAATTTACAGCGTGCGACTCGGGTAAAAGCATTAAAAAACTATTAAATATTATAATATGTATTTATGAAGTCGTGCATATTTTATTAAACTGCCAAGTCAGATACGATCTCAAATAACACACCTAAAAGTCGAAATGCAAAATATGACCTTTCGAGAATGCATAAATACATAATATAATATTATTTAATATTAATTATGCAATGATTTGAGATTTTCGAATACGTAAAGTAGTATCGTGATTAATTTTAGGGTTTAATTTTCAGTATTACATTACATTACAATGTAATCAAACATAAAAGTTAACCACAAAATAATTCAAATGTACACTACATCTATACGAAACCAAACCTTTCGACCGCAATTTAAAAAAAAATTAATAATGATAAGTTTTAAGGTTTTCACGGCCAAAAGCATTTTCGTTATTTGTTTTTGGGGTGTTATGCCGTGTTGCGCTACCTCCTTCTTTAGCCAACGTTTCGGTAGATGTTCACACATCTACCGGATCTGCTCTGATGATGGACACTGCAACGATGTCCGAAATGTTGGCTAAAGAAGGAGGTAGCGCAACACGGCATAACACCCCAAAAACAAATAACGAAAAAAAATTAATAATATTTTTAAGAATTATTTTCACATGAAACTTCAAAAAGTGAGTTTATAATATATTTGCCTAAAAAAATATGTGGGTGTTTTTATTTTTTTCGTTATCAGTAATTTTAGTTAGAAAAATGTAAGATGAGCCATTTTTAAAACTTTTATATTTCCATTCAAAATTTGTATATATTAAAAATCATATGTTTATTTTGAGTCGTAAAATTTAAAAGCGTATTTCATCACCTTTCAAAAACAGTGTTTAGTTTTCTAATGCGTTCAAAAATATTCCATTTATTTGGATTTTATCGCTAATTAATGGAAATATTTTGACTTTCCGACAAAATAGGCTTATGCCCTTATGATGGACCCTGTAACGCTGTCCGAAACGTCAGCTAAAAAGTAGGAATTACAAGCATAATAATAATCCAAAAAATAATCACAGTAAGATAACCCGTTTTATCACAGGAGACCATATTTGTCCCAACGCAGGTAGGTGTAATATAAAACGCTGTACCTCCCTTACTATCATAGTAAGAAATATGTTCTAATCGGTATTAGAAAGGAAAAATACCACGCTTTATATTCCAATCTAAAAAATAGCCACCAAAAAAGTAAAATGTACAATTTTATGTACACAAAAATTTTTAATCGCAAATTGAAAAAAAATAAAATTTAAACTTCAGGAATTTTTTATAAATTATTTTTACATAGAGCGACAAAAAAGTGAGGTTACAATATGCGTTTGTTATACATTCGTCTAATAAAATATGTATGTGTTTTTTTTATTTTTATTATCAGTAACTTTAGTTAGAAAAAACGTAAGGTGAGCCATTTTGAAAACTTTTTTATGTTTGTATGCAAAATTATTATAATTAAAAAAATATGTTTATTTCGAATTCTATAATTTGAAAGCGTATTTCATCACCTTTCTAAAACAGTTTTTGGTTTTTGAATGTGCTCAGAAATATTCCAAATTTTATTGTAAAGCGAAAATATTTTGACCATCTGAAAAAATGCCAAATTTTTGAAGGGGTAATGTTATGGTAATAATTTAAAGCGTAATACTTTATCATGAACTTGAGATATTCAAGAATAGGACAACAAACTTGAAGTACATCTATCTGCATCTACAACGTGTTTACATAATAGTAGGAAAATATTAAATATTGAACAGGGGATTTCTAGTATTCCGGAACGTACCTAATAACAGAGAATGCTCAAGCAGATCTTATTTATCTTTAATATGTTAATGTTAATTCAATAAGCGTTTTAAAAAAAAGAGCATGATGAAGTCAAGGGATAACCACTTGCAAATTTTAAAATTCTAAAACGTAGTAGCTACCAACGTACGTTTCTACTACGCATGTACTTTTAATAAATAAATTATAAGTATGTAAATTTATAATTATATTAATAATTTTAATTAATAATAAATTAATAAAAATTAATAAGTAAATTTATAATTATATTATAATGGGGGGAAATTCTAAAATGATTTAAGCAACGTCTCTATTTAACCCGTTTAATCACAGGGGACCATATTTGTCCCAGCTCACATTGGTCTCTTAGAAATCGTTGTGTTTCCCTTACTATCAAAGTTAGAAATAATCGATCTAAAGGGTATAAAAAAGTATTGAAAAGGTAACCACCAAAGAACTAAAATGCACACCTTTATGAAACCAAAGTTTTCGACCGCAATTTGAAAAAAAAAAATTATATTCCTCGTTTTGGTATAAAAAAGGTCCCACGATAAATCTCATATTTGTATTAAATTTGAAAAAAAAACAACTATAATTTTAAGAACAAATTTATAATATTCGGGACAAGGCGTCGGTACTATGCATCATCTTCTTTAAAATATTTTTGTGATTTATTTTTGGGGTGCTACGCCGTGTTGCGCTACCTCCTCCTTTACCCAACGTTTCGGACAGCGTTACAGTTTCCATCATCAGGGCAGATGTATAATTGTTAGTGGTGAAATGTGTGCTTATGTACTTGTAAACTCGGCCACCCTGACAAATCGGCAATCGCCGAGCACTTAATCGAAAAATAAATAATAAAAATACTTTTGGCCGTGAAAATCTAAAATCACACCTTTAAAAATATTCTATAATAATCTACACATTATCCCTAAGTAATAAACAATATTTAAAAAAAAAAAAAAACAAATTTAAGGAACACATTCTAAATAATAAATGTATAATTTGCAATGAGGAATTATTTAATGAGTTTTCTATTGAAATGCTCATTAACAATATGTTTATTAAATTTTATTAGTATCGAAGCGGTCGATTCAAGAAAAATCGGCGTGTTTATGAGATTATGGTAAAAAACGTTTAAAGCTATATATTTTAATTTATGCTAATCAGCGGTGGATGTTGGATTGTTAACACAAAAGAAACAGCTATCATCAATTAAGTAATAACATGTTAACTGTCAACTTAAATTATTAACGAGTTTAATGAAAATATGACAAGTTTTATCGAGTTCTTGAAAATTGTAAAATGAGTCATCGAAAAGAACCATACAAATTGTTGTTGTTTTTAAATGCTAATGCATTAAAAATAATTATTTTATATGTATTAAGTAATAAAAAATAGTTATGTAAATATTGATTTAACAACATATTAACTAAATGACATTAAGGTGTGTGAAAAATATCTTACTGATTACTGACAAAACGAGTGTTAATTTAAAGAGAATACATTCGTTTAAGCGTCGCAAATATGTCGAAATTAAAATTTATTCAAATATTTAAAGAAAGAGGTTCTTCAATCTTCGCAATTTTACTTTGTGTCATCATTTCAAAAGCACTTAGTAAAAAATATTAATGTTAATCTTATCCTGACGAAGAAATCTTTGGTTTTGAAACATGCAGATTATTTTAACTAAATAGGTGGTGTTTTACAAAGTGATTTGTTTTCATTTAATTTAAGGAGGTGATAATTATGTGAAATGTATAACATGTACCTTTATTAATTGTTTTAGATGTTATTTACATTTTTTTTATTTGTTTAATAATTTCTAAACGTTTTATAATATATGTGTATAATAATAATTTTGAAAAGCTTAATAATAAATGTGTTCTAAATATTACACAACTCAATAACAACCATTTACCATATATTAAGGTCAATAAAGATTAACATTGGTGTGTTTGAAAATGCACTCACCTAAATTCGAAAAGCACGTGAAGATCAAACACAGGTAAAGAGGCGCCAAAACTCACAGAGTGTTAGTAAAATATTTCACAAAACTTTCACGTTTAAAAAAGAAGTGTTTTTATTTATTTAAATGAAATCGTCGCGCTCGTAAATCAGGATAAAAATCGAAAAAAGTGTCGAAAGATAAATACGTGAAAAGGCAAATCTTAGTGTAACCCAGAACGCAGGCGTTCTAGGCGAGTCACCCGGTATACTGACAAGCTCGCGGCTCGAAATGCTTTATAAAACCACCTGTTCATTCAAAACAAGACCCGGTCAGGGGCAATTGAACTTTGACTCCCGCTGCAGACCCCAGACCCTCGCGTATTGTGTTCGCGTTTGACCGCCCCGTGCGTCCCGCCCAATGCGGATATCCGGGAAACCGAAATATACGAAAATGGGTTAAAAATTGAAATTAATTTGTTCACTTGTTCTATATTTGAAAGATGTCGATTTGTTGGAGCGCAGTCGACGCGCGCACGACGAGACGGTCGTAGGCAGAGTTGTTGGTTGTCGGTTGGCGGACGGTGGTGAGGCCTCTACCGGTATGGCGCGAGGTGCTGCCAAATGGTGCCAGCGAACGGAAAGAACAATACATATTGCAGGTAGTCTGCGCCGGTGTGGTACGGTGATCGAGGCCCTTTCGGCGTGGCGGTGCACGGACCGGCGACCCGCTGACCGCATTCCTGGAGTACCTGCATCGCTCTCCTTGTCAGCTGGTGATGAGTGGCGAGCACTTCTCACTCAACTAACTTTCCGGGTTTCCATTCACCGGGAGGCGTATTTACGAAACCTATAACTACCGGCGACTGAAATGGGAAAGGGTTTGTTGTGCAAAAATCACTTAAAACCCTATACCGGTTCAGTCGCCAACGCGCTTCGCTGCTCTATCTGTTTCAGTGACGGTGACGACCGTAAATATAGAGAGTAGCTTCTGTTGGTGCATTATATTCCCAAAAGGTAAGAAACTCAATTTCAGGATCATTAATAGTACAGTTACAGTACATTTTGATACATAATTAACACTTGCATGTAATTCACTGCACACTTGCTTCAATGACATTTATACATGGTCACACACAAGTATACTACACAAGTCCATACTTACTAGTTCAGTTTTTTTTTACATGAGCTCCACATAGGAGGCCTTGAGGAAAATAATTTCCCTCAGGGCTATGTCATCTTTGGGGATGCGGTGTGGAGGGTTTTTTAAGGAAAGGAAGGAGAGGAGAGTTCTGTGAAGGAAGAGGGTTTAAGGGGTGGGTAGAAATCTGGGATTCAGTGTGTCCTGGTCATCCGCCTCCAAGACCTAGACAAACCTCACCCCATGAACTCGGGCACCCCTGCTAAATCACCAAACGTGGCGAACCACTTTGAGTGACCTACGGCAGAGGTGTTGGTTATCCAATAAAGGTTTCCGGGGCGGCGGTACCCATTCCCGCCTCCCAAATTCCAACATACCAACAGACAATAATACCACCAAACAGTTTAACCGCAGGGGTAGGTAGAGAGGATGAACCGCCGGCGGTACAGACAGCAACGAAACGCGATGGCGACTGAACCGGTATAGGGTTTATTGTAGGTGATGTCCCATATCAGTCGAGGCTTTGTAAATATGTTACCGGGAGGCACTCTCGGCTTTCACCCTTCCCCGCTACTGACATCGTTATAACACAGTGTATCATTGAAATATGTAAGATACCCCAAATGTAACCTTAGAGTAATAGTGGTAATTGCCTTCTAAGGTGATAAAATTAATTATTTTATTTTATCAAATACATTGAAAAAATCTGAAATTTCAGGTTAAGGTAAATAGTTTCTCTAGTAAACGGTAAATCCAAAATAATAAATTATGGTCATTTTATAGTTTTTCTGATGAAACAGCATGATTTTTTCGTAATACAGGACAAATAAATACAGCACGAGTCAATCGATGCACATAACAAAAGATAATTTTTAAAATTATGAATGGTTTTATATTTAAAACCAGTAATAATTTATTATAAAGAATAAAAGGATTCTTACCGACTTGATAATGAAAAATGCATTCAATGTATTATTTGATTTACTTAACATAATAATAAACTTCTACAATAGCAAAGGTTATTATTTATTATTTAATAGCAAAATACCTATATACACAGTGTTTCTACCTTCTACCCACCGCTTCAAATGATATAATATTAGGACCCGGCATTCCGAATTTCTTCCGATTTATATAGATTTTTATCATAGAACACTTTATTTTTTTATTCTTAAAAATTATGTGTTATTTTTGAAGATAATATCTATACATTTGCCGAGCCGAAACGTTATATATGAAATTCCATCGATAGAAAAATAATCCCAAAATATGCATGGAAATTATTTAAAACATATTTTGTTCTGTTATTAAACACGTTATACGTATGAAACAAATCACAGGGTATTTTTAAATGCCACTTTAGATATTTGCCAAGAGATTTTTGCTCTATGAGTCGTTTTTTACGTCGTACGCGTATTATTTATTGATAAATCAATGGCTTTTGATACAATTGATCATAGTAAATTACTGGAAACTCTTGAAACAATTGGAATTACAAGAAACCTACGTAAATTATTTGTTAATTACTTTGAAAAAGAAAGGTTTTTGTAAAAAATTTGGATCATTATAGCAAAAAAAATAACGCGTTTGCAGGCGTACCACAAGGGCCCATACTAGGCCCCACCTTGTATAATATATGTCACTGAAATTGATTTTTTTCTCGTGTAAAATACTTTGTTTATGCTGACGACACTGCATTAGTTATTTCACATGAGAATTTATTAACGACAAGTACTTTACTGCAAATTTACATTTTTAACACAAATTTGTCGTCCATAAATTAAAAATTCGACCTAAAGAAATCCTGTGGCTAAATTTAAGAAAGAATACTCGGTTTTAGTGAAAATTTTATGTTAAGTCCACTTTTTTTAATAAACAAGGTGTCAAATGTAACTCTACAATAAATAAGAAATATTAAAAAATAAATTGGTCGCTAATATTCTAAAATCCACATTGGATATTTTGTGCGTGCAACGACTATATTACCTATACATAATAAAATTAGCAATAGGGTACCCTAACCATTAGGTCAAGTATTTTTTAATGTTTATGAATGCCCTACCCACAAGAGTGCCAACTGCTCCCGTCTGAAGCCAGTGAGATTATGGCATCCCCAATTGGGGTGTGTTGTGAGGCTGAAAGTAGTAGAGAGGGGAAGGAGATGGTAATTTATGGCTTCTCACTGTACATAAACAATAATGTTTCACATAAAAATCAACCTCACTAGAACTAACCGCCTGTATCGAGGTTAATAACTTTTTACACATTTTAGTGAAACAATATAAAGTAATCTAATCACATACAAAAACACCTAGGGGGTATTTCACCATCCTCCTCATAGATTATTTATACGGTAACGTACATTTTAGATTAAGTATACAGGATTTATGTATTTAAAAAGTTTGAGTTTACTATTCGGTACTTGAACCTCTGAATAATGGCTACATATAGTTAGCTGAGTTTTTTACCACTTGCGAGTTTTTATTTGTTTATTTATTAACTAGCAGACCCGGCCACACGTTGCCGTGGCTAACGAAACACAACGCCATTACCCAACCTTTATAAAATCCACACCACCCGCTTGCCAGCTGCCCGCTGCCTGAATTAAATATTTGATTTTCTCGGCTTTTCTCTACTATAATAAGCATGTAAACCTTCCCCTTAAATCACTCTATCTATTGGTGAAACCCGCATGAAAATCTGTTTCGTAGTTTAAAAGATCTGTGTGCACATACATTTTGAGCGACAACATTTTATACTATGTAATGCAATTCGAGCGGCCGCTACTAATTATACAATGCTTGCAATGCAACACTGGATATTTAAAAAGGGAAAATCAAATACCTACTTACTCTAGGACATCTATTTTCCAATTTCTTCCGTAGAATGAATTTGAAAAGTGACTATAGTACGGCCCGCCAGCCGTTTTAAATCGCACAAAAGTATGTTTTCTTTGAATTTCTCGAATGTATTATACATATAAACATTCCTCTTTAATCACTCTATCTATTGGTGAAAACCATATGAAAATCCGTTGAGTAGTTTAAAAGATTAACGCACACATACATTTTGAGTGACTTCATTTTATAACAATTATTAGCCTGAAACACTCATCCACATTGAAAAATCTTCCGAGAAAAGATACATGACGCCAACGGCTAATAATTGTTGCTTATAATAATTGTTACCCTTTGTGCTATGCATAAAAATTTGGTCTTAAACGTTAGTTTAACAATTAAAAATAATAATTAATATTTGACAAGTTTAAGTATTTCCCCAATAAATGAAGACATAATTTGTCTCGACGCCACCTAGCGACGGATTTAACACTAACCGTGTCTCTCTCGCAAAAATAAAGTTGGTTGTTTTCAGGTGGAAAAATATAATAGGCAGTAATTGTTGAATAAAACACTAGTATATATTTAATCATTTGGCGGGTATAAGATAAGCCGCCATAGCTCAATTGGGAGAGCAGCTGACCGGCAATCAGAAGGGCACGGGTTCATGTCCCGTTGGCGTCATGTATCTTTTCTCGGAAGATTTTTCAATGTGGATGAGTGTTTCAGGCTAATAATTATTGCTTATAATAATTGTTACCCTTTGTGCTATGCATAAAAATCTTGTCTTAAACGTTAGTTTAACAATTAAAAATAATAACTTCATTTTATACTATGTAATGGAAGATACTCTCAGTATCGCCCTGGTGTAAGACCACCATTCAGAATTGAAACGTTTCTTGAGATGGCTTCTGCCGTGTTTGGTGACCAGATCTGAATAGCCAGGTACTTCCCCACCTTCCCCTTCCCTATCTCCTTCCCCTCCCCACTACCTTCAGCCTCACAACATACCCCAATTGGGGATGCCATAGTCCCACTGGCTCCAGACGGGAGCAGTTGGGACTCTTGTGCGGTTTTCATGTAAAAAAAAAAAATGTAATGATGGTAATGATATTCGTAAATATTACAGGAGAAAGAAAAAGTATTTTACATGAGTGGTCAGATGGGTACTTTGAGAGTGCATTACAACAATATTTAAACCATAAATAAATCAATAACCATTATTCCCAAGAAGAAACAAAGTAAATATAACACAACTAGAGTGACACTGTTATTAGTTATTAGCCAATCGAACTTATATAAAACTAGCGAGTACCCGGCATCAATTTGGGAGGCGGATATGGGTACCGCCGCCCCAGGAACCATTTATTGAATTACCAACACCTTTGCCCCATAGGTCACTCCAAATAGTTCGCTACGTATGGTGACTTGGTAGGGGTGACCGGGTTCATGGGGTGAGTTTTGTCCGGATCTTGGCGGCGGATGCCTCTGCCCACCAACTCGTGGCAGGTGGGATCGGGAGAGACTGGTTGAGGAAGACCTGTAGACCTCTAGTGGTCCGTATTTGTTGCGTATTTTTTTCAAATATAATGTTGTTAAAAGATCTATAAAGCATTTGAGAACAGAAAGTTTTATACCTACACATAACATAGTAAAAAAACAGTTCGACACCAACAAATAAATTTTAAGCATTAATTCGAAAGGCCTGCCTTCCTAAAGCATTCTCGTAAAAATACCAGGGTTTCCCAAACTTTTTCTGCAATGGAACACTTTGGAAACCCGTACATTTTGACGGACCACTTGGCTTATTTTTTAGATTGGATAATTTCTAATAGCAAAAATTTAAAAAAAAAAAGTTTTAAACACATTAATTTATTAGTATATAAACAATAAAAACAAAAAAAATGGGATAAAAAAAGGAATAAATGAAGCACCTAACGACTTTGATGATATTGAGTCTGAGAATTGCAAATCTTTTTGATATGAGGCACAATATATTAAGTTGAAATCTAAAATCTAGTGTACGGCTTATATTACTAATCTTTGATTTCCAAATACAGATATACACATATATGTATTATTCGTGAAGTTTGAGTTCTCCTTTCGAGTTTGATATTTGATTGATAACGATTATTTTCCACAAATTAATTTCACAAGATTTTTGTCACCAACATATATTTCAACAACGGAATATTATTTTTATAGTTCGAATATTTGCCAGCAAGGATGTAGTGACTGATAGATTTTTACATTATTTTACTTTCAGTTAAAGTCTATTTCGGAAACATTCCGTTACTCCGTTGTCATTTTTTCCACATCGCACAGATGTTCATATTATATCAGCACGGTAATAAATTTCAGCGATTTTTTTGTATGAAAAATGAACATTTACTGCGGTAACAGCATCAACGGCTTTCAACTTCTATAAAACCTAGTTTCTCTACTTGGTACTTGGAACTTGGAAGGGTCTGAAACCTAAATTAAGAACCAAAGTGAAATATTTATACAAATAATAATTTCTTGTGAATAATATCAGTCGTGTTGAGATTTGAATACGTGCATATTATATTAAATGAAATTCCTCCAAAAAATTGTCACGGAACCCCTATTCAGGTTCAACGGAACACTGGTGTTCCGCGGAACACAGTTTGGGAAACCCTGCTGTAGACAAATAATTTTTTTTTTAAATTGATTAATAATATTTTTGAATATATAAGAGAAAATCTTAAAATTAAAATGGGGTTCTACAACTTAAACTTGATGACACTAAATACATCAATGTTAACTTTGTTGTAAACATTGTAACTAACTTGTTCGGTTTTCAGAAAACTCATAAAGGTTTCGTAGAAATCGTTGTACCTCCCTTACTATCGTGGTTAGAAATTAGAAATATGATTTAAACGGTGTTCAAAAGAGAAAAAACCACTCTTTATGTTCAAATCTAAAAATTTACCGGAAAATAATTAAAATAAAACAACTCTATAAAATTAAATTTTCCCACCGCATTTTCGTTATTTGTTTTTGGGGTGTTATGCCGTGTTGCGCTACCTCCTTCTTTAGCCAACGTTTCGGACATCGTTGCAGTGTCCATCATCAGGGCAGATCCGGCAGATCCGGTAGATGTAACAAATAACGAAAATGCTTTTGGCCGTGAAAATCTTAAAACTTATCTTTCCCACCGCAGTTTGCAAAATTATGAAACTTTGGGAATTTAATATGAATTATTTTTACATGAAACAAAAAAGTAAGTTGATATATATGTGTGTGTTTTATTTGTAATTTTAGATAGAGAAAAAGTAAGGCGAGCAATTTTTTAAACAATTTTTATGTTTTTACAAGTCTTTACATAATTTGAAAGCGTATTTCATCACCTTTCAAAAATAGTTTTTAGTTTTAGAATGCACTCAGAAATATTCCATTAGTGTGGATTTTATTGAAAGGCGGAAATATTTTGACCTTCCGACAAAATAGGCCCAAGGCCTGAGAGGTTAATAAAATTACAACACGCGAAACATGAAACAAACCATACAAACACGATCTGTAGACAGCACAAGATATATCATAACATCCATCGGAAAATCCATATTACCATATTTGATTGAGATTTGTTACAGTTCTTTGTTTGGTAAGTACGAATCAGGCAGCCAATTTCTAATAATTACCATAATACCTAATATAAGTATTCATGGAAAACATTCACTGCAACCAAAACCTGTTTCCACATTTTTTGCCGGGAGGTAATTGAAAAATTTGGCAGTAAGGTACAGACAAACTTTAGAAGACGATTTGAATAATTTATCAATAAATGACAATCGTGTGGTGTTAATAAATCATTTTTAAGCGCGTACAAATGAACACCTAAAGCGAGGTCTCCCAGAACACGAACATTACTATAAACGTTGGCAATGGGGGCGTGGCCTTACTGCAGGCGCGTACATGTGCAAAGCCACGCCCCCGTTGCCAATGTTTATAGTAATGTTTAAGCAAATGTGTAAACAAATGTTCATGTTCACGGTAGGAGGAGACCCCGCTCTATTCACGGCTAGGGTCAGTTTCATTATAATAGTCCCAGTGAGAGATGATATGTGATACGTGACGCCATCGTTCTATTATCTTTTGCAGTTTTCGTTATCAAACAAGACGTGTGAAAAGAAAGAGGACGAACGTTGATGATGTCCGTACGATCTCTCGCTGGGTCCAGTTTATCTATAGCAGCCCAGATAGTGGAAAAGTAAAGTGCGGTGGTAGAGAAAAAAGGAAATAGAACTGGGAGATTTATTTCGTTTCTAGTTTATAACTAACAGTTTTTACCAACGCTAAACTAATTTATTAAGAAACTTTTAGATTAGTAGTGGCCTCTCCTCGGGGCGATACGGAGTGAGATACAAACTCCGGAACGAATTGCAAACATAATTCGATTAATTTAGTAGAAGTAGTTAAATGGTTTCAGATTTACGTAATTTCTACATAATTTTATTTTTGTGTTTCTCCAACTCACCGAGCGGTTAAGATCAGTGTAAAAATGTTTACATTAACGAGATAAGACGACTCCAGATACTAATATCTACAGCCTGTATGTCGGAAGAATATCTAGAGCTCATATGTTGAACTAATATCTACGAACTTCAGAGTGTTGACTAATATCTACAGAGCTAAGGTCGGACGAATATCTATGACGGTCCCAGTGTTGACTAATATCTACAGAGCGTAGGTTGAACTAATATCTGCAGAGCGTAGGTTGGACTAATCGGCTAAATGTGTCCAATAATCCGATATTAGGGATTTTCACATACATACTTACATAAATTAAGTTTTTTAAACTGCATACGCAATATTACGTTATTCCAATATGCTATACATAATTGCAAATCCAACCTCTGCCAGTGCTGTAGATATTCGTCAACACTTTGGTTCTCATAGATATTAGTCAGCAGTTTGAGCTGTAGATATTCGTCAACACTTTGGTTCTCATAGATATTAGTCAACAGTTTGATCTGTAGATATTCGTCAACACTTTGGTTCTCATAGATATTAGTTCGTTTTTTTTCAGTTTTTGGAATTCCTGTAGATATTAGTAGACGCCTCCGATAAGACTCATACTGAGCGCCGACCGAAATGGCACATTGGAAGGCGTTCTAAATTGGGGGTGGCCATTTTAAATGCGTCAGCGACCAAAGTGGCTCAGAGGTAAGGGTCTTAGTTGAAATCGGTTACTGTCCGATATGGGTATCAAACCACGCGCCTCAACCTGGAAAAACCAAGACGGTCATTGGAAGGTGTGTTAAACTGAGTTGTAAGCTCCTTGGCCCCTTTTTGCGAGAAACACATACTGAACGCCTCGACCGGGCGAACCAAGTGCCTCAGTAGTGTTTAACCAGCCAGCGGCCGAAAATCCACATTTCGTCGAAAGTTGTTCTTACAATCGTACAGGGCGGTTCCAATGAGAAAGATTAAGTATTCTCCGTACCAGCTTTTTAAAATTATAACTCAATATCGATTTTATTTCATTCCAAAGTTGCTTTAATTTATACCTACATCCAAAAATGCTGAAAGGCGTGATGATAAAACTATTAAAATTATGTACTTCGTGTAATTATTTTTTGATTATAAGTATTTAACATTTTTCAATAATGTCTAAGTTAAATAAGAATGTAAAAAAAATCTGAAATATATAAGTTTATAAGTGCGCAAATAAATACCACAAACGGATCAATTTTCGTCCAGAAACACATGTACGTATTTATTTTTTAATGATTTTATTCAAACTAAAATTTAAATTCTAAGACATGCGATACCTAGATAATGTATTGATTTATTTTACTGCATGATTATAAGATTTGAAATGAGTGTGGTATAATACAAAATCTTTTGTGAAAATTTAACAAATCTGCCAACGACCTATGGTATAACCTTATTATACTAAAAAAAAACATTTTTTCTCAAAATTTAAAACATGCGAATGCTAGATAAAAGAACAATCTTTCGAAATCCATTTATAATTTTTAATGGAAAAGAGTCAATACGTCTAAAATCTGATTTCAAAATGACATATTTGTGGTTTTCTCTGGTAATACCCTCTTAAGGCGGTACACAACCCTAATAATTTTTATTTGCTCAAAACTTACATTTTAATCATTTCCTGCGACTTCGTAACTATAATAACTACTTGTTTTCCATGCCGCACAAGGAATGCGAGTTATTGATATTTTAGATTAATAAAAACAGTTCCTTACCATTAATATATATTACGTACAACCATTTCAAAACTTTATAACACGTTTTTCAACCATAAACTTAGCGGTAAGCACCAGATTTTATTTTTCTAGACGATGAATTAATAACTTCGGGAGGTCGACATGGAGACACATTTTAATATTTGTAACACGTTCTTCAGAATTAATAAATGAAGTTAAGGTCGACAGGCCTGCTAGGGTGAATTCGACCGTACGTTCGTACAATAAGCCGTGCCGCGGTGCATATTTGTTTACACGCTTTCTTCACTTACGTCGTTAAGATTCCTACATTATTTTTCTTCTTCTTGTTTTCTTTGATACGGCAAATTCGACAGTAGGTCCGTCCAATACACGGTTCGCAAGTCGCAATTTGTATATACGGCTTCTTTACTTACGTCGTTAACATTCTGAATATATTTTAGGGTATATTGTCGTCTTAATTGAGCGGTTAACTCCCTGGGCCCTTTGTGTAGGCAAACAATTTTTGTTTCATCCACATAGAAACATACGAAATTATCCCCTAAAAACCAATATTTTTTTTAGTACAATACATTTATTTTAATTTTTCGACCTGGATGAGCCACCTCTTGGGCCAGATAGCAGCCAATTTCAAAGTTTTTTTTTGGTTTGACTGAGGACTCTACATAGTCTACATTCCTCCCCTGTAGTACGTGCCAAATTTAGAAGCCGACCTTTACTTGATAAGATCCATTCTCGCACAGGTACTTGAATGACTGTAGGCGAAAAAGAAAGATGCGTAAAACATACGTGCGACAGAAAAGGCGGGGCTGGGAGGCACGCCGCTTTTCGGACCTTAAACTCGCATATTACGACGATTTCTGTAACAACGTCAGGTTGGCATTCAAGTTTAGCGCTTTATATACTGGCTCTTAACTGCTGTAAACTTTTAAAATGTTAAAAAATATTTTATTTTCTTGATTTGACCGATGATTGAACCTTCCTCCCCAGGGACTGATTAAAATGAATAAAAACCGCTAACACCTTAGCCAAATCCTAATTAGATGGTGCCGACATTTATTTAGTATATTAACTGTTGTATCTTTTTAAATAAAATGTCAGCCCATTTCAGAAAAATGCGCGTGAGCGCGTAAGTGTATGTGAATGCCACCAAAAGTTAATAGAATGTATTGTCATCGTCAACGAGTCTATCTGCCGAGTTTCAGCTCAATCGGATGTCAGAAAGTGGGTTAATTTCCACTTCAAAAATTTGCATTCATTCACGAAAACAAAATCGAAATTCAAATAGATGTATCTAAAAAGGACCACATATCTACAGTCGGAGAGAAATGACCTTCGTAAGACCGGATTTTAATAATTCTTCAGACAAAATATTACCATTTTAAAAACAAAATATAAAAATAAAGTCCATTGGCAAAATTATTGCGAGTTTCTAAATTGCTATACTTCGATAAGTTCTTCAGCACTGAAAAAAAATGGAGAGTTTATTTTTTAATTAATGAGAATCCTTCCTTTTACAATTATCAAATTTTACTCATAAAACAGAGAAAAATAATATTCTAATATTTATTATAATATTATGTAAATAGTGCGAACAGAAAGGATATAATAATTACCTCATTACCTTGAACAAACGATAAATTATAGGAAAATCTATAGACCTACGTATCTTGTAGTGGTACAAGATCTGCCAAATTTGAGAGGTTTTATATTCCTGATATTGGATTTCATATCGGCCATGCAAAAATGATCAAGGCGGCATTGGACTTGACGATTAGGAGACGTAATGGTCAAACGGTTGAACGGCTCATTTCCCAATGGACCACAAGAGGAAGGTCAATCGGAACTGACAACACAAACAAGATGAGAGATGAGATGAGGCAAACCTCGATCCTGGCCAATCATACGCTGCGCTGTTTCGACATTTTTATGAGTTTCAGCACATGGCGAGAACAATATTATTATACGGATGATAATTATACATTGAAGATTACCCTACAGCCTGTGGTCACTTTATTAATTCAATGTCAGTATAAGGTCATAATTTACGCATCGGCCATTAGAGTTGGAGGCCGATTTCGGTAGCATCACAAGGAGTCTATGAACTAGACAAGTATCGGCCCCTAAAGCCTCAATTACATTGAGCTAGTTCAGTTATCTGGGAAATCTGTTAGTAAACTCGCTCAGTGTAATCGTATTACTTGCTAACTAGCAGATTGTTGACTATCTACGAAAGTTGAAAGGTTGTCAACTTTACTTGCTACTCGCTTACTCGTGATTGGTTTATTTATGTTTTCAATATGGCAGTCAGCTTATTTCGTCTGTCAAACATCAGGCAGGCGTGCGTCGTTGGGTAGTTCGCTACTGAGCGAGTGGACAGTTTTGTGTGTCATCATGACAATCTCACTCACCGATTCACCCGCTTTTAAACTTGGTAGATTTATCTTAGTAGTAGCTTGTAAACTCGTTCAATGTAATTGAGGCTTAAGAGGATAATAAACAATATAAATTAATTTGTATCAATGATTCTCATTACTTGTGTAATTTTGTAATTGTGTACATAAGTTTTGCGTAAAAGGAAAATAAATAAAGCGGTGGAGTGTTCCTCATTTGGTTTTTTCCCGAATTTTTAAGAACAAAATGTTTGAACTGCAAAAGATGTAAGCACACAGATGTTCAATTGGTTTGTCTATGATTATTTCTAGACAAAGTCCAAGAATCCATGATTTCGCATTTGAGTTGGTTTTTCTGGGGTTAACTGTTGACATTTGGGTGACGTGATTGTGTTCAAAGTAAATACAGCCTATTGACATCGAGCATCAGATGACGTGGATGTGCTTATTCATACATAACATATTACTTGTTCGAGTTGTTCACTGTGTATTTGAAGATGTTTTTTTTGTCGATCATTTTCAGAGTTACCAGAGGATCTCGTGTCGTGTCTACGTCTGTCTACCTTTCGTGTAAAAGGTGACCCTTGGCATCTAATATAAAACCCAAGGAAATTCCGGATATTTCAGTAGGCATTAACAATTTTCCTGTTGGTCTCTTAGGTTAATTTCTTCGATTTTGGAACAACTCAAAGTTTTCATAGAAAACGTTATCTCCCTTACTATCGTGGTTAGAAGTGTGATCTAAACGGTGTTTGAAAAAGAAAATACCACGCTATATTTAAATCTTAAAGCTGACCACAAAACATTGAAAATATACACCTTTATGAAACCAAAGTTTCCGGACGCAATATGAAAAAAAAATATGACACAGGAAATTTTTTATTAAATTCTTTTACATGAAAAGTGAGTTGACGATAACGTCCATAATATATATATGCCTAATAAAATATTATGTGTCTATATACGAATTACGATAACTCAGTAATTTTTGTTAGAAAAAACGTAAGGTGAGTAGTTTTTAAAACTTTTTTTATGTTTGCATTAAAAAAATATATATTCGAAATATTGGAAAGGTGATAAAATACAATTTCAAATTTTGTATTTCGACAAAGCATATAAATTTTAAAATATAAAATTTTTGCAAGCAAACATAAAAATAGGTTTAAAATTGGCTCACTTTAGATTTTATCTAACTAAAATTACTAATAACGAAAAAATAAAAACGCGTACATATTTTATTGGACAAGTGTATTAAAAACGTTACTGCCAGCTCACTTTTTTGTCATTCTATGTAAAAATAATAATAAAAAATTCCTAAAGTTTCATTTTTTTTTCCAAACTCGATCCGAAACTTTGATTTCATAAAGTTGTTCATTTTACTTATTTTGTGGTTAATTTTTAAATTTGTATATAAAGCGTGGTGCTTTCTCTTTCTAACACCGTTTACATCATATTTCTCACTATGATTGTAAGGGAGACACGATTTCTACGAGACCTATCTGAGTTGTTCCTGAAAGCGAACAAATTAAGCCTGACGGGTTACCTCTATCGGATGGGATTTATTAAAAATCTCTGATAATTTCACATTTTGCAGATCCATGGCTACCATGCGATATATTTATAAACATAAAAATCAATACAATTCTATACCGTACACAGGACTAAACCGGTAGTACTATTTACTTTAGGGAGCTAGGTACTCATAGAGAAGAAAAAAACCGTCAAGAGTTGGTTTCATCCATATCCACTTGGTCGATGGTTGGTTTTTAATATTTTTTATGTCGTCTCTAATAATGAGGCCGCACATTGTAGCAAATATTACACGATGTATAAATGGTTTAAAAAGATAATTACACACTGTTTGAACAAATAGAGGATCAAACGAAGATCATCTGCCCGGAATGATCGATTTTATCTAAGAGGTAATGATACGTGTAATAAGACAAAGAGTTCATAACACTTCATGATATGATGTGATATTATGTATCTACGTATAACATGGGGTAAACACATAAAACTTCAATACAAAGCAGAAATCTTTTTTCTGTGTCGAGTGGAAGACACACTCAATATAGCCCTGGTGTAAGATTACAATTGAAAATTGAAACGTTGCCTGAAATGGCTTTGCCTGAAATCCAGGCTTCCACATTCCTCTCCACCATCTTCTTCCACGCCCCACTGCCTTCAGACTTATAACACACAATTGGGATGCTATAGTCTCATTGGCTCCAGGCGGGAGCAGTTGGGACTCTTGTGCGGTATTTACATTAAAAAACATCAAAACGTCTTGAACGGTGAGCTCTGGAGTAGCGAAATTTGCCTAACTTTTTCTATTCGGCGTTTCCAGGTCAACTCTTTTTTTTTTTAAATTCGAATCGTTATTTCAAGTTTAGGAATTTGGAAATTTTCATTTAATTAAAAGACCAATAACTTTGTTTACTTCAATTTATTTTGATACACAATCTTCCACAAAACACAATCAACTTGTATGTGATAACAGTGGCAGTTGGGACTACGAAACACAATCAACATGTACGTAATAAAAACAGTAGACGTCGTCCACGAAACACAATCAACATGTATATGATAACAGTGGCAGTTGGGACTACGAAACACAAGCAACATGTATGTGATAACAGTGGCAGTTGGGACTACGAAACACAATCAACATGTACGTAATAAAAACAGTAGACGTCGTCCACGAAACACAATCAACATGTATATGATAACAGTGGCAGTTGGGACTACGAAACACAAGCAACATGTATGTGATAACAGTGGCAGTTGGGACTACGAAACACAATCAACATGTACGTAATAAAAACAGTAGACGTCGTCCACGAAACACAATCAACATGTATATGATAACAGTGGCAGTTGGGACTACGAAACACAATCAACATGTATGTGATAACAGTGGCAGTTGGGAGTTGGGACTACGAAACACAATCAACATGTACGTAATAAAAACAGTAGACGTCGTCCACGAAACACAATCAACATGTATATGATAACAGTGGCAGTTGGGACTATGAAACACAATCAACATGTATGTGATAACAGTGGCAGTTGGGACTACGAAATACAATCAACATGTACGTAATAAAAACAGTAGACGTCGTCCACGAAACACAATCAACATGTATATGATAACAGTGGCAGTTGGGACTACGAAACACAATCAACATGTATGTGATAACAGTGGCAGTTGGGACTACGAAACACAATCAACATGTTTGTGATAATAACAATGGACACCGTCCACGAACCACCAATCAACATGTATTTGATATAAGAGTGGACATCGTCCACAAAATACAATCAACATATTTGTGATAATAACAACGGACATCGTCCACGAAATACAAGCAACATATTTGTGATAATAACAATGAACATCGTCCACGAAACACAATCAAAATGTATGTGATAACAGTGGCCGTCGTCCACTGAACACAATGAACATAAAAGTGGATATCGTCCACGCAACACAATCAATATGTATGTTATAATAACATTGAACACCGTCCACGAAACACAATCAATATGTAAGTGATAATAACAGTGAACGTCGTCCACGAAACACAATCAATATGTACGTGATAATAACAGTGAACATCGTCCACGAAACACAATCAATATGTAAGTGATAATAACAGTGAACATCGTCCACGAAACACAATCAATATGTACGTGATAATAACAGTGAACATCGTCCACGAAACACAATCAATATGAAAGTGATAATAACAGTGAACATCGTCCACGAAACACAATCAATATGTACGTGATAATAACAGTGAACATCGTCCACGAAACACAATCAATATGTTTGTGATAATAAAAGTGGACATCGTCCACAACACACGTTGATTTCGTATCAAAATAAAGTGACGTAAACAAATTTATTAGTCTTTTAATAAAATAAATAATGCCATCACAAAGTGAAAACCATTTAGAAGAACTTTTCTTCAAACAATTGAAATATTCATTCAACCGTCAATAATATTGTTTGTTCCAATTTTTTTTAAATCATTCAATCAGATCCTACTGATAGTCTACATAAATCGTTTGATTGAAACAAATTTTAATGTGTCGACAGTTGCTTTGATACTTTGACGTTTTGCTACTTATTACGCATAGTGAAAACGTTATTCCGCCTTTCAATCTCATTGCCAGCAATAACGATGGCGACGAATCGAAATCCCGTGCGAAGCCGGCAGTAAAACGCGAACTTATAACTAGTGTAATTATGATTGCAGTATAAGTGACATTAGCTGTTTACCAGCGATGCCATTGGTATGACCTGATGCAAGTCAAGACTCAAGACAGGTAGTAGACAGGTGTCCGATGGCGGTGCAAAGGCTGCTCGCTTCTAAATGCTCGGTATGCTGAGATCGGTATTGCTCAAGCAACACGACTGCAATTAAAACGATAATTACCTGTCGTAATAAACATTGTACTATACTTGCATAGCTACAAAACTTACAAAACCTATTCTAAAGAGTGTGAAACATCGAGGAAAAGAGCCACGTGTAAATTAATTTGTAATATATGTTGCTTAAGCGGCGTGCCCTCCACAGTCTACGTTTACACTATCAGCTAAACTACTGGAGAGGGAGATAGCTGGAAAACGTGAAAATACATGCTGAGATGGACTATGAATAGGGTTACCATAAGTGACTTAAGGTCTAGGGAAATTTCCCAGCATCTAGGGGAGAAAAAAACTTTTTTTAGGAAAAACAGAAAAAGCACAAAAATCAGGGAAATTCTGAAATAATAACGTAGGAAAATTTTACTCCAACCCAAATCGTTTAATGGGCCAAAAAAAAATTACTGAGCATAGGTGGGCCAACCACTCACTTAATAAAATCAGGTCAGTTGCTTTCGATCTTACGAGAAACGTGCGGAAATAATATACTGGTTGGAATTGATTAGGAAAATACATTTTTAGTGGGGCCATGAGCCTGGCACTTTTCAAGTAATAAATCAAAGACCCCCGCCGAGAGTCCGAGGTCTAAGAACAAAAAAGTTCTAATTTCACAAAATATAATATAAATGCGATTAATTTACGAGAATCATTTTTTTTGTATGAATACCAAAATCTAAAACAAAGAAAGCTGAAAACTTCATTTTGGGCCAAAAAATCTTCAATTGGGATGCATGCGGCCCATTGGCCGCAGGTTGGGTGTGCCTGCTCTAGACAAAGGACGCAGTAGAGATAACCAGACAGCTATGGACGGACAGCACCATTTGTAGAATAATGTTCGTTATTAAACTACATTGTGCTGGTTTTTACATCGGCATTATAGATTTTGTCGGAACGTGTGGCAACCCTAGCAATGAACCATTATCAGTAAGAAACGGAGAGCGCTACGCCTATAGACAACATCATTCCTTCATACTACTCTAATCGAATCTACAAACAGCGGCGCCTTTGTTTATGTAGGTATATCTCATGGATCAAATTGTTGAATCTTTTTTGATCAAGTGATCCGATCCGATCGAATCTTTTTTGATCAAGTGATTGGTCGGATGATTGTGAAAAGCCGGGATGACCTATTAACTGCTCCCGTCTGGAGCCAGTGAGACTATGCCATCCCCAAATTGGTGTATGTTGTTAGGCTGAGGTTAGTGGGGGAGGGGAAGGAGATGAGGAAGAGGGAGGTGGTGAACTACCTGGCTATTCAGATCTGGTCACCAAACTGGGGATTTTCAATTTGGGAGGCGGGTATGGATAACCAACACCTCTGTCTTAGGTCACCCCAAGCGGTTCGCTAACGTTTGGTGACTCAGCAGGGGTGCCCGGGTTCATAGGGTGAGGTTTATCCAGGTTTTGGCGGCCGATATGTCTGCCCACCCACTGCGTGGCGGGCAGGGTCGAGAGAGACTGGTTGAGGGAGATATTTTATCCCCCAGCCAGAATCTCTCGACCCATCGCCTTACACCGCAGTTGGAGGGATGGATTCATACGGCCGGCACTCTTGAGCCCCAGATTCCTACCCACCCGTCATACTTATTTTCTTCCCAGAACTTCCTCTCCTTCCTTTCCTTAAAAAAACCCTCCACATAGCATCCTCTAAGATGACATAGGCCCTGAGGGAAATTATCATCCTGAGGGCCTGCTGTGTGGAGCTAAAGTAAAAAAAAAACACGGCTAAAGCTTTTTCCACCAACGTTTAAATTCTGAATGGTGGTCTTACACCAGGGCGATACTGAGAGTTTGTTCCACTTTGGAACATGCCGCAAATGTACTATATAATATTTTAATGTAATTAATTGTGAAGCAACACAAATTAATTAAATAAAATGTATCTACGCACGCCGGGATTTGAACCTGCCACCTTCGGATCTTTAGTCGAGAACCTTGCTCCCATGGAGGCCGTCAAAGACCATCTCATCGTCAAAGGTACATCTCATCGATAAATTTATCGTATCTTTTTTGAAAAAGTGATCCGATCGATCATTGGTGGTTCGTGATCGGGTCTAAATGATCAGGACTAAAAGGTAGCACTCATGGCTTTTCCCAAGTATAACAGCCAAGAAGCGTATGAGAAGTCGGGGAAATGACAACTAAAAGCGTGGGTTACCATTAGCAGTGTGACAATATAATATGTTGCTTCTTGGGTTTTGCGCATTTTCAACGAAGAATCGAAGGGTTAACGCTTAACACCACTCGCGGGGGAGTAGAGTCCCCCACCAAGCAGGTTATCGCAAATATTTCTTTTATTTTAAGCCTTACGCGCTTTCGGCTTCGTGTATTAAGAATATCGCCCGAGCTGACCTGGGACTATGACTTAGGTCGCCCACGAGTGTAATTAAGTAAGAAAAAATGTGTTAATTACATTTTTATGCATTGGTGACTCGGAAATGCAAATCTTAGTGAAGGTATCTCTAATGCATTTTGTGACAAAATTAGGTTCAAATGGGGAAAAACAGCGCCATCACGGTCACGATTTCGAGCGCATAACATTATTGTGCATTTGCCTGGTCTAAGAGGTCCTACTCTCGGACTCTCCGCTTGAAATTCCTATAAATGTCACATGTTTGTGTAAAAAAGTAATATACTAGTTTTCTTGGATTTATTATATGTCTTTCATTAATTTTAAATAAATAAATCCCAAAAAGGTGCTTATTTCTATTTATATGAAACATAAATTTATGGGGGACCTAGGTCCTCTACAAGTGAATTTGTGTAGGCTGAAAATAGCGAGTGTTGCTAAGGGTTAAAGAGCCGAAGAAAGAAATAACACGAATCACCACTTGTTTGTTCCCTGTTCGGTCTCCTTTCTGCTTACCCATGGCCAGATTGACAGGTCGTTCGGAAACATACGCTGGATACATGGACTTTTACATATTAGAAGAGTTACAAAAAACAATACAGCGACATATCAATATTTTTGATATGTCGAATAGAGTTGAAAACACTATCGCCCTATTTGTGACTATGTGAAAAATCAGAGTGTGCAATTCACACGCAGTAGAAGTGAAACCTTCAAAAAACTTAAGTAGACAAGAGTGGGGAGACTAAGAAGCATTTTTTTATCAATGTGAAGGGTGATTTTTTCCATATTTTGCCGTCGAATTCCAGTGCACCTTTACCTATACATTTGGACATCACATTAGTATTGTGTTTTCTTCTTCGGAGTCGTTAGATGTCGCTTACTTTCGTGTTTTCTTTACCTGTTCATTTTGGAGTGGTTTAAAGATTGAATATTGATTTTTAAAAGAGTTTTTTTTTATTTGGATTTCGTAGGATTCGACCCTTAGTCCGCTGACTGACCGCTAAGGTTCGTCAGGCGCTTCATTCCACTAGACCAGAGGTTTCCAAACTTATTTTTATCGTAGACCCCTTTCAAAAATTTACTGTTTCAGCAGACCCCCTGTTGCTACATTTCTACCACATTCCCAAAACTCGTCAAAAAATGTGAAGATTAGACCAAACGTTTAAAAATTGCATCGCGGCTAGTTCCAATCCTAAAATCTGAGTGGTATAAATAAAAAGAAAAATAGTGAATTTTCTTGTGTTCTATTTATTAAAATAATATGATAACAGACTTAGGGGGGAAATACATGTAGATGACTCAAAAAAATCTTTTTATTTTTTTTATTTATTTCATAAATTGTTAGTATAACTATCGATTATGTTCCCAAAGTTTTAAATAAAAATTTCAATTCGTTCCGGTGTTATGAGGGTGTTGGTGCCGAACTGCTTAGTAAACTTGAAACGCATTTTTCACGAAACGACTTTTTTGAATTTGTGTGCACTCTAGCTCAGAAAGTTTTTAACCAAACATTTAAAAAATTTGCAAATACCTTATTTGTATAATTATGCTCTATGTGAACTGAAATTCGAAGTAATATCATTGTCAAAGGTATTTTTTAATTGTATAAATGTGAAAAATTGGCAAAAAATCAAGGTTTCCTGTTTACAAATTTAATTTCCATTTTTCTTGGGAAAAGTAAGGTTTACATAGAAGAGACACGTCTTTAATTAAATTTAAATACACATTGATTTGAGATGAAAACTATGACCTCCAAAATGTCAAAACACAAAAGCTACGTCTGATGCTGACGTTCGATGCATAGCTGCTGAAAATTTTCATATTTTCCGAGAAAATAATACTACGAAAAATTCACAATATTTTCTTAAGTACATGTGTAAAATGACCTCAAAGTCTCAATAAATTATACACATTTATTCCATGTCAAAAAAATCATGAAAATCATTAAAAAAAAACCTAGTCCTGTGTCCTGTATTTCCCACCTAAATAGAATTAAATATCGAATATGCAAGTTTTTACAAGTAACAGTCGCTGACCTTCTTAAAATATACTACTCAAAAAAATTTTTTTTTTTTTTTTTTTTTTACATTAACTCCACACAGGAGGCCCTGAGGAAAATAATTTCCCTCAGGGCCTATGTCATCTGGGATGCTGTGTGGAGGGTCTTTTTGAGGAGAGGAAGGAATGAACATTGGTCTTGAAGAGACCCATGTTGTAGGAAGGAGGAAACACAGAGGCCGGCAAATCATTCCACAGCCGAGCTGTTGAACACAAGAACGAGTCGAAGAAACGACCCGTTCTCATGTGACAAATGTCAACTGTGTACAAATGTTGGGCACGCGTTTGGCGTGTTTCCCGACTATGCACCGGTGCCGAAGGGATCAATGATGCTAGTTCCTCGGAGCATCTTCCATTGTAATACCGGTAGAACAAGGATAGCATTCCCACCCGACGCCTGTGCTCTAAAGATTGCAATCCGTCTGTTAAGATGGGAGAATCTATCAAACGGACCGCCCGTTTCTGCACAGAGTCGAGGGTATTTTTCAGGTATTTTGGAGCTCCAGACCAGAGGTGGCTGCCAAATTCAACCGTGGGGCGCACTTGCGATTTGTACAGGGTTAGCAGTTGTGTACTTTTAAAGTATCTGCGGGCCCTGTACAGTACGCCCAGTTTTTGGGAGGCTAACTTTACTCTGGCTTCGATGGAGCCCCCATACCTGAGCTGGTCACTTAGGGTTACACCAAGCATATCAATGGAGGGCCTGTTCGGAAGATTGCTTCCGTTGAAAGAGACTAGATTTTCATTGCGATCCCTTTTAGACGTAATCAGACAAGATTGGGTCTTTGAAACATTAAATTCAACGAGATTATTTTTACCCCAAGAGAAAACACTCTCGAGGTAACCGTCCATTCTTTGCTTCAAAGCCTTACGAGCTGTTGGAGTTTGTGAGCCCTTTGGGGGCTTGTCAAACAAAAAGCTATCATGAACTGTACTGTCATCCGCGTAACAGTGAATTGGTGCACATGACAAAAGGTCGTTGATGTGCAACAAAAACAGAGTTGGAGACAGAACCGATCCCTGCGGGACGCCGGCATTTATCGAGTGAGAGGAAGAGGTGAAACCATCGACTACCGTCTGAATCGACCTCTCCCTCAAGAAGTCGGCAATCCACGTACACAAGGATGCGGGAAGTCCGTAAGAATGCAGTTTGTTGACAAGTCCTCGGTGCCAAACCCGGTCAAAGGCCTTGGATATGTCCAGTGCAACCGTTTGGGTCTCACCGAAACGTTCCAGGCATCGCCCCCAAACATGCGTCACATACGCGAGAAGATCACCGCACGAGCGGTTCCGCCGGAATCCGTATTGACGGTCGTTAATAATTTTGTTCTTCTCGAGGTATGTGAGCAGTTTGTCGTTGATCACACGTTCCATCACCTTAGAAATTAAGGGAGGTTTTAGAAAAAGGAAATTATTGCTAAATATTAAGGCTATCTGATCCATAAGCCGGCCTAACTGAAAAAAAATTTCAAGCTCGTGGACCAAAAAATTAGCTAAATTATTTTTGCACACTATCTATTAGGATTGCATGAGAACCGTGGCTCAAAATGTAGTTAAAGCTTCGAAATGCTTTTTTATAGTCTCAATACGACCATTTTTCACCGAAATAAAGCCTGCCAAAAATCACCGAAAAATTTTGATTTTTTTTCCCTTAATTTTTTTGTTCTTTAATTTTTTTTGAGCATTGATAGGTAAAGCCAAGCCAACATTTTTGTTCTTTACTATCGAAACCGGATAAATTTTCGTGGACCCCCACATACAACTTGTGGACCCCCATTTTTTATCCCGCCAACGTAGACAGACCCCCGTCGAGTCTCCCGTGGACCCCTGGGGGTCCACCTGGACCACTTTGGGAATCACTACACTAGACTGACTAGACCAAAGGAGGCTTGCATGGGAACGTGAATTTATCGTATTGTATTGGAACCGAGTATCCGTGAAATAAATAAATATTTTATTGCTATCTAGTTCTCTCGCAGGCTAAATCCTATAGATATATGTGTTTGTCTCTTTTTAGGGGGCCATCCATAAATTAGGTATGACCCCTCGGTCCCTGTCACACATCGTCACATTTATGAGACCCCTCCCCCTAGTGTGACGTTACATATTTTGCAATTTTACATCTAAAAATAATCAAATTAGAAGTTCATTTTTTTTTACATGTGACGTCGCAGAGCTGACGACCCCCCCATACCCCTTGTCACACTTTTCTACTCCCCCCCCCCCCTTAAGGTGTGATGTAATTTATGGATTGCCCCTAATGTCGCTTTATTGTTTCATCGAGTTTAAAATCACAACGGTGTTAAAGAATACTTTTAATATTTCCCCGGCCAAAAGTATTTTCGTTATTTGTTTTTGGGGTGTTATGCCGTGTTGCGCTACCTCCTTCTTTAGCCAAGGTGGAAGTTTTCACTTCAAATAAATTGGAATCGAAAATATGACATGTGTGAAATCCTAGGATTTTTAAAAATAATAATGAGAATAAAGTTAAAACGTAAACATAAACAGTAATTCTGGTAATATGGTGGGTAGATAATATCGGGCAAAGTACGTTATTCCTTTACTGATTTATCATGAAACCATTCCCAACAGGTAGGGACATACTTTAGTTCAGTAAAGATCAACCTTTTTAGCCGGAGGTCCAATTGATCCATTTTCAATTCGTTCGCGGGCCGCAGGGGTAGGGCACCTACGCCACCTACTACAGCTCGACATTATAAAATTTGCAGTGGGTTTGTCAACCTCTTTGTCTTTTGTAAAATGATAATTTTTTAATAAAACAATTACAGAACGCATAAAACAAAGCGCCAAATCTCAAGGCCAAACCAATAAATGATGTCGATTTTTATCATATGTATACATATTTTTTTCTCCTGTTCCCCTTGGTCACGCCAGAACTACAGAACGACTTTAACTATTTCATTCATCTTTTTAAAAGTTTTTTAATACTTTGTAGAAGGTTCTTAAGGAAAGAAAAATTAAGAAAATTACGCAGAAAATTCGATAATTTCAGAAAACTTAACGACTATTTTAACTTCGCACGTTTGACAGTTCGCGCATGAAAAAACAAAAGGTAAATATGCATAGAGTCCACCCCACGGATGATACGGAAAGTTCGTGTTATCGAAGTTTGATGCACGGATAGTACAGAATATTCCTTTTTTAACTAATAGACAATCAAATATGACATTTGTCGGAAGTACCAATCTTATAAAATAAATTCTCGTCAAAATAAAAACAAAAAAGAATTATTGGGTTAAGATTCAAACTACGAAAGCTGCATTTCATCATAATTTTAAAAAAACATCCCAGGTGTTGAATGGTGTGTTTGGCAAAGCAGGGTTTGTCTAGCGGGTATGTGTAATTATTCTAATACATTTCTTTCCATGTTCTGCTGTTATAAATACAGGTACAAACTTGTCAATAATGCATTCACTTTGTTTTATATGGCAATTATATTTTTTCTATGATTGGCAGCATTGATTGATTGTCTATGAAATGCTAAATAAAAAACGATAATATAAAATGGCGTTACCGCATAAGTGAATTAATTTAAACAAAATTAATAAGTTAAATGTATTTTTTTTTTCACTTTTCGTAATAATAAAGCTAAATATAACTGTTTGAATAAAACATATTCCGTATTAACGAGTAAGCGGTTCAATGCATAAATGATAATGAAATTTGAATTAAAAAATTGTAATAGGTGGCATGCGAGTTGTTTGAAAACTGAACGTACTGGGACTGAATATATGGAGCGCGGGAGGGGGGTTGGCGAGACGGGGAAGCGGGAGAGGGTAGGCGGGGAAGGTGAAAGGGTTACGTGGGAGGGGAAGGGGATGCGGGAGGGGAATGGGGAAGCACGTGAAAGGACATGCAGGGAGAAATAATTTATTTCTTTGAATATGGCAGTGCAACGCAAGCCGGAAGCCAGTAGTAAAAAAATAAAACCTACTCGCAGTCTTGCGCAACTATTGATTTTTCGTTCGGAAAGTTAACCACAATTTAGTCAAGAAAACTTTGGTATTTTATAAAACGGAAACCTCAAATCGTGGAATAAGGTATGGGCTAAAATTATTCAAATTTCACGGATATAAACAAGAACATTGTTTTTAATTAAATAAAGCGCCCTTGAAGTGATTTTTCACAAAAACGGCGCTATATAAATCATCCAAATATTATTAAAGTTATCAAATTTCATTTAATTAGGTGCGTCTTCTATGTCGTTTTTAGTGTTGTTAGAGTTTGTTCATTGACCTCTTTCGGTTGGACTTTAATTCTTAATTTGTACTAATTGAACTTTTAATATTAATTTTATATCCCGGGGAAGGATGTTGTGGAGTTTTGTTGCAAAAATATGGTTTCTTTGTCTTATTATTAACCACTCGGACCTTGAGCGGATTTTGTCCGAAGGTCAAAATGTTTCGGCCTTCCAATAAAATCCAAATAAATGGAGTATTTCTGAACGTATCTGAAAACTAAAAACTATTTTTGAAGGGTGATTAAATAAGCTTTCAAATTATATACCTAATACGAAATAAAGATAGAATTTTTTAAATATAAAAATTATGAATGCAAACATTGGTCACATTTAGGTCCAATCCTGTTTTTATTATTTGTTAATGATGTGTTATATATTTTCAATGATGTTCAAGTATTAATGTTTGCAGACGACCTGAAATTATTTAAAGCAATCAGAAACATTAATGATTGCCATATATTGTCAAATAACTTGTTAAGATTTATTATATGGTGTCATGATAACCGCTTGCAACTTAACATAAGCAAATGTCAAATTATGAGGTTTTATCGAATAAAGAATCCAATATTTTTCGATTATTCCATTAACAATATGTCGTTAGTATCGGTCTCGGAAATCAATGACTTAGGAATTTGGTTTGACACGAAACTCAACTTTATCAAGCATATAGAAATAATAACCAATAAAGCTTTGAAAATGTTGGGATTTATTTTAAGGATATCTAGTGATTTCAACAATGTCAATACTGTAAAAACATTATATATGTCACTCGTAAGGAGTCATTTAGAATACAATTCCACGGTTTGGTCCCCAAATTATGAGGTTCATTCACATGCGATTGAAAGAATCCAAAATAAATTTTTAAGATATGTGAATTTTAAAATGGGCATTCCTAGTGAATGCCTAAATTACGATAACGTACTTTGTTCATTAAATTTAATAAAATTATCCGATCGTAGAATCATTTCCGATTTAACCTGTTTGTATAAAATCATAAATTCAATGTTTGATACCCCTGATTTATTATATGTAATTTCTTTTCATACTCCAGGCAGGTCAGTCACAAGACAGTACCTACCATATTATTGTAGCAATTCTAAGTCAACAAGTCAATATTATACTACTATGCGAAGGATTCAACAGCTTGGTAACAAATACTCCGATGTTGTTGATATATTTAGTACATCAATTTTATTATATAAGCATACCTTATTGAAGTTTTTTTCATCAAATAGGGGAATATTTTGCTAAAGCTATTAAAATTGACTAACACATTGACAGTATTTTGTTGGCTGAAAGAAAAAAAACTATTTCGGATTTTTTGTATTTTGTACCTACATCCTGTTTGGTTCAAATTCAATACCTAATATTTTTACTTTGTATTTATTTTTGTGCAAGTGTTTTAAGCAGTAGTTTCCTGCACTATTTATAAGTATAATTTCGTTAATATTGTTATATATATGTATGTAAAAGCCTAAATAGGCGTAAATAAATAAATAAATATAAAAGTTTAAAAAATGGCTCACTTTACGTTTTTTCTAACTAAAATTACTGATAAAAAAAAAAACAAACTTAAAAGGACACATATTTTATTAGTTTTATAAACGTTATCGTCAACTCACGTTGTTGTCGTTTCATTTTTATTCAAATTGCGGCGGGAAACTTTGATTTGGATTCAGAAAGATGTACATTTTAGATATTTTTTTGTTTTGAATATAAAGCGTGGTGTTTGTTCTTTCTAACGCCGCACAATGGGGTGATGAACCCGAAAGTTGGCATCAAATCAGTGGTTGTGATAACATCAAATCTTTTTCTTTTTTTAGTTCCGTATGGACACTTTAATAAAAATAAGTGAAAAAAAGTTGTAAAAGTCACACATATTTACTTAGTACAAAAATATAAATTTGAAAAATATAAGATAAATTAAATCAGTTATAATGCTCAATTCATTTCACAAGCTATTTATTTTCAGTTATACATAGAATAGATCGTCTTCATCATCTTGTGACAATATACTATCGTCATCAGTGTCATCACTAATTGGTTTAACTACTGAATCATTCCCGGTAGTCGTATAAGGGTGTGATCTCACTAAGAGAATCGATGACGTGCTGCTGAACTTGTAGTAAGCGCTCAGCAGTGTGATCTAGAAATTTATTGTTGTAATTTTACTTCCGCCATTCAGATTCGGTGACCGTTATGAAGTCGCTTAAAGGGTAACATATTTTCATAGCTCCTTGTACAATTGTAAGGAAGGAAATACCTCTTTATCCTTTCCCCTTATTGGTAACGTCTAAGCTTGGCATTTACAATCAAAGTAAATGCTTCATCATCACTCAATATCTTCTGGTTTTGGGTTTTATCGGTAAAAGCTTTTCTATACTTCTTTGCTCTGGTCAGCGTACTTAACGTGACTTCTTTGACTACAGTCGATCTTGTTGCTTTACCTGCCGACCAAAAAATCACGTGGGTAGCAAAGGCTAACTCAGTACTAGATATTTAAGATAGCAATATCATAGTCTTTTAACGTATCGTACGCTCAAACGACATATCAAACGTCAACGTGGGTCGAATTCTTTTTTTTTGTTATATCTGGTAAATTTTTGCAATTCTTGCCTTGTAAGGCATTCTTTATTATTTAATATTAAGGTGTCATGGTTCTGCGATACTTCAACCATCTGGTTTTAAATTTACAGCAGAATACAGCTTTTTCATTAAAAAATTCTTTTTGATTCTGAAGGTGAAAGACAATGTGTATGAAAGAGGTGTTTTTTTCAGGAATTTTACTTTTTCTACAAATTTCTTAACGCCAGAGTTTTTCATAATCAAGTATAATTAGAATCTCGTACGAACCACTTCAGAAATTGTACCTAAAACAAAACACACTGATAATAGTACTAGAATCGTTTTTTTTATGAAAACCTACAGTCCTCACTTTCAAGTACTATAATTAAGAAAATGGTGAATGAAAGCAACTTCTTACAATTTAGTCTACCAGCTAAGATAATATAATGAAGTATACAAAATAAAGTAAAATATGACGGAATCGTGTGGAACTTTTAACTATTTGCCTCGATGTTTAAGATATTTACAAAAAATATTTCATTCAAATCGTATGACTTTCTCAATAACTACTATAATATAATAAAAGTACATACCATCAGACATCGTATCCATGTTGAATCAGATCTAATCACTTGATAGATTTTGCTTTGTTTAAACTTGAAACGCATTGAAATTTACGCGACAGCAAAAACTGACACGGTCACCCGCACAAAGGTCAAGTTCAAACTGATCTCTTTCCGTCAGTTTCGCAATAAGTGCGACACGCTTCGGTGAAATTATGAAGCATTTAATGAACTTTAAAACTAGCACACTTATTTCATTGTAAAGAATACTTGACTTTCTGAATTTCTGCCAACGCGATACATTAAGCCACCCCAATGTGTGCCGATTAGATCATATTTCTATTCATCATAGCAAGAGAGACACAACGATTTCTATGAGACTTTTATGATTTGTTCATAAAACTGAGAAAATTAGCCGGAGGGGATAATATTGGTTAGTAAAGCACAAAATTCACATATGGAAGTGCTCGATGGACAAATCCGCCCTTGTATTCCTGCAACGGACAGATCCGTACATGAATTTTGCGATTTAGCTGTTATAACTACGAGGGTGTCTGGTGGTCTTTCCGACCTGAACATGAAGATGGCAGCACCCGTCAATAAAAGCTCGTGAATGTAGTTGAGCATCTTTTGACAGTTACTCACCAAAGTTTCGGCCATTTTGTACGCGCAGTTTTTAGTTGACAGTCGTTTGAGTGAGTCGATGTGTGTGTTTTTGTGAAAATGGAAAAGATTGAGTAACGAGCTGTTATTATTTTTTTGTTTTTGATTTTTTTTAATTGAATTTTTTATTTACGCAAGTCAAAGATGAGTTGGACTCTATGTATGGGGGACCACAGTGAAATTTTGGGCAGTTAAATTTAAACGTGGCCGTAAGAGCTTGGGAGACGATGAACGTTCGGGACGTCCAAAAACTGCAACTACTGACGATAACATTGCTAAACTTCACCAAATAGTGTTAGACGACCGCCGAATTAAAGTGAGAGAGATAGCAGAGGTTATAAAAATGTCCAAAAAACGTGTCTGTCACATATTAAATCAAGATTTAGACATTAGAAAGCTGTCCGCGCGTTGGGTGCCGCGTTTGCTCATGTTAGACCAAAAATCCTGTTTCACCAAGACAACGCGCCGTCTCACACCTCAGCGGTTGCCATGGCAAAAATCCACGAATTACGGTTTGAACTGCTTGACCATCCGCCTTACTCACTAGATCCAGCCCCAAGCGACTTCTTTTTGTTCCCTTATCTAAAAACTGTGCAAAAAACAAAAATTTAATAACAGCTTGATACTCTATTTTTTCCATAGTCACAAAAACACACACATCGACTCACTCAAACGACTGTAAACTAAAAACTGCGCGTCCAAAATGGCCGAAACTTTGGTGAGTAACTGTCCAAAGATGCTCAACTACATTCACTAGCTTTTATTGACGTGCTGTCATCTTCATGTTCAGGTCGGAAACTTTTCAGAACACCCCCGTATTAGTAAATGTATAAGTGATATTGCTCGTATATTGTTAAGACTGTTCGATGTTTTCATTTCACATTGAAGCAAATAAACATTGCAGATGAAACTTCACACCACGCATGGAAAAAAAGACAGATTACGACATATTCAATTTCAGCAAGTTAGTGTCAATTATTGTCAATACTTAATTCATTAATATGTTATAGCTGTTAGGCAAATATAAACATTACATGCATTGCTTATTTGTTGCTAGATTCCAATCTTCATTTTTGGGAAAAAAAATTGTGGTAAGGGTGCGGATTGTTCGTAACGCATATAAAATCTTTGTATTTTTTTTTAGCTCCACACAGGTGGCCATGATGAAAATAATTCCCCTCGGGACATAGGCCATCTTAGGGGATGTTGTATACAGGGTTTCTAGAGGGAATACTAGCGGCGTTTTTTTCCATACAAACGTATTCCCCGTCTATCTCTCTGGATTTTGACCCTAGAGCAAATTTTTTTTTACATAAATTAGATATTGACCATTAGCGTGTCGGAACATTTTTTTTTTGATAATTTACTTCTTATAGAAGTTAGGACCTTCCAAAAATGAATAAAATTGCCTAGTTTTAACGCCGTCAAAAGACGTTCAGTATACAAACTAAACAATGTATTTTGAAAAAAAGCAAAACGTACCGACATAGAATATTTTCTTCTAATACAGTTAAGTAGTGAAAAAAAAATTAAAATCGGTCCAGTTTTGGAGAAGAAAAATGGGGAATACAAAACATCGATTTTGACGATTTTATTTAGGTATTTTCGGCCCGATATGCAGTTGTCCCTTTCGCTCAGTTCCCCTGAGGGGAGCGCGGAGTGGAACAGAAGACATTCGTTACAATACCTATCGACGATATTTTTAAATGACCCGCATAGCTCTTAAAAAAAGAAATGAGTGGAAGTTCTGGGAAGGAAAAGGGTATGAGGAATGGGGGGTGAGGGGTCTTGGAATCTGGGGATAAGTGTGTCTAGGAGTGGCGAACGTGTGAATCCACCCCTCCCCTCACTGTGGTGCAAGGCGATTTTCCGAGAGAGTCCTGCTGGAGAGTTCAAAAGATCTCCCTCATGCGATCGCTCCGGATCTGGCATGCCACGCAGTTGGTGGGCAGACAAAGCAAATGAATAAAAGTACGGTTAAGTATCACAAACCAAAGTAATGATATTATAATTAAACTAAATCAAACCTTTCGCCATAAATTTTCCCAATATAATAAAAGTGTGTCGTGCTTACTAGGGAGTTTTATTTACAAAAAAAGCAATACATTTTGCTTTATCGACCCTTTGGAATAATAACAAGGTTCCATCTTACGCGGCAACGTGATATAAAGGGATCTAAGCTACTTTGGGTTCAATATAGCATGACGTTACCGTTAGCAGAGATGGAACCTTGTTATTCCAAAAGGTCGTTTTGCAGGGTGGCCACAAAAAACGGATTTCAAAATTCCCTGATAATTCCATGTTTTCCAGGGCAGTTTCTACATTTTTCCCTGATATGTTTAATTTGATATAAGGGGATACCGTTCGTTAGATAAAAAATAAAGGGAATTCTGTCATCTACAGCATTTATTATTTCTTTGCATCACAATAATCTATTAAAAACAAAATACACTTGCTACAAATTTATGATATTTCGCCTGAAGACTTTTT
This sequence comes from Limnephilus rhombicus, assembly GCA_929108145.2. NCBI lineage: Eukaryota > Metazoa > Arthropoda > Insecta > Trichoptera > Limnephilidae > Limnephilus > Limnephilus rhombicus. The sequence continues at coordinate 66,220,365 of OV815270.1, forward strand.
TCAAGCTTTTGAAACGATAGATAGAGATAAAATCATTAAAAAACTATCTAAAAATGGAATAAAAGGAAAGGCATTGAAATGGTTCAAGGATTATTTAACTAATAGATATCAAACCACAAAAGTGGGTGAGACAATCTCCGAACCAATGAAGATTACATTGGGAGTACCACAAGGGTCTGTTCTCGGACCTATTCTTTTTATAATGTACATTAGTGATATGGTAAAAGTATGGCAGACGATGCATTGATATATATATATAGCAGGAGAATATTATGAACTCATAATGAATCATTTAAATGAAGACCTACATAATATATCAATATGGCTGAAGAAAAATAAACTAAAATTGAATGTAAACAAAACTAAATCTACGAACATTGGAAAATCAGTAACGCAAACAAAAAAAGACATATTGATAGACGGTGAAGTTTCGAAAGAAGTATTTGAAATTAAATATTTAGGAGTAATAATTGACTCCGAATTGACTTTCGCTCAAAATACAAAACCAATTATTAAAAAGAATGCCAAAAAAACTTTGCTGTTGGGAAGAATAAGAAGATTCCTTGACATAGTCTCCAGTAAAAATGTAATCATTGTACCACATATAAATTACTGGAGCAGCATTCTATTCTTAGCAATGAAACAAATGACAATTCTACAAAACAGAGCTATGAGGACTATATTGAAGAAAAATAGGTACACTCCAGTCAAAAAAATGTTAAATATCTTGTCATTTAAACAAATTATTTACTTCAACACTATATTGTTAATCTACAAAATAATCAATAGCCATACATCCTATTGAATTCCTAAGAAAAATTGATAAACTACAAAGCAAACATACACATGAAACGAGGAAAAGAAATGAACTAAGACTCCCCTTCAGGAAAAAAACACAGAGTCAAAAGTCATTGATGTACGGAGCATTGAAGATGTTTGGAGAATTACCAGAAGAAATAAAATTTGAAGAGAGCATAAAGGCATTTAAAATTAAATTTCAAAGATATGTGATTGATTTGGTATAGAGGTGTTATTTTAAGTGTATGTATGTATATATAAGGATTGTATTAGGACATAGATAACTATGTACCTATTTAAAATACCACAATAAAACAATAATAAAACAACTTTGGGATTTCACAAATCGCAAAAATAAAATTATTTGGTTTTATTTTTGGAATTCCCTGATATTATACTTTTTTTTGAAAATCACTGACATTTCCCTGATAATTCCAGGTTCGGTAAAATTCCCTGATAATTCCAGGTTTTCCAGGTCTGTTGCCACCCTGTTGTGGTACAAAAGTTTATATAGAACTAATCGGCTGATTTAACACCTCACTTTCCTCTCGCGTTTTCCCATTCCTCTAATCCTAGTTTACACTTATTTCCTCCTCTGGGTAAATTATGCACTCCGTGGTACGTCGTAATTTTGAAAGAGCCATTAGCTGATGTCGTTTACACAAACATTCATTTTGTTCGTAGCATGCCATTTCCCGTTGGAGAATGATTGATTTCATTTAGTGTTATTGGCTGAACAAGCTATTTGCGTTGTGTCGTTGTTTCTCTAATTGCGAAAAGGGATCAGACAGTGACATCATGACAAATTGAAAAGTGTACAATGGAGTTTAGCACATTTACAAAATGCACGCTCTGTAAAATGAATTATACCCATTATTATTTACCGTAGGTACGCTTAACCCCCACGCATCGAGCAACGCACGTTTGTCAGAAGGTCACAGAATTTCCGCTTTGCAATAAAATCCAAATAGATGGAATATTTCTGAACGCATCCGAAAACTAAAAACTGTTTTTGAAATGTGACGAAATATGCTTTCTAATTTTATTATTAGAAATAAACATATAATTTTAGAAATATAAAATTTTGAATTTTTTATAAGAAAAACTCTCTTTATATAACTTTTGAAGGCTTTTCCCATCATTGAAGAAGAAGATAATAATAATAATCAATAATAAGGTAATATATATAAGTAAGAAGGTAATATATATATCATTGAAGAAGAAGATAACAATAATCAATAATAAGGTAATATATATAAGTAAGAAGGTAATATATCATTGAAGAAGAAGATAACAATAATAATCTAAACTAAAATATGAAAGAGAACAAGACACAGAAAAAGAGCCACTTTTGTCATTTTTGTCAATCTCATATTTCAAATTTTAGAATTACTCGCTGAAAGAGAAATAATTCTGGGCGGAATCGAATGGCAAAACTTGGGGAAGCTATAAAGGTAAGTAACTATACAATAATTGAGTAGTAAAATACAATTAACTAAACAAACTACTAGACTACTTGAGTGTTGGGTTAAGGCGCCGCATCGCCGCTCAAAAAGAAGAAGATGGAGAGATATGTAATTACGAATGTTGGACAAAGTGCGCTAATATTTAAAACGGTAAAATTGAAGCGAAAATTGTGAAAATGTTTAATAAAACACGACTCGTTTAAAATAGAGCAAATATCTCTTGAGGGCTGTCTAAAACAGCATTTAAAGAAACACTGTGAATTTTTTCATACATATAACTTGTAAAATAACTGAATCAGACGTGAAAATAATAATTTTCGGAGCATACTTTGTGATTTTTTCTTTCGAGTGAATTTCATATAATTTGCCGTATATATTTTTTTAAGAGCTTAAAAACTTCAATTGTTTAAGGAAGGAAATCGGTAGAAATTGATGTAGGAAATCGGTAGAAATTCGGGTAGCGGCGGCTTAAAACATGCCACCATTCAAGAATGTGACGTCCTTTTCTAGTATTCTTGAATGTAAGAATATTGTAAATTCTTAACGTCTCTATCGACGCCATTCAGAGAACTAAGAACTGGCTTGCAGCTAAGGTCAATGAGAGGTTTATTTGCCTTTTATTGTGAAGGGGGCTGGCCCCCACAATAACAATTATTATAATAATATTAATATCAACACTCACACCGTGATGGACAGGTAATCGTGAAGTAAATATTGATTGATTCGATAAATAATATAAAATCCTGGCAGACTTGCGTGAATGATTAGAAATATTAATTTCCTTCCAGTTCAAAGAAAACCCTGTAAGATCGAGGTGACAAAGTCTTTGGGATACCTGTGGGTTTATTGTTCTTTTTTTAACCGACACAATTTTTTTTACAACCGTTTTAAACCTTTTTTTATATTAATACCTCACAAGCTGGGGCGGCCCTAGGGAGGTGCGACCGCACAGGGCGCCGACATAAGGGGGGCGCCGAAAACACCCGACCACTGATCGACTATCTACCGATCGTGCGCTTAAATCGTGTCGTCGGTGCGGGGAGTTAGCAGTGTTAGTCACAAGAGTCTCAGCTGCTCCCGTCTGGAGCCAATGAGACTATGGCATCCCCAATTGGGGCATGTTGTGAGGGTGAAGGTGGTGGGGAAGTACCTGGCTATTCAGAACGGGTCACCAAACACAGATAAAGCCATTTCAAGCAACGTTTCAATTCTGAATGGTGGTCTTACACCAGGGCGATACTGAGGGTATCTTTCACTCTGGAACGTGCCGCAAATGTATTATGTATTATTTTAAATTATGAATTAAGTAATTGTGAAATAACACAAATTAATCAAACAATAATAATTTGCCCACGCCGGGATTCGATCCCGCGACCTTCGGATTGCGAGTCAAAAGCCTTACCGCTAGACTACGCCAGCCGTTAAAACATAACCTAACGCAATCGTGGCTAATCACTAAACCAAAAAAGACACCCCCCCACCCCTCCCGGAAAATGACCACCTACATGTCACGGTGAATGTGCAATGGTTTTTTGTATTTTTATTGCATTTATTTGCATTATAAACAGTACTTTCATACATTCATATTAAAACAGTGTCAGGAAGGTTATAATCATTGATGAATCAAAACGACATAAATTGTAGACTAAAAAGAACCAATAAAATTATTAAAAAAGAGTTCCGATTAATAAGCCAGTTACGTCTCACAAAAACTCATTACATATGTCTGGTAATGTTGTAGGTAGCTTGAAAACAAGCTTATGGTTTCTAGTTGTTTAATTAGCCGGAAGAAGTGTAATTATGGCTTACTACCTAGTTTTGCATTTAAAAATTGAAAATTATGGATTTTTTTTCATAAAAAACGGAAGGAAATATTATGAAAAAAACACAATAAAAATACATTTTCTTTAAGTATATATTAATTTTAACTTATTTTTATAAATACATTTTAATTAGAAAACTTAATAACTATTTTAACTTCGCACGTTGGACAGTTCGCGCGTTTAATGAAATCAAATTTAGCAGGCAGCTGTTTTTTTTTGGTAACAAAAGAATTGTCTACGGATTTTTTAAATTATAGATATTTTAAATAGGTACCCATGTTAGGTACCAAATTTGATTGACTGTTCTTGTAATATACAAAAATGAATATTTGTAATACTTATACGAAAAATGAAAATTTGAATAAAAAAAATGTAAAAGGTGGCACGAGAGCTGTTTGAAAACTGAATGTACTGGGACTGAATATATGGAACGCGGGAGGGTGGTTTGCGGGACGGGTGAGCGGGAGAGGGTGGCCGGGGAAGGTGGAAGGGGAATGCGGGAGGGGAAGGGGATACGGTAGGGGAACGGGGACGCACGAATAAGGACTAACGACAAGCAGGGAGAAACAATTTATTTCTTTGAATGGCATTGCAACGCATGCCGGGAACCAGCTAGTGGAATATAAAATCTTACTAATATTATAAACGCAAAAGTTTGTTTGTGTGTTTGTTACTCTTTCACTCAAAAACTACTGAATGGATTTGAATGAAACCTTACAATAATATAGCTCATACATCAGAATAACATATAGGCTATAGCTAGCTAGGAAGGGGATGCGGGAGGGGAACGGGGACGCACGGGAAAGGTGATTCGGGGAGAAACAATGTATTTCTTTGAATATGGAATTGCAACGCATGCCGGGAACCAGCTAATGTGTATATAAATGTGTAAGGCTTAAGCTATATTCAGTAACCACATTATATGAATATGTAAGGCTTAAGCTATATTCAGTAGCCACATTATATGAATATGTAAGGCTTAAGCTATATTCAGTAGCCACATTATATGAATATGTAAGGCTTAAGCTATATTCAGTAACCACATTATATGAATATGTAAGGCTTAAGCTATATTCAGTAACCACATTATATGAATAACCAGTACTTCCTCTCCACTTCGGCTTCCACTCTGAAAAAAAAAACGAGTGTGCTTTAGACTTTAGACGACACGACTGAAGTAAAATTTCACTAACTTATATCTCCCTCTTATCCTTACCCTCCTTATCCTATCCTCATCCTCATCCCCATCCCCATCCGCATTCACATCCGCATCCGCAAACGCATCCGCATCCCTATCCCTATCCTTATCCTTATCCTTATGCTTATCCTTATCCTTATCCTTACCCTTATCACTCCCCAAGTCAAGCGTGCGTAAAGGCCCGACCGTTCCCCTAGCAATCAATCACAGTTCGCATCGATTACCGTTCGCATGACATTTTTCGTAACAATCACCACTTTTCGTAACGCATTCACCAGCTTACCACCAAGTCAAGCGTGTGTAAAAAAGTTTTACTTCAAAAAGTATTCTATCGGGGGTTTTTATATGTGGGATAAAGCACAAAACAGACAGACTCAAATAATAAATACTATTATATTAATTTACTCTCAGAGATTTGAGATGGTAATCAAAAGAACTTGACTTGACTCTTGATTACGCCATCTTCAAGTGGTGTGTTTGTTTGTTTAGTGTCCAAATCAATGAGAGATTGTCTCTTTGCTGCTCGCAGATATGCTAACCTGGTAGGTTTGTATTGACAACCGCAAAATATTATCCACTATCTGGTACCCAGCATTCGTTGCAATGCCATTCAAAGAAATAAATAGATTCTCCCTGCATGTCCTTTCCCGTGCGTCTCCGTTCCCTTCCACCTTCCCCGCCTTCCCCCTCCCTCGTCTCTTCCCTCTCCGCGAACCCCACCTTCCCCCTGCCTTTCCTCCCTGCCGCTAAAATATATGAAATACACACATTTTCATTTATACAAATTTCATAACGCCATAACTTAACATTATATACAGCGCTACTAATAATAATAATATCTTATACAAACAAGTTAGTAGTCCGCCTCACTAGACTAAGTCTGTTCCGAGGCGGGTAAATATATATTATATACATAAACGTACTTGTGTAAAAATGTAAGCAAATTCTTATTTGTAAAGGTCATTTCATAAAAATTCTCCAGTCCTAAAGAGTCCTAAATTCTTCAGTCATTCACAATAATATTAACTCTACTTTTGGAACTAGTCTTATTTTCAATATAATATCAGCAGTATGGTGGTAGCAAATGTAAAATCATGCAATGTCCATTGTTTTAAATACAGTGTCCTCCGCGTACAAAGTCGTATCTTCTCATAAACTTTCTAATTAAATTATGTTTATCAGATGTGACCTGCCAGGTAAATACGAGTATTGTTTGTATTTGAAAAAATAAAATTAGATAGAGCCTAAGAATACATAATAAATTGTACAGCGCCCTTGAGGTGATTTTTCGCAAAAACGGCCTTCTTCAAATTATCCAGTTAGTATTATAAACTATCTTTTTATGTGATTACCTGGCAGGAGTCCAAGCTGCTCTTGTCTGGGGCCAGTGAAACTTTAGCATACCCAATGTTACCCGGGTATGTTGTGAGGCTGAAGTTATTTGGCGGGAAAGGAGACGGGGAAGGGGAAGAGGAAGGTGGGGATATTCCTGGCTATTCAGATCCCACCGGTCACCGAACACGGCTAAAGCCATTTCAAGCAACTTTTCGATTCTGAATGATTGTCTTAGACCAAAGCGATACTGTGAGTATCTTCCAATCTGGACCGTGCCGCAAACATTATATATGTATATTATTTTTAATGAATTAATTTTGAAATAACATAAGCTAAACTAATAAAATTTCATTTTTTTATAAGAACAACTCTCTTTATATAACTTTTGAAGCTTATTCCCATCAACGTAATAAATCATTGAAGAAGATGACACTGATAATCCAGACGAAAATATGAAAGAGAACAAGACACATAAAAATAGAAAAAGATAACGGTCGCATCTGGGACTCGAGCCCAAAACCTCTCGTCTCGGTTAGACGAGGGGTTCTGGGTTTTTCTGTGTCTTGTTCTCTTTCATATTTTCGTTAAGATTATTAGTGTTATCTTCTTCGGATTGTTAGTCAAGAGCCTTACCCCTCGACCACGGAGGCCGTCAAACTAACCAAGACGAGAGAGGACGGACCGCCTCAAAACTCTTTCTTGATAACTCCTTGCTTACAATTATCAATCTTTCATCAGCACTCCATTGGGGACCGCTATCTTTGCTTATAAATATAAAATTTGTCATCAGCACTCCATTGGGGACCGCTATCTTTGCTTATAAATACAAAATTTGTCATCAGCACTCCATTGGGGACCGCTAGCTTTGCTTATAAATATAAAATTAAACGGAACATTGGGCATACTAAAGAAGATGGAGAACCAAACAAGAATTATTTTTATCGAGATCGTACCACTATTTACTATGACATTTACTAGAAAACCCAATGAAAAATGGTAATTACATCCTCATCGGATGGGTGTTATTTCAATAATGACATCCTCGCATATTGATCAAATCGACGCGTCGACCTCAAAAAGCAGCTGTCACCTAGAAAATTTAGGTAAAATCGTAATATTTCCGCCACCTTGACACGAAAAATGGCAAAAAATATACGTTTTTCATATCACCTTCAATATTTCTGTAAGAATTTTAAATTGGACAAGGGTGAACCTTTTTTAGGTTAAATTTGTAAATTAGAATACAATGAGGAATTTCAGTCTACTTTTCGTTAATTGTGTTTTGAAGTATTTCTATTAAATTGAAAGTCAGCACATTTTCGTAGAAAAATAATTACAAGTAGGGTGTTAAGAGATGTACTTGACTTACTTTAACCAGTGATTCCTGACATTATTTGAAGTAAAAAATGTAAAAGAAATTTTGATGACTTTTTTTGATGAAAAAATCTTTCGCATGTTGACCAACCCCGCCTCCAACTGTCCAACACCTACCGTTTTTTTGTAGAAAAAACATCAAAAATGTCACCGGAGTCCAAAAATTTCATTTGCATTTTTTACCCCAAATAATGTCAGGAATCACTGGTTAAAGTAAGTCAAGTACGTCCCCTAACACTCTGTATAAAAGACATTTTACAATTATTTACGTTAGAAAGAAAACAAAAACATTTAATTTCAACGAGTTTATTTATTGTTCTGTTATACGTGGTGGAATTATATTGTATTAAAATTGAAATTAAAACACTTTTTAACTTATTTTCACTTATTTATTTCACCAGTACCGGTTTCATCCTATTATCATCATTATTTCATTCTTTCATCATTATTTTATAAAGAATGTCAATTGCCAGCCTGAAGATGTCTATAATAGGATGAAACCGGTACTGGTGAAATAAATAAGTGGAAATAAGTTAAAAAGTGTTTTAATTACAATTTTAATTTAATTTCAAGGTCAGTCATTTTTTTAATATGTTAATAATATTTAATTTCAATGAGTTTATTTATTATTCTGTTATACGTGGTGGAATTATATTGTATTAAAATTGAAATTAAAACACTTTTTAACTTATTTCAACTTACCTTTTTATTGGTTATTTTTAACCCTTTCGCAAAAACAAAAATTTCGATAAAATTTAGATAAAATAATCTTTCCGATGTGTTTATCAGAAATTAACATTTTTATTTCTAAATATTCAAATTTTGATATTGTAAATGAAAATGAAAATTGGCTAAAAAAATGCATACCCGCAAAATTTGAATTAAAGTACGAGTACTTCCAACAAGAAAAAAACTTAAATTTTTAAATACATATTACTTTTCTTAAGAAAATTTGTAATAAAAACGTCATTTCACTTTTTATCACATTCATACAACTTTATTTTAAAATTAAATGTGTCTTACGTCACAAATTTGCGCGAAATAAAACCGTCACTCATGATCAGGTTTATAAAATATCTGATAGAGCCACTCAGAGAGCCTAGTCAGTCTCATATATTCCTAAGGCAATGAGAAGTATTATTTCTTTCGCTTTCTAACATAAAAGAAATCACAAATGTTCGCATGAAAGTAAGAGATATCTAACTTTTAATAACGCACGGTCACTCTGGGACAATTTGGTGTTTGGGACGATTTGGGCCTCCTGTGATCAGACGGCTTAAAAATTTTACGAGGGTTGTCCGTAAAATAAGGTCTCCAAGGTGCTGCGGTCGCGAGGAACGATCTTACGCACGATCTCTTTGTGACTTTTAGTCTCGGCGTGGCAGCCTATGCAGCAGCAGATATGGCCATATCAGTAAGAATCATTGGAGGTTATCCACAACTTACCCGCCCTGGTATAAGTAACATATGGTTACTCTTTCAAGGCTCTCGCAAGGACTCTAATTTTTTTTAATGAACGAATCTACATTTAATTTTGAACGAATCTAGACCTCCAGTGACCCTGCATATGTTGTTAGTAAGCAGTAGGCAAGTGCTTAGCGGGAAATCAAGATACAATAAGTGTTAGTATGACTATAGACAAGACCATTGATATGGGACAGGTTGGCGATAGTCCACGAGGAGGCAAGCGCTGGGTGAGTGTATCCAGCGTGTCCTCCAAGCACGTGTAGGGAGGAAGACACAGTACATAAATAATAAGGGAATGGCGCTGGAAAACGTGTGGGATTCCTCTCCAATAGATTGGCAGTCCCATAAGAGTATCAGTAACACCAGTATGTATTATCAGTACATTAGTAGTTTTATCTACGTAATATACATTAGACGATGTATGATTTTCAACAAGTAAGAAGGGTGGTGTGCCGATGCAAGACATTTGCCCGATGATTTGTAAATATTGAAAAGTTATAAGGTGCTAATACCTACGAAACAAAAATATTAAGCTTTTATTTATTAAGAAAATTGCATTCGAGTAAGAAATTAATTGCAAAATACGTCAATATGTGGTACTTGTTCGCCTTCAAAATATTTTTAAATCGATTCGACTAGACACATCGGTAAAAACAACCGGTTGTATCCGCGAAGGCTACCGGGACAAGTCGGGAAATCTCCTGACCTTCCCGGTCCATGTTAACCTTCTAATATTAAGCGAAAAATCGTGAAAAAAGTATTCATTATTTTTATCACATCACCCTTCGAATATAAATTGTTTTTTTATGGTATAAGCCACATAATCTGATAGCAGAGAGTTGTAACCTCCCTTTAAGAAACTTATTATAAAATAAATATCTAGGAAGAAGTTACGGTGGAGCTTTTTTAATGTGAATACTTCACAAGAGACCCAACTGCTCTCAGCTGTTCGGATCTAGTGGGACTGTGATAACTGGTAACCTCAAGTTTGCTGTGTTGTGAGGCTGAAGGTGGGAAAGCGAAAGGTTGTGAAGTACCCGGCAAATCAGATGACTTCTTCTTCCTTTTTTTCACATGGTGGGGGTCAGAGGAGGACGTCTAAAACTGCCAACCAGTCAAGAATCTAGGACCTCTGGACCTCGTAAAACCCGCCGGCCAGTGAATGAATAGAGAAGGCATTCGTTGACCCTTTAAGCCCGCCAGTACATATTGGCCAAATATTAGACAATGCGCTGGCCCAACAAAAAATTAAATTAACTTTCTTAAAAACGACGACAGAGAAGAAGTTCTCAAAGAACTCTGATATTTTTTCTACCTTTTACAGTACCTACCTAGTTAGTGTGGGTACCTACCATATTAAAGTTACATGATATATTAATTTTATTTTAATATTATTCATACTATTTATTGGTAGAGCTACATAATAATTGGATAAAGAGACGTTGTGAACCCCCAGACCCGTACCGAAGTTCAATAACTACATTCCTGAACTCGGGATTTCACCCACTTGGCGACCGCTAAAAATCATGGAGTTATAATTTTTTTACATTAGCTCCACACAGGAGGCCCTGAGGAAAATAATTACCATCAGGGCCTGTGTCATCTTTGAGGATGCTGTGTGGAGGGTCTGTTTAAGGAAAGGAAGGAGAGGAAGTTCCGGGAAGGAAAAAGGTATGAGGAGTAGGTAGGAATCTGGGGTTCAATGTGTCCAGGTCATCCGCCGCCAAAACCTAGACAAACCTCACCCTAAGAACCCGGGCACCCCTGCTAAGTCACCAAACTATTTGGGGTTACCTATGGCAGAGGTGTAGGTTATCCAATAAATGGTACGTATCCGGGGCGGCGGTGCCCATTCCCGCCTCCCAAATTCCCGAAAAAAACATAAAAAAACAAGGTAAAAACCATGCACACTCTCTGGAGGTAAACTTTCAGGTGGTCTCCCGATATAAAATTTGGCAGAACGCATTTTGAAGTGAAAACTTCTTTAACGCCGTTGTGATTTGAAACTTGATGAAACGGAAACGAACGACACTAAAAATAAACAAACACATACATCTATATTAGGATTTAGCCTGCGAGAGAATGAGATAGACTAATCGGTGTCCTGTTTGTGCGGTTCTTCGTAGAATAAAATGTAAAATAAATTTTAAACTTGGTTTAACAATATTATAATAAATAAACCCTACAATTATCCTACTCCTGATACTCTGCCCCATTCTCTCGAAGTTTAGTTTTCTGAAGGTTTCACATCTGCCCCGTGTGAACTGCACATTATTATTTTTTTTAACAACTATTTAGCCGTGAAGTTTTGCCGTTAGTTTTAATTGGTTATTTTCGACCCAAAATGAAACCGGAAGACGTCCGCTACCAGAATTCCTCCCGGGTAGAAATCTGGCTGAACGCTTTTTTTTAACTAATCTCAATTGGTGTTGATGCTATCGGATAGGATTTTTACGGTCATCGCTTGGACTATTTGTACATGACGAGGTTATTGAGTGCACGAGATAACTGGGTGAAAGTCTGTCCATCATTACTGGTTAACTATTTATTACAAAACCGGTAGCTTATTACAAGGAGCATTTTATATGTATAATGTAGTACTTACATTACATTTCAGTTTAGACGGGAATTATTATTTATTTGATACAATATTTTACATTTCGTAGTACAATCCAGTAATGTTGGCCTCACTGGGTGACTTACCCGTGCTGAGGCCTCCATTTTATAAAAAAAAAACATAATAAATTAAATGTATATGTACCTATATATAAAGTTATGTGTTAAGGGTTTGTTTTATTATTTTATGATATGAAATTTTAGTAATATTGTCTTTTTTGTTCTTTAATCCATTTTGTAATTTTATGTCTGAATTTATTTCTGGTTTCCCAATTTTATTTTCAAGTGTTGGACTGTTGAATGCTTTTATAGCATGATATTTATAGTTCAATTACAATTATTTCAATTACAACATGAAGATAAATAAAGACAAAACAAAGCTGCTGATTGTAGGCCGAACGCAACATCAGATGAGAGTAGAGATGTCAGGAGTTCCACTAAAGAACACCAAGGAGTTTGTCTACTTCGGGAGCAAAATAACATGGGACGGTCGGTCTAAGAGCGAGGTCGACAGCCGTATACAACAGGCTAGGCTTGCATTCAATAAAAGGTCGAAAATAATAGAATCGAATAATATAGACCTGAAACTGAGAATACTACTCATCAAAACCTATGTATGGAGTATCTTGATGTACGGCTGCGAAACATGGTGCCTATCCGAAAGAGATAAACGGAGACTAGAGGCTTTTGAGATGTGGTCCTATAGAAGACTATTAGGAATTTTCTGGAGAGACCACATCACAAATGAGGAGGTTCTCCAAAGAATCGAAGGAGGAAGGCACCAGCTCAGGACCTTGTCCGAAAGGCGCGCAAGATGGATCGGCCATGTAATAAGACAAGAAGGCCTCTTGCATGCCATAATGGAGGGTATGACCGAGGGGACAAACGCTAGGGGACGCCCACGCCGAGAGTACCTGGAGGACCTACTGGTGGACGTGCGCTGCTCATCATATGCAGACTTCAAAAGAGCCGCACAAGACAGGGAAGAGTGGAAGAAACGTATAGATGAAATTGCTGCAAACCAATCCCACGATAGAAACCAGAGAGAGATTTATAGTGTCTTTGTACAAATTATTAATTGTTTTTGTGTTTAATTCGTAGAACTCCATTTTCATTTTTAGAAATTTAATAAAATTAAATTTGGCAATGTTATTATTATAACGGTAATAACATTATCAAATTTAATTTTAATTGAATTTCTAAATAAATAAATAAAAATAATATAAAAATAAAATAAAAAAATAAAATATCTTTGTCAAAAACTTGTATTTACCGTCGGAGTTTTTATGTTTTCTTTGTACACTTGTCTAACTGGTCTGATATTTTGCGTTTGTTAAAATTAGTTTTTTTGGTCAAAAATGTAGTTCGTATAATTGGCGTATATCTAGTACGTCACAACTGTTGAATATTTGGTCTGTGTCAGTCAGTCTATGTTTTTTAAATATTACCTTTAAGATCGTTTTCTGCGCTATTTCTATGTAATCGATAGCCAAGTTTGTTGCTCCTCCCCAAGCAATCATTCCATATTCTATTATTGATTGACGAAGTGCAAAATTATTGTTTTCATTTGTTTTATTTTATATATGTTTCTTATGTTTAGGAAAATTTGTAGGTATTGTTTTGATTAGTTTATTTATCATTATTAATATTAGAGAGTACCCGGCATGCGTTGCAATGCCACTCAAATAAAGTGTTCTAATTCTGTTTATTGAAGTCCTTTTCCGCCGGGTGCGTACACGAATAAATCAGAAGGTTTTCCGACCTGTGAGCAGGCCACATACAGCTGTCAGTGTGAGAAGCATGGATTTTCCAAATTTACCCCCTGCTTTCTCCTAACGTTCCTACGTCAGCTTCTCTTCTGCCACTTCCTCGTCCCCCACACCTCCGTCACACCTCCCCTACGTGTCATTTCCCATGCGTAATAATCAATAAACTTCATTTAACGATTGACGACCTCCGTAGTCCAGTGGGTAAGACTCTTGACTCACAATCCGGAGGTCGCGGGTTCGAACCCGGCATGCACAAATAAATTTTATTTGATTAATTTGTGTTATTTCACAATTAATTCATTTAAAATAATATATAGTATATTTGCGGCATGTTCCACAGTGGAAGATACTATCAGTATAGCCCTGGTGTAAGACCACCATTCAGAATTGAAACGTTGCTTGAAAGTGGCTTTAGCCGTGTTTGGTGACCAGATCTGAATAGCCAGGTACTTCCCAACCTTCCTCTTCCCCACCTCCTTCCCCTCCCCACTACCTTCAGCCTCACAACATACCCCAATTGGGGATGCCATAGTCTCACTGGATCCAGACTGGAGGAGTTGAGATTCTTGTGCGGTATTCACAGTAAAAAAAAAAAAAAAAATTAATAGTAAAGTTGTACTGATAATGGACACTGTAATGCTGTCCGAAACTTTGTCTAAGGAGGAGGCGAAACACGGTATAATAAATACCCCAACAATGAATCACGATGATACAATTAACAGTGAAAATGTCAAATCGTACTTGTATAGAATATATAGTATTATTTATTGACTAGTAGTCCCCGGCGGTGCCCAGGCGGTACCCAATCCTAATAATTTTTGTTTGCTCAAAACTCACATTTTAATCATTTCCGGCGAATTCGTAAATAAAATAACTTTTTTATTTCCATGCCGCACAAGGAATGCGAGTTATTTATGTTTCAGATTAATAAAAACAGTACCTTACCATTAATATATTTCACGTACACCGATTTTAAAACTTTATAACCCGTTTTTCAACTATAAAGTTAGCGGTAAGCACCAGATTTTATTTTTCTAGACTATGAATTAATAACTTCGGGAGGACAACATGTAGACACATTTTAAATATTTGCAACACGTACTTCAGAATTAATTAAAATGAACGCGGCAGAAAGGTCGAATCTCCAGGGCTGCTAGGGTGAATTCGACCGTACGTCAGTACGATAAGCCGTGCCGCGGCGTATATTCGTTTACACGCTTTCTTCGCTCACGTCGTTAAGATTCTCACATTATTTTTCTTCTTCTTCTTTTCTTTGATGCGACAAATTCGACAGTAGGTCCGTCCAATAGACGGGTCGCGAGTCGCAATGTGTATACACGGCTTCTTTACTTACGTCGTTAAGGAATATATGTTTGGGTATAAGTTTTTTTCGAAATCGGATATAAACGGTGCTCACACGCCACACATAAATAGAAGACAGAAGATTGATACAATGTATTCTGTTAAACGGTATTGCGGAGAGCAAGTAGAATGTTTACTATTTTATTAAAACAGATAGACGGAGAGGGGACGGTCTAGAGTCTAGAGTTCAAACCCCAGTCATATGAAGAGCGCATTCTTTCACGTACGATTTTTTATTCATATAAATTGATGATTAATTTTGTTTAAATCTTTAATTTGTTCACTTCTCGGAACTCCTGTAGTTCTCATAGAAATCGTTGTGTCTCCCTTACTTATCACAGTGTGATGAAAACACCATGCTTTATAATCAAATCGATTTGGGAGGCAGGTACGGGTACCGCCACCCTGGGAACCATTTATTGGATAACCAACACCTCTGCCACAGGTCATCTTAAATTTGATGGCTTAGCAGGGATGACTTAGCAGGGGTGCCCGGATTCATGGGGTGAGGTTTGTACGGGCGTTAACCGCGGATGTGTCTGCCCACCTGCTGCGTGGCGGGCCGGATCGAGAGAGATTGTATGAGGGAGGCCTTTTGACCTTTCCAGCCGGACTCTCTCGAGCCATAGCCTTGCGCCGTAGTTGGAGGGATGGATTCATACGTCCTTCACTCCTGGACACACTGACTTCCAGATTCCTACTCACCTCTAATACCTTTTTCTTTCCCAGAACTTCTTCCACCTTCTTTTCTAAAAAAAACCCTCCACACAGAATACCCAAAGATGACACAGGCCCTACGGGGAATTAAAAAGTAGATTAAAGAGCTAAAAGAATAAAGTAAAAAAAAAAATAATATGTAGGTACATATAAAAGTTAACAAGAAAAGAAATAAAATGTTACACCTTTATAAAACCAATGTTTCGGATCGCAATCTGAAAAAATATATGAAATTTAGGGAATTTTTTTATCTGATAAAATATGTAAGTATGTCAGATACGTTTTAAGATTTTCACGGCCAAAAATATTTTCGTTACTTGTTTTTGTGTACTATTTTTAAAACTTTTTAATGTTTGCTTGCAAAATTTTAATATTTCAAAAGTTAAATGTTTATTTCGATTTATAAAATTTGAAACCGTATCACCTTTTAGTTTTCGGAAACGTTCACAAATGTTCCATTTATTTGGATTTTATTGATAAGCGGAAATATTTTGAAACTCTGACAAAATATGATCGAAGCCCGAGGGGTTACTAACAAGTAATTATATTAAATTGTCTTGTGTCATTAAAATGTATGCATCTGCTTCAAATGCTTTCATGAAGTTGTTTCTTATATTGGTGTCGTTATTAATCGATTTTTGTGGTTTAACTCCATTCATTAGTAGGACATGAATAATATAATATTAAAGATGTCTGGAAAACTTTTTGCTGTCATTTGTCACTTCTTTCATTACACATTTCAATAATGCGTTAGAAAAAAGTATATTATGTTCTACCTATTTGTTATACTTGACAGACCGTAGAAAGCGTATGCAAAATTAAAAACATCCGCCTTACTCATAATCGCAGAATAAGACCACGGCAATACGAACGGGTTAAAAGCATTAAATTTCTGTTCTGCGGGTTTTAAACCAACTATTTTTGGATTTAAGTAATATATCTGGCAGACATTTCGTAGGAAGTACGGTCACAATTTTAAATTCACACCTTAGAAATGTCAAAAACATCAGAAACATGGACAATGTTTACAGGGCTGTCAATATAATCTCTTCCACCTAGTCCTGGGTCGGTCGTGAATAACCCGCTCATTGAAACCCGCTCACGGACCACCAAAGAGCGAGCGGGTCATTTTTTCGTCAGCACCCGGGTCTCGCGACCAACTTCTCGCAACCGCTCTACCTGGGTTTCGGGTGCGGATGTAGCGGGGCGAGCGACGATAGACAGATGTATGAGAGAGCGAACGGATTGTCAACTCCCGGGTTTCGCCACCCGATCTCTCGACTCAGGTAGTTGAAAGTAGCTGGGTGAAGCGTAATCGAGTTTTATATTTTGTGTCGCGAAAAGAGCGGATCTTCGCGACCCGCTCGTGACGCCAGTGTGTCGTGAGCGACCCGGGTCGTGTAAAACGATCGATCGACCCAGGACTACTTCCACCCTTCGACATTAAAAAATACGTGTAAATGAAACATTCGACAAAGTTCGTCGAGACGACGGGTAATTTTTCATTCATAGAGGGAGCATAATGGACAACTCTTGATCGCTATTGGAGAATTGAGCCCCGGGAGTTAGTTAGGAGCATCGATTCTCGAAAGGTGAGCGGTTGAATTCATATGCGCTTCTGTGGTACAGACCAAAGAGTTTTGATCACCGGACTATCCAAATCCCTATAGGTACGTTAATATCGCATGCCCTTTTATTATTGGGAGTAAAACAATACCCGGTACGATTTTCTAGCCAATTGCAGCCACTAAAACTTGATAATATACTTTTTAGAGGCTCTCATTGGCTTGAAAATACACTGAGGAGAATTTTTTTTATTCTATATGAATTCGAACTTCTTTTAATGTGAAAGGTGTCGAATCTGCAACGTTGTAAGACAATTTCACCTAACCCGTTCGTTTTACCGTGGTATTTACTTATTCTGCGATTATGGTAGAGTTTGCAATCCCGCAACCCCGCAGATTTGTGAGATTTCCACGGGCGGGATTCGTAGGATTAAAAAAAAACTACTAGTGACCGACCGAAGGTTCAGTTTCGGTTTCGGCAGAAAATCTGCCGAACCTTCGGCCGCACCGAAACTCTGCGTTCGTGAATTATGGCGCGTCGTTCGGCTGACTTCGGGTGAGTTCGTGGCTCGTGTGTCACCCGCCACCATCAGCAAAATACTAAATCAATGAGGTCCTGCCTATATAATGTAAGTGTTGATTATTGACAATATTTTTTGTTCCAAGAAGTAGTTAACATGTTTGTTATTTTTGTTTGTTTCAGTAATATCAACAAAAAAAATCACATACTTCAAGCATTGTTTTTTTTTATTTAACACGTATAACAAGAATGTTGTGATTGTAAACGTAATTTCTTCGTAATATCTTCATTGGAGCAGCGTTTTGGTGACCAAAATTTGCCTGCTTTCGGATTAATGTCGCTACATCCCAGTACAATGTTGAATATGTCGTTCTCTCGAATAACTAGATTTTACTGAAGTGTTTTTATTTTACGCAGTAGCTTAGCGAGGGATGGGGGGGGGGGGGGGGGCAGACCGCCCGGGGTGGCACCCGACGGCGAGGTTACATTACTAAGGATACTGTAAATATTGAATACGGTGTTATTTATATTTTCGTAGCCCTATGGCTCCCCGTGAAATGTCCCGAATCGGGAAAAATTTTGTGCCTGACGGTCTTTTTATGGATGAAAATAGCCTATATCTGAAATTCTCTAGCCACGCCCCCCCCCCCCCCCCAGTAGGTATTTTTCATTTTAACGTAACCTGTCCCGTTGCTCATGCAACATTTACCTTAGATATATTCTTGGTTTGTCTACACCTGCCCCCCCCCCCCTTAACAAAATCCTAGCTACGCCCTTGCACTTAACTATATCTTTCTCTTTTCCTCTCAAATATATGTTATTATTTCTAAATTTCTTAGTATTCTTAAGTGTATAATCATTTTAAATTTTTATATTTCTTATTAATTGTACGAATATTTTTTATGTTTCTCAACTTTTTTCATTTTCTTTTTCTTTCATTCTATTTATCTTTTCATATATAAATTTAAAAAATTATCTTATTCTTTTCTTACAAAATTAAGTAATCAAAATTTGACGAAATTCCTGCCACATCGGAACAGGCTCAGCCTAGTGAGGTGGTGTTTACCAAAAACCAAAAACAAAAAATATGTATTACACTTCAAACTGTAAAAAAAAAACAAAAAATGTATTTGTGATTATCTTGGTTAATAAATAATTTTAAAAAAATATATATATATATATATATACACAAAGTTAAATTAAGTCAAGCCAAAAAGATCTCTTATGTTAAAGTTACTTGGAGTGTTATTATATCTTAAAATTAATTTTAGGTGAGAAGGAGGGGAAGAGGAATATAGGATAAGGATAGGAGATGCTCCAGATATATTCCACACTCTTGATTAATTTTCGATCGTACCCGTTACTTATATTAGGTATTTCTGAAGGGTATTGTTAAAAATGTCTATATTGTAAATGGTGAAACTACACCTTCGACAAGATTCAAGAATAACAAAGTCGACTGCGTGTGCGTACTTTCGACGGCGATTGCTAGCGACCTGGATTGCAGAATTGGGCCTCAGTACCCTTGTTTGAATGATAAATGATGAAATATCAATAAATTCCTCCTAATTTAAGAAATAAACGATGAGTCAAATACATTTTTGGTAATCGCCATCAAAACATTACTAGGCATACGCTAATCAAACGATGAATTTGCCAAAACGAAATGTGATCGAATGTTACGCAAAAAAGAGGTAGAAATGTACAAACCGCTGACGTCAAATACTCTGCGGTAGGTACAGACCAATGGCTAAAAAATAAATGGTACTGACCGAAATACATTTTTGATTTTCAAAAATATTAGCGTCAGTCCCGGCTAATAAAATTAGTCAACACGCTTAGTAAAATCAATATCTTATCATGGCAATGATTATAGTAGCCATCGCTCCTAGAAAACTGATTTGCAAATAATATTATAGGTAGTTCTTACATAAATCACTTATGGACACAAATTAATAAAATAATAATAACATTTAGATCAGGGTTTCCCAAACTGTGTTCCGCGGAACCCTAGGGTTCCGCAGAACCTGAACAGGGGTTCCGCGACGATTTGTCGGAAGAATTTCTTTTAATTAATATACACATATTCATATTTCAACACTACTAAAATTATTCACAAAAAATAGTTCTTAAGTTAGGCACTAGAACCTTCCAGGTACAGAGACTAAGCTTTATGAAAGTTTAAAGAGCCGTTTATGCTGTTATTGCGGTAAATCTTCATTTTACAAACAAAACAAAATCTCTGAAAATTATAACTGTGCTGTGTAATACTTTGACGAGAGTCAATAATAAGAACGTCTGTGCGATGTGGAAACAATAACAACAGGATAACGTATCTGCATGTGTTTCACTAAATTTCAGTTCCCAAGGAACTCAAACATATTTTTTTCGAAATCGACTTTACCTGAAAGAACATAAATGTAAAAATCAATCAGTCTTACTACATCCTCGTCAATTAGTCGAAATATAAACGCGCATGGTGCCGTCAATTTTGGTGAAAAAATGAAAAAAAATACATATTCAGATTTCATCAGTTCATTCCAATCATTTTGATTTGTCTTTTTTTTATTTTGTCTTTTATATTTAATTCCAGGGCGATACTAAGAGTATCTTCCACTCTGGAATGTGCTGCAAATATACTAAATATTATTTGTTTATAAATTAATTGTGAATAAGATTCGATCTCGCGACCTTCGGATTGTGAGTCAAGAGCCTTACTCCTAGACCACGGCAGTCATACACGAATGTTTGAATGAATTAAATTTTAAAGTATTTGAAGACAAAGAATTTTATGAATACGTACATTACTTAAAAACAACTCTTTTGCCATATTTTTTGATAACTGGTAAGGACGTTTCCTGGGTTTGGAATCCATTTTCTGTGACAGCTAAATCAGTAGGCCTTAGCGCAAGTGAGTATGAAAATTTAATTATTTTAATTACTGACTCTGACTTGAAACAAAAATACAAAGATCAGCCTTTCAATGACTTCTGGGTGGGTTTGTTAAAAGAGTACCCCAATTTATCAAAACAAGCTATTATTGTTTTACTTCCGTTTTTACAACCTATTTTGAGAAGGGGGATTTTCTAATTATGCTGCAACCAAGCCAAAGTGCAGGAACAGGCTCGACGCCACATTAGACATTAGAATCCGACTTACCAATATTTTGTCTGATATCAGGAAAATATGCAGTTTACGGACTCAAAATTGTCAAAGTCATTAGGTGCTTTATTTATTCCATTTTGTTTAGTTTACATTCCGTTTTTTATACACTAAATAAATGATATGTTTAGTAACATTTTTCTTCATTTTTACTTTTAGAAATTACACAACTTGAAAATAACCCAAGTGTTCCGTTAAAATTTACGGGTTTGCAAAGTGTTCCATTGCAGAAAAAGTTTGGAAAACCCTGATTTAGATTATTTATATGTTTAGCGCCGTTCTTGTGAAAAATCTGTCCTCATGAAAAAAAAATTTCTTATATATATTATTGAAAATAATTTATGAATGTGACCACTGTGAATCAAAGATTATAAATTTTTTATCAATCATAATAACTAGACATCGGATTGCATTAATTATTTGTTTTTATACGATCGCTATTTTCATATCTACGATTTCATCACTGCAAACAACATGATTTATCTGTTGTGAAGAGATGAAAAAAGCCTTCGTGTTAAGCGAAAATTTTGTCTTCGGTAATCAATACGGGAATCGGGTTGAAAAAATAGATGGTGTAAAACGGCTATAACGCTTTTGGCACAATATTTTTTAAAATATCAACTGTTCAAATTAGAAATGGTCGACAGTCGATACTTAAGTCTTTTTTTCTCGGGAGTCGCTTTTTGAACGATAATCCTAATCAATTCAACCAAAGGAATTTGAAGAAAGGAAAAAATATATACCTAGTTATCACAGAAGACAGAATAATCTATGAAGACGCTGCCTACGATAACTACGGACTGTCAAGATAGCAAGGAGTCAAGTCCGAGCATACCCAGAAGAAAGATATCGGGTAGAACCACAGATTGTGACCGCACGCATCATGTAGAAAAATCACAGAACCTTCTAAACCGTCTCCAATATGAAGGAGCATCCACTTCATCACGGATTCACTACAGCCACAATTCTACGGACCAAGGAATACGAAAGTTCTTAAGAGTATGGGAAACCCGAGAAACTCTTGATGGTTCGGAGAAAAAAACCCTTGCAAAGCTGACTGGTGCACCCCCCTCGATATGAACACGAAATTATTATCAGCTTACTTTCATACACAATTGCTATATCTCTTTAGTTTAAACTCATTTGAGATTATTACCGAGCATACTGTAGGTGCCTGTAGTAGGTGAGACCAAAAATGCAATGGTGAAAGTCCGGACTATCCACTTCAAGATACTGAAATGAAGCTGATAACTCAATTCATAAAGGTTATCAACGTCTATCTAGCTATTTGTTAATTTATTTAGACTTTACATATACATATATTTTAGATGTTACATACTTACGTAGATATACAACAATATTTATTTATTTATTGTTCTTATACGCCCGTAGGGGCTTTTACATAGATTATAAAATAATATTTAAGATATCGAGGATTACACATACATAGAATTTATATCAAACGTTATATATATAATATAAAGAACATAGGATGTTAATTACTATACAATGATCAGAAGGAATGTTTCATTCCCACACGATGCAATTTGAGATCGTCAGCGAAAAGGAGAAAGTGAAAAAAAAGATGACTTGAGCAATGTCATTAATGAAAATAGTAAAGAGAAGTGGCCTTAAGTTTGAAACTTAAGGGACCGCAGAAAAAAAAAACAAGAAACTCAACAGATTGGAAGATATCGTCTGTGACAAATTGTCTTTTTTTTTAATTAACTTCTAAAAGCATACATAACGGAAGGAAGGATTGCAAGGGACCTTTGCAATTACCTTCAGCGGGACCGCGAAATTACACCCATATAGAAGCGTACTACTGTTAGCACCTTTGTAACCTCTCCTTCTTTCAAATAAACAACGTATGTAATAGAAAGAGAAGTTGCAACACATCTCTCAGCTGTCGGAACCATAGATGACCTTCACCCATAAAAAGGTTCCACTGTAACCTCAAATACAGGTCGCGATGGATCTATAGGACCAACACCCATAAACAGATGCAGTTGCTTATCATTGAAACTCTGTTGGCCAAGTGTTATTAAGCAAGTGGCAATAGTAAGTGTATACACGGCTTATGTCACACTTATGATAATTTATGTTGATTGGTAGCTCCGTGCTCAAAGCGCGGTTTTCAGTGGACAGTGGAGTCAGCGCTCGGTGTGACAGTGTGGGTTCTGTACTTGCGGTGCCAATGCCAAGCGATGTACGCAACCAGTAACTGAGGCCGGAATCCCAAGAAGAAAACCTAAGTGCATGTTCAAATCGATCAGTTTTTTTTTAAATATGTGAATACCGCACAACAGTCCCAACTGGCTGAACCCAGTGGTATCACGGCATTCCCAATTATTATATTATGTGAGGCTGAAGGCAGTGGGGAAAGGTAAGCGATTGGAGGAGAGTGTGGAGGTACCTTAGTCGTGTAATATTTCGGTTTTGAACGGTGGTCTTCACAATACAACACAATTTAAAATCGAAACGTTGCTTTAAATACTAACCTGATTTAATAGCAACGAACTTCCCAACCTTCCTCTTTCCCATCCCCACTACCTTCAGCCTTATTGGGGATGCCATACCCTAATTTGGGATGTCATAGTCACTGGCTCCGGAGAGTTGGGAATCAATATTTTTTTATCTAAATATGAAACAGACCAGAACATTATTATCTTTTTTTACCTTTAAATGGTTATTTTAGATAGCTGGTTATTGAAATGACGTTGCGAACCAAAAAATACCTAGAAATATCAACCAGAAGTTTTACGCTTCGTAAAATAAGATTTCTGGCATGCATTCATGATGTTTGTTGTTTAGTCAGTTTTTTATGCACATAAACCATTGACAGGTGGGTAGGTAGGTACCTAGCTTATGTATGTATATGATTCTCCTTATCAGTGCGGTAAGCAGGAGGCCTAACGTGTTTACCTCCTTGTTTGCACATCATGTCCATGTGTTGTATTCTTAAACTAAAGTCCACAAATCGCACGTGTTTGCTGGTATTAACTACCGACTTCCTACTACATAATATTCTTGTATTTGGCAGACACCACTTCCCACGGAGCGGAACAGTGTGTGTATATATATATAGGTACCTATAGTACCTACATATCCCGATTTGCATCATAACAGAAGTGGGCGGTATGCGGAATGAACATAGCACGAGCAAAAGCACGAGTATACTATAATAATATTATATTATGTAGTGTTGGATAAACACATCCGCCACAATAAGTCAGTTGATAGTCGTGCACCTTGAATTTGATCACAAAAATAGAAACCTAACGGCAGATGTTCCTTTTCCGAACCCAGAACCATCGACCGGATGCTTCTACCGCGTCCAGATATTACTGCCATTCATGTTTGCAGAACCAAGTATTTATTATACCGATACCTACTAGACATAATAGAATGCAGAATGAGATTGGGAGATCTATGTTCTGCGTTCAATGCAAAGAATACTGAAATAGGCACTGAAAAAAGGTTGGAAGGAATAAAGGAATATTATTACACCATGGTGCGCACGAAATTCTGCGAACTGGGTCAACTAGGTAAACGCACGACTTGGATAAACTGTCTAGCGGTCCTCGGCAAAACAATAATAACGTAATAATACACAATCAAACACAATGCTAATTCATGTAGGTAGGTAGGCTGGTTCGATTCACAAATCAATTCGTGCCCAATTGATACGAAAATCATCAGTATATTTTGACAGCAAAATTGTCCAGCAAATTCTATCAACAATTTATTTTGTCCCTCTCAT
The DNA here is from genome assembly GCA_929108145.2 of Limnephilus rhombicus. Classification (NCBI taxonomy): domain Eukaryota; kingdom Metazoa; phylum Arthropoda; class Insecta; order Trichoptera; family Limnephilidae; genus Limnephilus; species Limnephilus rhombicus. The sequence goes on from OV815270.1 coordinate 66,245,300, forward strand.
TTTGACGTGTAATGGTTTTTGAGGGACTTTATTTGGAAATGAGTATCCTTAGTGAATTAATGGGTTTTTAGTTGAACTAAAACACAAAAAAGGTAATTAAAATAATAAATTGATTGGTGGCTGAGTGGAATAAACCTAAACGTTTTATTAGATTTTTAACCTTGTTTAACTGGAGTATAAAAAATACATATATTATGCAACCTGTGGTGAAGCTTGGCGGTAAAATTTAGATATTGAAGAAATTATAATATTATGCACAGTAGAATAATAATAATCTATTAGAGATGGATAATGGACATTACCTTGAATGACTTCACGGGGAATCGGCGATTGGCGCTGTTTCTTGAGAGAAGTATTTATTATTGATATAAATTGTCACTATACGAATAGTTTTATGGAGATTAATGATATGTACGATACCATTATTTAATTCCACAAGTCGATTTCGCACAAGTGATTCACTTCCAACAAGGCGAATGCCGGAAAAAAGGTTACACCTTTTTATTACGGAACAAGATTCAGAACATTGAACTCTGCTAAAATTACGCCTTTAAACATGATTCCTCAAGGTATAATCACTACACAACTTGTTAACACACACTTCGAGGCTTTTGAATTAAAAATCATCGAAAAACTTAAGGATTTGGGTGTCATATGACAGATATTTTTAAGGTTAGATAGCTACTGAAGGCCGCCCATTTACTTAAATAGACAAAGATATTATAAAAGCATTGCACGAAACTTAATTTTGTACGCTGTACCTAAAAACACAAAAAACTAATAAAAAAAACGTCAGAAAAACGAACAACTGACAGCAAACCGAAGAGGACGCCACTCCACTTATAGGTTAGGTCGCCGCCGACTGGATGATTAGTCCCGCTATGTTGGTACCGCAGATGTATTTCAACCAACATTTTACGCCCGTCAATTCGTTTTTAGGGTCGCTAGGTCGCGTATCAAGAAAAATAAAGGGGAAAGGGAAGTTATTGTGAAGTTCGCGGTCAACGGAAATATTCGCATTATTTCTACCTCAAAATTATCTTTGATAGTATGCATTTGAAATAACAGAGTGATTTTGAAAAATATGTTTTTCTCAAAAAACCTACCCCTACCGACACTACCGACATCTCCAAAAAAATACTATTTCGCATTCGGCTGAAAGAGCAATGTCCAGAAATATTGAATACATATTTCATACATATTTTATGAGTCTCGTATAGGAATATTTTAAATATTATGATGCACAGTAACATTAATTTATAAAATAACCGAAATAACTACAAAAAAAATCTCTTTGAAAGTTTGTTCGTAAATATCGTACCCAACGCAGGTTGCATGTTGGACAATCCGCGTGACGTCATAAGCACGGTGACTTCGGAGTAGGGGAAACAGGCGATATTCAGCCCTACCCAGTATTGCCAGATGCGTGGTTTTTGCCATGTTTTCATGTGTTTTTTGGGTCATTTACACCTCCTTGGTTTTTTCCAAATACCACGTCGAACATAAACATTAAATAATGTAGTTGATAGTCCGGAATTGCTTGCATTGCATAAGCTTTTAGATTCCATTACGTAAAACCTACCAGAAGTCAGGATTTATTTCAGTGCAGAAATTCTGTGACTAATAACCACCATAATATATGTGGTTAGTTATATTATGAATTCCTCTTTGCCTAGAATACTAAAGGAGGGAAATAATTATACCAATTCAGTGGATATCTACAATTGTCATTAAACAAATACAAAATATTATTACAGAAGCAGTTCAGTTAAGTACGTATAATAAATATTGTATATTTGTTACTATCCATTCGTAAAAGTCCCTAAAAAGGGCGTCAATAAATAAATAAATAATTTTGATCACCGGTCGACAAAAGTACCTATGTACTTTGAGTGAAATATTTTGTTTAACATTAGTCGTGTGAGGAAACCCTAAATTCAGGTATGTAGTTCTAGGCATAGGTTCACAATGTCTCATCTAATTTAACTTTGTCAATGAGTAATAGTAATAACGTAATACATGTTTTTTTATTTATTTATTTGTTAACATTCAAACCTGCTAAACTACTTTAGTAGTTTTTCAGCAGCATTATTGAAAATAAATGATTAAAAAATGTAAATAATGTATAAAAAATGTTATTTGAGTTGTGGGGAATTTTTGCACCCTCACTTCATCGATCTGAAAAAACTAATTTTAAATTATTAAAACCTAATTTTCTTATTTAAATTGGAGTTCTACAAATTAAGCTCGACAATGTTATTTATTTATTTTAGAGAAAGTTGACAGCAAATCAAAAATTACAAAATAATACAATAATAAGATGTTAATTGTGCCAATTATGAACTTTCCACTGATGATAGTTAATAATAAATAATAAAGTGTGACATTGTAAGGGTATTTTCTTAGTTTCACTTTTTAGTTATAAAATATAAAAAAGGGTGGGGGGGGGGGGGGGAGGAGGAACATAGGAATAAGATTAAGAGGCAAAGGACGGGAGCATATACATATAGGGATTGAACTTATTGTTATTATTTGTCGGGTGTTTTTTTTTCAAAAACATTATTTTTTTCTATTTTTTAAAGGAATATTATAAATTTTTGTTTTTTTTTAAGATCATTTACTTAGGTACCGTTATTTTCTAATTTTAAATTCGCTATAAAAAGCTTATGTGTTTTGTTCCTTCAAAACAAGGTAAAACATGTTTTATCCCTGAAACGTGGTTTTTAATTTTTGGAACATGGCATCACAGACCCTGCCACCCGAGAGTAAAAGAGACAACATAAGTTTTCAGCTTTCAGCAGGGGTGAGTGAGTTCCGGGTTCATTCGTTAGCGCATTGGTTTTGCACGTACGCTTCAGAACGAGGGTACCGCGCACCGTTGAGGCCGCCGGCGCCGTGCAGAAAGTTAAAATTTACGGCGCAATCACTTCCATTCAATTGAGGACTTTTCTGCGCGGCGCGCGTCCTGAAGTGGCGGTACCGTCGCTCCGTAGCGTATGTATAATACCCGCTATTCTTCTTTCCCGCAAATTTAGAGTAGGTAGGTAAGTAAGTATCTACCTAAGCACAAAGAAGGGCATTTTTGAAAATGTATTAAAAAATTATCTCTTTAAAGTGTAAGGAGTTATTTACCTAATGAAAGTCAATTTGGACAGAGATATTATCAGTAATCTAAGTTTGGCCTGTCGCCTCGTTAAGAATGGCATAGCACGTTAGTAAAAATAGATTGGCTGGTTGACAGGGCCGGCCCTGAACCAAACCAATTTTACCTGGCGCGAGTAAAATTTTGGCGCCTCTTGTCAAAACCAGTAGACGCCTACATAGGTGATCACTGTAATCAATAATATTTGGATGATAAGTATTTTGTGTGGCGCCGTTTATATGAAAAATAATCTCAAGTGCGATGCGTTATGGCGCCTTGGCAATTTGGCGCCGAGAGTGGTCTGCTCCAATTGCGCCTGCATAGGGCCAGCCCTGCAGGTTGGTAATAGGTACCTACCTACCCAGTTTCGTTAAATATTTTCCTACATATATTTCAACAGTAATTTTACATAATTTCTAAATACTTACAGTAAGATGCCAAACATAAGATACAAGTAATGTTAAAGTTAGCAAAAAGTAAATAAACATATATAAAGAAAAAAGATAATGGTCGCAACTGGTCCCAGTTGCGACCATTATCATTTTCATTTTTCCGTGTCTTGTTCTCTTTCATATGTTCGTTTAGATTATTAGTGTTATTTTCATCTTCAATGTTTATAAATGCATCAAGCGCACCACCCCATCCTATAATGCAGCAGATTATTGAAGATTGTACCAGAGAAAAGTAGATCATTTTCAATATGTCAAGATGGGTACCCCTTTTAAGCCTATGTAGAGCCCAATAAGCGCTCTCCTTATTGCATGTAGTGACTGCGGCAGTGACTGCAGAGAGCGAGGAGTTGAGCAAACTAGTGCTGTCTCGTTTGTTAAAGGGCCGCTAGAACGAGACAGCGCTAGTTCGCTCAAACCCACACTCTCTGCAGTCACTGCCGCAGACACTACATGCAGTGTCGTGTGTAGAGCCCATTATCGGCCTACACACGACACTGCATGCAGTGACTGCAGAGAGCGTGGGTTTAAGCGAACTAGCGCTGTCTCGTTTGTTAAAGGGCCGCTAGAACGAGACAGCGCTAGTTCGCTCAACTCCACGCTCTCTGCAGTCAATGCCTGCAGTCACTGCATGCAGTGTTGTGTGTAGGCCGCTAACATGTGTATGTAAGATATATATTGATTTCGAGATGGTTTTATCAATTTAGATGTGTATCAATAGACACACCTAAATATTTAATATTTTCTATTTTGGCGAGTATCTACATTGTACAGCGAACATGTTTTTTATTGCAACTTGTATTGTGGATTCTAATTTTGGTTAAAATGAGGTTTGTTTTTAATGTTTTTATAAAAAGTTAAATAAAATGTTAAAAGTTAAAAATGAGTTTTGTTATATTTTAGCCATATTGAAACAAGTGCAATTCATTATTTTGCCTTAGAAAATGTTTCGATCGAAGAATTTCCGTTTACTAAGAAATAATTTGTCCAGGGATTGAAAAATTACATCAATCATTTTTACACAAAATTGTATAAATATTTTTGATGTATATAACATCAAAAATAGAATTGGGTCAAGCACAGTTCCTAGCGAAGCTCCATTTTTTATCTGCGCTTCTGAACTATACACTATACATATTCCCAATTTTATTTTTCTGTGTTCTGTCTTTAAGATAGTTTGTGAGTATTTTTAATGTGTCTTTTTTGAAACCTAGTTGAATTATTTTTTAATGAATACGTTATGATTTTCAGTATCGAAAGCTTTTCTTAAATCAAAGAAAATAGCTAGATTTAAATTAATAAAATACTTATTTTTTACCACTTTTATTGTTTACAAAACCAACATGTTTCGTGAGCAACGCTCACTTCTTCAGGGTTTTTTATTGATACTAATTATAAATAATAGACATAGACAATGGTGTCAATTGAAAAATAATGGACATAGACAATGGTATCAATGAACCTACAATACCTATATTAACCTATATTACCTATCTTATATATAAAAATGAATCGCTAAATGTGTTGCTAAGCGCAAAACTCGAGAGCAGCTGAACCGATTTCGCTAATTCTTTTTTTAGAATATTCCTTTAAGTAAGAGGATGGTTCTTACGGAGAGAAAAATTAAGAAAATTGGATAATTTCAGAAAACCTAACGACTATCGCACGTTTGACAGTTCGTTTGTTTGAGAATGACATTTTAAATCAGGATTCTATTTTCGAAAATCTTTAAGTTGATAAATTTATTTAAAGTAGATACTCCCCTAATAATTTGAATCGAATCAAGAATTTTAGGTATTTCAAATAGGTAGGTACCTATGTGAGATACCAAATTTAATATACATGAAAAATGGAAATTTGAATAAAAATTGTAAAAGGTGGCACGCGGGCTGTTTAAAAACTGAATGTACTGGGATTGAATATATGGAACGCAGGAAGAGGGTTGGCGGGACGAGGGAGCGGGAAAGGGAAGAGGGAAGGCGGGGAAGGTGGAAGGGGAACGCGGGAGGGGAACTCTGGAGGGGGGTTCGCGGGACGGGGGAAGGGGGGGGGGGGAGTGGAGTGGGTGGGGGGAAGGTGGAGGCGGAAGGTGACGAAGTGGGAACGCAAGAGGGGAAGAGGACGCAGGAGAAGAAGGGGAGGCGGAAGGGGAACGGGACGAATGGGAAAGGACACTCAGGGAGCAATTTCTTTATTAAATGGCATAGCAACGCATGCCGGGACCAGCTAGTTATTATTATTATTATTCCACTTAATAAAGAAATTGTTTTTCCCTGAGTGTCCTTTCTCATTCGTCCCGTTCCCCTTCCGCCTCCCCTTCCTCTCCCGCGTCTCATTCTCCTTCCGAGATCCCCTCCCCCCACCCGAGTTCCCCTTCCCCCTCCTGGGTTCCCCTCTTCCCTCCCGCATTCCATTCATTCAGTCCCGGTACATTCAATTTTCAAACAGCTCGCGTAGTACCTATTGCAATTTTTTATACAAATTTTATATTGCCAGAGCTCACCAGTATATATAGAAACTTTCGCTGAAATAGGTCAAATCGTTCGGAAGTTATGCGCGTACATACATTTAGGCGATTCATTTTTATTTATATATGTAGATTAGAAGATGATTGATATTTGATCAAGAATGAGGTATTTAAACATAAGTAAAACCAAATAAATAAATAAATGTGTGATATAGTATAGCGGCTTATCTTATACCCGCCAAATGATTCAATATATACTAGTGTTTCATTCAACAATTACTGATTATTATATTTTTTAACACTAACAGTGTCTCTCTCGCACGAATAAAGTTGGTTGTTTTCAGGTGGAAAAAATATAATAAGCAGTAATTGTTGAATGAAACACTTGTATATATTGAATCATTTGGCGGGTATAAGATAAGCCGCCATAGCTCAATTGGGAGAGCAGCTGACCGGCAATCAGAAGGGCACGGGTTCATGTCCCGTTGGCGTCATGTATCTTTTCTCGGAAGATTTTTCAATGTGGATGAGTGTTTCAGGCTGATAATTATTGCTTATAATAATTGTTAGATTTGCTGTATTTGAAGAAAAACATATAATTATTAAAATAATTTTTTTACATGTAAACATAAAAAGTTCTAAGAATGGCTTGCCTTACATTTTTCTGACTAAAATAAAAAAACATGCACAATTTATTAGACAATTATTGTCACCCTATATTTTCGTCATTCCGTGTAAAAATAATTAATAAAAAAATCTCAAAGTTTCAAATTTTATTTGCAATATATATATTTTTTAAATTGAATTTTTTTTATTTATTTTTTGGTACAGTACATACAATAGATACATAAATATAATGAAAGTGTATAAAAAAAAACTTAATACAATTATTAAATACAAATATACATATTTAAAAAAAATGTTCTCCCATAATAAGCAAATGCTTGTGTGTACGGGAGGAAGTATTATTTGTTAGGTTATTTTGATTTTTTTTTAAATTTAGTTTATATTAAGAATAAGAGAAACATATGTGTGTATTTGTATATATTTTTTTAATTATTATTTATTTTTTATTTGTTTTAGTTAAGGTTTTCAGTATATTTTTTTAACTGTGTTTTGAAATTTTTGAAACTGTCCTTAAGGGATCTTATATTTTCTGGTAATTTATTAAAGAAATTTGTTCCTAAGTATTTATAGTTTTGTTGACCCAAAGTTTTTTTACAAATGGGAATTGGTAACATGTATTTTTGCCTGAGATTTACTATGTTTTTGAAAGGTATGGATTTGTTTAGCATATCCTCTTTGTAAACTTGTAAGGTTGAATGATACAGGATACAGGAAGAGAGTATTTAATTTTCTGACTTTAAATTCTTTGAATATTAGTTCAGATGGATAAAGAAATGATTTTTTTTATATTATTTTAATTATTAGTTTTTGCGCAATGTAAAGAGATTGTGTGTGAGTTTTATAGGCGCCACCCCATCCTATTATACCATATTGGATTATGGATTGACAGAATGCGAAGTACGTCATTCTCAGTAGTTCTTTACTTAGAATGTGTCTCAAACAGCTAAAAATATATGTCAATTTTCTTACTCTGTTTTTAAGAATGGTTATATGCGGTATCCATTTTAGACATTGGTCGATAGTGATTCCCTAGATATTTGGTTGAAGTTTTCATTTCAATATTAGTACACAATAAGTTACAGTGGTGTTGTTGAGTGTGTGGTGCAGAATGGATCCTTATGTTTATTTTATACGGCGTGTTTGGTTTTTTTATGAAAAATGGTATGTAATGTGTTTTTTTAGAGTTTAATGTTAGTAGGTTATTGTCAAACCATGTTTTTAATTCATTTATGTCTATGTTAGCCTTTTTATTCAGTTCTAACCATGTGTTTGCTTTTAGAAGAAGCACTGTGTCATCTGCATATGAGATAATTTCCCCGTATTTAGCAACTTCAAATATATCATTTACATTAACTGTGCCTTGTGGTATTGAGAAGTTACTACTTTCGGAATCACTTAGTTCATTTAATAATTTTACTTGTTGTGGTCTATTTTCCAAAAAGCTTATAATCCAGGATAGCACCAGTGCATTTATTCCAATTGATTTGATTTTTTTTATTAAGTTAGTATGAGATTTATTTATTAATTTATTTATTTATTTATTTATTTATTTATTTATTCATTTATTAAGACATACACAGTACATTATAATACAGATTATAAGGTATGTTAAATTAAATTATTACATGGTTATGTACCTATTACGTAAGTCCATAGAATGTCATTTGATAATTACGCCTGAGATATGAACCGGTCTTAAAACTTAATTATTGAATGAATGAAGTAATATTAATAAAAAGGAAGAAAAGAGGGGGGGGGGGGGGGGAGATAAGGAGACATTTTGAAATCAAGAATTATATGCTCACTAATTGTAATTGATTGATTAAAGTTTAATGAAAAGTTAAGTGTAAGTAATTTTAAAACAATTATATCACGCCAAGAAATTTAATAAATTAGTTTTGTATGTTTGCAAGGAATCATGAAAAATGTCTAAGTGTAGTAATTTTTCATAGTGGTTATAAGTTATGATTGCGCGAGTAATTGGTGAGTTACTCGCTGCATTAGTGTTATTGGATTCTATATGAAAAAGAGAAGTGTGCCTGGTACGCCTCATTGGGACATTTAAACCAATAGTGGATAGCAATTCAGGACTATCTATTTTATTATTTAGCAGGTTATACAGAAACAGCAGATCTGATAATGTGCGTCTTTTTTGTAAACTTAACATGTTATTTGTAGTTTTGTTGTATTTCTTGAATAAATATTTAGAGAATTTATTCTGTATACTTTCTACTATATCTATGTACACCTTATATTGAGGATTCCATACCGGGGACGCATACTCCAGTGGACTTCTGACCAATGAACAAAACAACATTTCAAGAGTCTTAGCACTTTTGAAAACTTTACATATTCTTAATAGGAAACCTAGCATCTTGTAGGATTTTGATATTATGTGTTCGATATGCTTATCAAAAATTAATTTGTTGTCTAAATAAACACCTAGATCTTTACATGTAGACGTAGATTGTAAAGGTTTATTATTCAAGTTGTAAGAATAGATGATTTTATTTTTATTTCTAGTAAATGTAATTGAGTGACACTTAGAAATGTTTAAGGAGAGTAAATTTGATTCACAATACGCGCACAAATGATCAAGATCGCTTTGTAATTCTATACAATCAGATAAAGACTGTACAGGTTTAAAAATTTTCATATCATCCGCATATAACACAAAGTAACTATTTTGAAAGCATACATAGATGTCATTTATGTAAATATTAAATAAGAGTGGTCCGAGATGCGACCCCTGGGGCACACCCGAGACGATTTCCGTTGAACAGGATGCGAAACCGTTGACAACCGTGATTTGGTGCCGATTACTGACATATGATGCGATCCATCTATAGAGATCACCGTGAATTCCTATACTAAATAACTTCTGTAAAAGAATATGGTGATTAACACGGTCGAATGCTTTGGAATAATCAGTATAGATGGCATCTACCTGGCATCGCATATCCATTTGAGCATGAAGAAAATTTATAAAAGACACAAGATTCGAGGTTGTGGAGCGATTTCTCATAAAGCCATGTTGATTAGTTAAGAGTGAAGGTGAGATGGTAGAATATAATTGATCGTAAACAATTTTTTCCAAAACTTTACTTAGAATGGGTAATTTGGATATAGGTCGATAGTTGGAGACATCATTTTTACTACCATTTTTAAAGATTGGGGTAATCAAGGCTGTTTTCCACTTGTCAGGAAATGTTCCTTCAGATAGCGATAGTTAGAAAATGGCAAAAATGGGGGGTGTCAGTTGTTTACTACAATAATTAATAAAGATTCCTGGAAGTTGGTCGTTCCCCGGTCCCTTTTTGATATCGATGGACTTAGGTATTTGAAAGTTATGTCTTCATTGATCTCGATTGAGCTAATAACGCTATTTGAATTAAAACAGTCACTGGCATTGCTTGTATGAGCAGGTTGAACATTCGAAAATACAGAACCGAAATACTCGGAAAATAAATTGGCTACTCCTTTACTGTCATTAGCAGTTTTTTTCACAATAAATCATATGATCGGGGATGGTAGGAGATTTTCTTTGAGAATTGACATAGGACCATATTTTTCTAACATTATGCTGTATGCCGGATTCTATCGTAGAAATGTAGGTTTTGTAAGCCGCTGAAGCGACCGTTTTTTGTCTTTTGCGAAGCAAAGAAAATGACAGATAATCAAGAGGGTTCCGGTGACGCTTCCATACTCTAAAGAATTTTAATTTTTCATTAGTTATTTTTATTAAGGCTGCCGTGTACCATAATGGATATTTTCCAGATTTCACAACTTTCTTGGGAATAAACGCATCGACAACTGTACAATTATAACGTAAAATGAATGTAACGCTGTATTTACATCCGGTGCATTTATAACGGTAGACCAGTTGGTCTCATTCAGTTTCTCATTAATCTCGGTGTAATCTGCTTTATGGAATAATTTTATTGTTCGAGGAGTTGAGAGGGTTGCATTAGTGGATGGAAATTCTAGCTCTATAACCAATGATTTATGATGAGCATCCTCTTTAACTAAAGGGTGATCGGCAAGCGACACCTTAGCTGGAGTGTTACAGAAAACGAGGTCCAAAATTCGTCCATAGTTATTAGGTAAATTGTTAAATTGGGTTAAATTTGCAAAATATAAGCAGTTAAGTAACGTGAGTGAACATTGGTCTCTGTTAGTTGACATTTGTTGATTATTCCATTTAAAATTTGGCATATTATAGTCGCCTATGATTAGAAACTGGTCATTGGGAAAACGGATTGTTAAGTCAGAAATAGTATTTGTATGACTGGTAAATAATGCTAATATTTCTGAAGACGTTCATTTTGGACCGACACTAGGTAAGTACACGCAGCACATATGGATGTTATAACAATGATGATTTGATTTTGATGTATTGACAGTTATCCAAATATCTTCAGCGTCTGAATTCCAAGAGCGGGGGGTAACAAAAAAATCTTTTTTAATACCTATGATTACGCCTCCACCAGTTGATTTACCAGTTCGATGGATATCCCTATCATTTCTGTAAACAGAATAGCGGTTATCAAATAATTCCTCATCTAGGATGCTATCAACCAACCAACTTTCGGTAATAAAAATCAAGTCATAATTATTGAGCAGCACATTCTGATGAAATTCCAACGTTTTTGAGCGCAAACCTCTTGCATTTTGATAAAAAATTATTAAAGAATCAAGCATTGAGAAGTATTGTTAATTACTCATGTAACATTGTTTTCTGTAAAATATTTTTGAAGAACATCATATTCATGAATTATGTTCACAGTCATAAGTCCACTGGGCAAAGCTAAACATACAACTATCAATTAAAGTGCGTGAGTACATTATAGAATGCATTAGTGAGCAATGAGCAGGTTGGGTTAATGTAAAAAGGGTGATATTTAAGAAATTAATTAAGTGATTTTGCATTAGTGAGCAATGAGCAGGTTGGGTTAATGTAAAAAGGGTGATATTTATAAAATGAAGAAAAAAATCAGGAGAAAAATAGTGGTTACAGGATAGATGATTTAACATGGTAATGGTGATTATATAAGGTTTTTTAGCTGCGATTCGCATGAGACATGTATGGGAGGTGAAGTGACGTTCTTCCGTAAGTAGATTTTTCCGCTTCTTACCCATAAAAACTGATACATGTGTTCATTTTTAAAGCCTTTGGCGAGCCTCAGTATAGATTTATTCTTCCGCGTGAGATGGTCGTTAACGAAAATCCTCTGATCAGCTCCAGCCATTCCGACGCCCTTGGTAGTGATTCCTTTTTTCTTCTTAATGGCCACCAGCAGCTCATCCTTCTTCCTTTTGTTGACAAATTTAGCCACCACGTTCCGAGGGCGGGCGTCACGGGGAGCCGCTGCTATTCGCTCTTCAGGATGTAGGCGTGGTTTGGCTCTGGTGATAAATTCAATGTCCTCTTCCTTAATAATTAGGCCGACATTTGAAGCAATTTTAGTTAGAGTGGAAAATAGGTTTTCATCTTGCTTTTCGGTCAGACCGAAAAAGATATACTATCAAATGCTTTTTTAAGGTCAATAAATATTCCAATGCATTTTCCATTTGTGTCTAGGGCGGTATATATATAGTTTGTTATTTTCGCAATGGCATCATGGGTGCTGGTGTTTTTTTTTGAAACCATACTGTTTAGAATTTATAATGTGATGTTGTTCTAAGAAGCCCCAGATTTGGTTTTTTACAATTTTTTCGAATATTTTTGATATATTAGATAAAAGGGATACAGGGCGGTAATTTTGTGGGTCTTTTGGGCAGTCTGCTTTATATATCGGTGTTATTATTGTTCTTTTGTAATTATTTGGAAATACACCTTTTATAAGGCTTGTATTTATTATATGAGTTAATGGGCAAATTAGATATTGTTTCATTGTTTTTAATATGTTTACATCTATGTTGTCATAACCGGGAGCAGAGCTCCCCTTTAAATCATCGATAACTTTTAAAACATCAGTTTCTGTTATTTTGTTGAAATTATTATATCGGTGGTGGGTAGTGTGGGGATTATTTTTATTATTGTTGGGAGATGTTTGTATATGCGATCCGAAACATTGGTTTCATAAAGGCGTTTGACTTTTTTTATAATTTATATATTTGTGTATAAAGCGTGTTGTTTTCTATTTCTAACACCGTTTAGATTATAATTCTCACTATGATAGTAAGGGAGACACAACGATTTCTAGAGACCTATGTGAGTTGTTCGGAAAAGCAAGAAATAAGACTGATGGTTTTAAAATAATCCAAGCAGAATTTAATAATATTTAATTACGAGTTGAAGGTGCAAAATATTATACTTTGTACATTGACGTAATAATAATTGGAGAAAAACACAAATTTAATATTAATAATATTAAAAGTTGAATAAAGATGGACGACCTTTTTTGCTAGTTCTAGGGTACTCGATCATGTACCCACTTGATGATCAACTAATAATAAGTACAAACTGATGTAAAAAACTCAGGAATTGCAAAAACATATATTATTAATTATTATCCGATTATTATAACGATTTCCGCGAACACTCGAAGTGAATTTCTATAGATGAATAGAGCATTCCAGTCGACTGTTAAACTCTTTTCATTCAATTTTACAATTGAAGAGTTGTTCTACGAAGCAAATATATATTTTTTTCTTAACACGATTTCCGCACATGATACTCAAGTTAAGGCCTAATTTAGAGCCTCAGAACTTTACTCATGGAATGAGGAATGAATGCGGCTCTCGTGTTTAGTGATGGAATCATACTTGGTCAAAGGATGGAATCAATAAGGAACTCCAGTCCAATTTAATTTTTTTTAATGAATGATCCTTCTGATTAAAATAACTGCATGTTTTTATTTATTTTTAGAGTTAGTTTTAATAGTTAAAATAATTGTAAAAGTTTTAATGTTTGTATTTGTGGTGAATCGTGTGACGTCATCACTGCCGAAAAGTAATTTTTATTTTCAACAGGTGTTATCATTTTGTATGACAGTTATATGGAAGAAAGTATGATACTATTCGACAAGTTAAAACATTATTTGGGTGGAATTATTTATTTACTAGCTGGGTTACACGGCTTCGCTCAGAGTGTCCTGGAATGATTCACATTGATGTTCCCGATTCCCTATTCCAGAACTTTCCACAATTTTCCAGTATGTTCCGGAATGTTCTGGAACGTTGTAGATTGCTCTCAAATACTCTGACTGGGGTGTGCGGCTTCGCACAGGGAGTTCATGTGAGATTGAATTGAATCTACGCGGATCTTGCTTAGTATACCTCAAGTGAGTAGCCCTATACAAAAAAATACTTCAAATGTTCCAGAATAATATTCCAGATCATTTCACAACATTCAGGAGTATTCTGGAATGTTCCACAATGATCTGGGATGTTCTGATATGTTCCTGAACATTCCATTCTATTCCCTAACATTCCACAACATTGGGATGTTCTGGAATGTGGTGGAATGCTCAAGAATACTCTAGAATTTTTTGAACTCTTCTAGAAATTTCAAGGGGGTGAAACTTCCAGCTCTTGTATCTTTAAAAGCACGTCCTTCAGGTAAAAACGGGAACTTTATTCGTGGATGAGGGATAAAGGGCTACCACACAATATAACTCCCGGTATTTCACTCATTATTTCTCTTTTTTAATCTACTATAATACCATAAAGAGGAAAGATTTGTTTGTTTGCATTGAATAGGCCCCGAAACTACTGAACCGATTTCAAAAATTTATTCACCAATTGAAAGCTCCATTATCAGCAAGTAACATAGGCTGTATATAATCGTAAGCTCTGGCGTTATGAAATTTGTACAAATGAAAATGTGTGTATGTCATATATTTTAGCGGCAGGGAGGAAATGCAGGGGGAAGGTGGGGTTCGCGGAGAGGGAAGGTGGAAGGGAATCCACCTTTTCAAGGGATGTTCGGGAAAGGGCATGCAGGGAGAATCAATTTATTTTTTTGAATGGCATAGCAACGCATGCCGGTACCAGCTTATAATGTATATTGAAGAGTAAGATTTCCAAAAACTTTCCAAAACCTTCTAGACTTACCGACACTCTCCGTCACTCATTTCTGAAAGCTTCTAGAACTTTCTCCTTCCATAACATCCCAGTGCATTAGGGAACCTTCCAGAACTATCTAGAACCTCCTGGACTCACCGACACACTCCATCGCTCCTTCCAGATCTTTCTAGAGCTTTATCGAACCCTCTAGAACTTTTCGGAACCTTCTAGACTCACCGACAAACTCCGCCACTCCTTCCAGAAAGTTATACAGCTTTATCGTACCTTATAGAACTTTCCGGAACCTTCTAGACGTGCTGACATACTCTTTCACTCCTTCCAGAACTTTCCAGAACTTTATCGAATCTTCTGGAAGTTTCCGAATTTCTTCTCTAAATTTCTTTTTCGAGTTTTCTTAGATCTTTCAGTCCTTATTTCCTTAAAAGCACGCCCTTTAGGTAAAAACGGGTACTCTTATTCCCTAGGGGGGATAGAGATCTACCACACCATACAACTCCCTTGATTGTACCGGGACTCGTCTCTGAGTTTTTGCGTTCCGCACGTTTTTTTTAACATTCTTTTATAATATACTAGCTGCCCCACCGAACTTCGTACCGCCTCAGAATCAATTAAATTAAGCTTTTTTATTAAGTTAAAAATTACACAATGAATTGTGATTTTCTTACTTTTCCACTTACCTACGGAAATTTTTGAAAGGAAGTGGGTACGGGTGCCGCCGCCCCGGGAACTATTTATTGGATAACCACCACCTCTGCCTTAGGTCACCCCAAGTGGTTCGCTACGTTTGGTGATTTAGAAGGGGTGCCCGGGTTCATGGGGTGACTTTTGTGCGGGTCTTGGCGGCGGATGCGTCTGCCCACATGCTGCGTGGCGGGCCGGATCGAGATAGACTGGTTGAGGGAGACCTTTTGACCTTTCCAGCCGGATTCTCTCGACCAATGGGTCGAAAGAGTCCGGCTGGAAAGGTCAAGGTAAAAGGTCAATTCCGGTCAAATCAATGGCCTTGCACCGCAGTTGGAGGGATGGATTCACTCCCGGATACATTGACCTCGAGATTCCTACCCACCCCTCATGCTTTTTTCCTTCCCAGAACTTCCTATTCTACCCTTCCTTAAAAAGACCCCTCCACACAGCATCCCCTAAGATGACATAGGTCCTGAGTGGGGCTTACGAAAAAAAAATGCGTTTCATTTCAGAGATTTATTATTATTGTATTTTTCGTTTGGAGGGGTGCAGAGACATACGTTCACCGTTTGTCTCATTTTCGACTATTGACATTTAGTGTATAAGAAAGAGGGGCAGCATTATATAATTAAGAACAAAAGCAAAACAATCAGCGCATTGACATTTGACGTTTTTGAATTTTTGGAATTCACGCACAGTTAAATATTATACCTATTACAATATTGCTGCAGTTCTTTCAAAATATGAGAATTCGTTCTATACAAAATTTATGAAAAAAATATTTTTCTTCATAACTTTCTTTATCGTGAATTTTTGCGATGTTTTAATAGTTATTCTGTTATCCGGGGCGGAGACAAATCCAAAAAATCAAAGATCATCAAAATCGGTCCAGCCGATCTCGAGTTATAAATAGTGTAACTAACCCGACTTTGTTTTATATATTAAGATAAGATATAAGATAAGATAAGATTTTTATTATATTATATTATTATATTTTTCAATGTTATTACGGGAGAGTGGTATAAACGTTTTTGAAATTATTTTTTTTTTTGGCTTTTAAGAATCGTTATCAATATTAATGGAAACCGAAGCACCGAACTGATAATACTAGGGGAGCCCAAGGGGGGATTTTGGGATTTACTCAATCCAATAGGTCCCCACAACGCTCAAGTAACTACCCATTTAGCCTCTTGGGCTCCCTTACTATAAGATCGCGCAATCAGCTGTTCGACTGGCACCATTTTGAAATTCGGAGTTCGAAGTATTCTCCCTAGAAGTAGCATTTGTATTTTTTTGTACAGTAGTTTTTGAACATTTTCAATAATAGAGATAAACTAAAAAGACATTTTTAAAACATAATTATTTAGGCCTAAATAATGTTTCAATAAACAAAACTAACTCTGTATAAACAGTATGTAAATGAACGAATAAGATGAAATGCTGTTAATACGATGGCTTGTGTCATACCTATATGCCCATACAATGGCTTTACGGTGATCAGTGACGTCACCACTAAACATTTTAATAATACCAACTTGACGGCGTGTTTCAATGACATGATAAAAAATTGACTTTTTAATAATTTTTTAAAAACTGCGTTTACTATCGTTCATAAAACTTATGTATTCAATATCAGCGTTTATCGGTCTATATCAGGGTTTCCTAACCAGTGGTCCGCAAGAGGCTAGAAGTTGGTCCGCGGCCAAGAAATCTGAATAAAAAAATCAGGACAGTATTCACCTTATCATTAAGGTACATTGTGATCACCCCTCCCGTTGTGCTATCCGTCGCGGGTGCCAATGCCAGGTTCTACCCATGCTTGCTGACCACAAGTAGTGGTTTAGTTAGGCTAGCATAGGTGGCACCTGGGACTGATAGGGCGGATAACGTGGTAACCTCCATTAAAGTTGAACAAAACCCAAATTTTGACTCCATAAAAAATTGGTCCGTCCTAGAGAATTGTGGTCTTGGCGCCGTCCCCCCCTCGCTACGCTAAAATAATAATAGTACACAATTTGATTTTTTTAATGTACAAAAATCTCAATAAAAATGAAGGTATTTTTATCACTATTCATTTTTATTACGTAATAATTACAAAAATATCAAAAACTAAAAAGCTGTCTTCTAACTTATATGTAAATTGAAACGCATTGTAAAGTTTGTATGCGTCTCAGTTACATTCTATTGGCGTATTAATCTGTCAAAAAGGACTTCGTGTTTGCAACAAGGTATAGTCAATAATCATAGACAATTGGGAACCAACACATGGGAGAGGCTTAGAAAAAAATGGCGAAAAATAACATACATTACTACGTATGTACCTACACACATGAGATAGTATTGGTGATCACAAATACTAATGCAAAGACAATAGATTTGTAAGCTATTAATAGTTAAAATTTCAACCGCCAGATGTCATGACCCAATTCAGTTACTTTTTTCCGTTCGTTCCTATACGGTTTTGGATTCTAGTGAGTTTTTGATACAATTTTCGATATTGGATATTTTGTATCGATGTATCGGATCAAAATATATCGGCTAAAAATATTGATATATTGAATTAAAAATATCGATACTTTTTCAACAAGCCTAGGAGAAAGCAGTTGCGGGCGGGTAAAGACGTGTGAGGGGTAGGGTATCAACGTTTTCAAGCGTGTAGGTACTTTTCGGCGAGTGAGCGACGGCCACGAGTATGTACCTATGTTCTTTAAAAATGCGCGAATATTTGTGGTTTCAGAGAATGATAGAGGATCGACTCACGGTGCCCCTCTTTACTTTCTACGGCGCACCAGGGCGCCGCGGCGCACACTTTGGTAACCCCTGATCTAGCGTATAGCGTATTTAAATAAGATTTTTTGATTTTGATAAGTTTCGTCATGGAATGAATGAAAGTATTAAAGATGTATTTTTTAGTCATGGCATGAATGCGCCAATCGAAAAGTCCCATATGATTAATGACGGAATTAATATAGCTCAAAAAGGAATACTCCACTGTCCAACATAGATACACAACCAGGGCAATAAACCAAAATATTCTAGCTACAGCTAGTTTGAAAACATCTTTTGGACAAAGAAATATGAAATTCAATGCGACAAACCTATACAACGCTCTACCAACTCAAACAAAAAAATTACAGAAATAAATAAATTTAAAACAAAAGTAAAAATATGGTTGAAATAACAAAAACAAAGTGAAAATGAACTATCAAACATACTGAAGACCATGTAAAGACAACTGGATACTAAATACAAATGTGGAAAAACTACAGACCGCCTCAGAACAGGAAACCCTAGTGAGGAGGACTGCAAAAAAAATAAAAAAAATAAGAATGTACTTTATAATACCTTAATATAATATAATTTATAAATACATTATGTACAAATTTTGCTATAGATACTAATAAATGGCCCCATATTGTATTATACATAGTCATGGATTTGTGTCATTTGAAGAGATCAGTGTTTCGTCATGGAATGACTGAAAATATTAAAGACGTAGTTTTTAGTCATGGCATGAATGTGGTCACTATAGAGTCCCAAGTTTAGTCATGATGTAAATGTGGCATGTACCTACAAAGTTTAGTCATGGTGTAAATGTGGCATGTACCTACAAAGTTTGGTCATGAAATAAAATCGATGGTCCCGAAGAACAATGTCGGATGGGCGATTTTGTATGTTTTGTAGTAAATCTGAAAAGTTTCGATTCTGCATTTTTTTCTGTTTTTGAGATCAAGAAAGGTAGTGTTGTTTTGATATTTGGGATTTCATTCAAAATTTCAAAAAGGCAGACTTTTAAATCAAAAAAATAAGTCAACAGAACGATTTTCAATTTTAGCAGATCCGACATTATTCTGCGGGACCGTTGCGCCCCGGGAACCATTTATTAGATAACCAACACCTCTGCCATAGGTCATCTCAAGTGGTTCGCTATGTTTGTTGACTTAGCTGCGGTGCTCGGGTTCATGGGGTGAGGTTTGTCCGGGTCTTGGCGGTGGATGCGTCTGTCCTCCAGCTGCATGGCAGACCGGATCGGGAGAGACTGGTTGAGGGGGTCCCTTTGACTTCTCCAGCCATACTCTCTCGGAACGTCGCCTTGCACCGCAGTGACACACTGACCCCCAGATTCCTACCCACACCTAATACCCTTTTTTTCCCCAGAACTTCATCTCCTTTCTTTCCTAAGTAGACTCTCCACACAGCTCCAAAGTAAAATGTATTAAAAAAAATGGCCCACGAAACACCCCATTTGCATATTTTAATAAGAGCCTCCAAAATCCAATAATTTTGACGTTTTAAGATTAAAAAAATGAATGAAAAAAAACGCATTCGCTCGCGAAAGTAATTCATTCCAGCCAGCAGGACCTAAATAACCTATTCTAGAAAAAAACATCTGAGTTCTGAAAATACCCTTCTAGTCCTAATATAGGTCTTAAAAAAGAGGCTTTCAGGGGTGAAATAAATAATTAACACAACATTGTCATTTGCGAAATAAGTATATTGACTTAATTTGCAGCGCTTTTCCGCCTCAGTTTTGTTTTTTAAATAGTCCCACCAAACTATGCGAATGAGCGAATTAATTTGTGATTTTTTTTTTTAATCGACCACCATAACATGGGCATCAGCCTAGCATGGTGGTCGAAAAATCCACTAATTAATGTAACCATAATATTTATGCAATGAATAAATAAAAAAAAATATAAAAAAAAAAAAAAATACAGGAGGCCCTGAGGAAAATAATTCCCCTCAGGGCGTATGTAATCTTTGGGGATGCTGTGTGGAAGGTATTTTTAGAAAAGGAAGGAGGGGACGTTCTGTAAAGGAAAAGGGTACGAGGAGTGGGTAGGAATCTGGGGATCAGTGTGTCCAGGAGTGACGGATGTATGAATCCATCCCTCCCACTGCGGTGCAAGGCACCAAGGTACATACTATTTTAGAACCAAGAACTTCACCAACTTATATTAATCATTTCAGCACTTACATACATTGATTCTATCTGGATATATTATTGGTGAGTGGTGAAAATTTAAATTAAAAATTGTCCATTATTAACTAAAGGTTAAAAACTAAGCAGTAAAAACGACAGGTGTGGTTTTATCAATTTATTTATTATTAACATTAATTCTGTTTGTAAAGTAGTATCACGTTGTAGAACACGAGCAACTCAATTTTGTAGTTTATTTTAATATAAATATAAAAAACATCAACGCGTTCATTATCAAGTCCCATTACCTCTCACTACTAAGTAATCATGATGGAAGATATGTTCACTTCCATAGACAAATTGCATGATCATAAACAAATTTGCGAACACTAAAAATTTTTCACTTCATTCTCTGTGAAGTAATGGATTTTTGAAACGCATATTTGTCTATGTTAAAACAATATTTGAAGTGATTGTAGGTAAAAAGTTATACCTAAGTTTAGGCACTATGTATGTGTAGCGGTGGCGTGCATTGCTCCTTTACCAAAGTTAGGCTGTATGTAATTTTTAAGTTTGGGTATGATTTGAAATTATCCATTTAATTATCATCTCCGGCCGATTGTTGTGGTCGGTCAACCAACTGAATAAATGATCTACAAGTTATTATTATCCTGTTGAACGTGGGATGACGTTTCGGAAACAGCGCGAAAACTACTTTGATAAGTTCTGGTCAAAGATCGGTAAGTATAGAAATAAAGCAATGGTTTTTTTGCGATATTACCAGATAATATATCTTATTATTCATGTAAAATACATGACAATAGCGTAAGAAGTTTTCCCAGAATAGCTAATAACGGAAAAAAACTCCCATTTTTTAAACAATTGTCAACAACATATTCATAAAAATGTAAATTGATTGAATACACACCCAACATGAAAAAAATACAATTCAAAGGAGTTTTCAAAGAAATAACGACCTTGATACTCTTGAAAATGTAAAATATTATTATTTCCGTCATTGGTATCTTCAAAAAGTGACCCAGAAATGTCTTAGAACATTCGTTTGAAAGCATTCAGAGATGCTAACTATGTATGACCAATTGTCGCGTCTTTAAATTTTATAATATTTTTATGGCTCGTTGTTTTTCATCAGGCAGCTTTTATGGACTGCACGCCACTGCCACTGGTTTGTAAGTTACTTAATAGCTAATAAGGAAAAAATATAATTTAAATCGAATAAAATTACTTTATTACAAGTTATATTATCTTATCTATAAGAATATAAAACTAGAAACTTAAACAATATAAAAAATAAATTTGGGCACTTTTGAAAAGGGTTTTAACCTATTTTATCCAAGAGCTGACACAAACTTCTTTAAAATGTAGCTAATACCTAAATATCGACTGTTTTGTAAAACGCTTCAAGCCACATTCAAGCAACTTTTTTTGGGAATGTTACTTATCAGCGGTTTCATGCAGATAGTCTTCAAAATACAACATCGTAAAATAATTTTTGTGATGAATACTAAAAACAAAATTTATGTGTAATTTTTTTGTTGGTTATTTCGAAAATAACCGTGGAAGAAATTAGCCACCCTCAAATCTTTCACAATAATTGTAAATATAATTGCAATAATTTACATCTAAATAATAATCAAATAATTGCTTTCATAATATAAACGTCAAGATTTTTAATTAGGTTTACGAATTTGCAAACATTTGTTTTTATTGTCTCCTGTAAAGTTTTCATTTTGTGGCTTAAAAGATTTTACCAAACCACAGTCGATATGTAAAACCAATCTATAACATGTAAATGTATAAAATATTTACTTATGAACTAGAGAACTAGATTGCGGATTTTTCACATAATAAGGCGAAAATATGTTTTTCCAATCAATGTTTTGATAACCTACATCCCACAGATTTAAATATTTGACTATTCAAATACGAAATTAATCATTTTAAAATAATTACGTATTATTTCATCATTATCGCAGCAACATTATTTGTAGGTACATTTTACATAAAAATAAATTACTACATCAATCTTAACGACCTCTGAAGAAATTGGTAAGGATTTTTATCAGATCGTATTACATACAGGATGTAAAAGCAATTAATCGAAAGATTTTAAACAGCGATTCCTTAGGGTTTTTTGGGTAAAAAATTTAGGTATCATTTTTGCAGCACGATGATATTTTTTTTTTCAATTAAAAATAATGGCGGATTAGTATAAACCCCTCCAAAAGCGCCGCTTGTGGTTTCTCAAGTAGATGGCCTAAAAGGCCGCCTAACATCCACTTGTTCGGAGAAAACGTCCCGAGAAAATAACCCTTGATAGAAAATTAACTTGGTAAAAGCATATAACCGAAACCCTAAACTCAGCCAATAAAACCCTATTAGCTTTACCCCATGTTGATGAAATAAATTTTAAAATTATCAATTAAAAATAAACTCCACGCGTACAAATCAACGATAAGGCCTAAACTAACTTAAAGCCCAATCTGGGCCCACGTCGCTGAAATGGAATTCAATACTTCGTGTGTGTGTGAAAGCACTATGAAACCATACATGATTTTACTTCAATGGCAAGCCAGAGATGAAAAAAAAATAAAGCCATCAGAATAGTCATGGGAGCCCCCAAATGGATAAGGGTTTCCCAACTCCCCCGGGACTCTGAAGTCCCTCTCCTTAAAGATCACATCTTGAGTCTCGCGGAAACATTTTATGCGGTTATTCTCACACATGAAAACTTATTTTTCCATCAACCATTTTTCAAACTCACGATAAAAGAGAAAGGGGCCTTTTTAGCCCGGAGATCTTTATGACAGTACATCAAAAGGTCAAAAAGACATCTAATCCCTTTGTACTCTGATTAAAATCCTTCGGGCACCTGCTTTTACCCCCTGTAGAATATTTATTACGTTGTCTTTTTCATCTGAATTTTCAGGAATGTAATTTTTAGACAAATATTAAACAACCTTTGTTATTTCTTATTTTCTCACAAATTTAAGAACTGAAGAACATTTGTGAGAAAAGAATGAAAAAAATTTAAATTTGCTGTAAAATTCATGAAAACCATTCACGTGTTCTGGGTACCTACAATATAATTTAAGCTGGTGGACTGGTGGCCCGCTACGCAGATCCACTCTTAAGTTAAAACCACTCTTGTGTTCATAACGTAAATTCCTGTTGCGGATTCATCTGCTGGCACTTCGAAGTAAACCATCCATATGTTTCTTGGCGAAAATTGGAGGAAAACAATTTTTGTTTTCTGGGTATAGGTATTTATGTATAAAAATTAACAACCTTTAATGAAACCTGATATTGGGTCGGTAGGTTAACCAAATAACCATAACCAAATAACCAAAACATATTAAATTTTTAATATTTCACGTGCTTGTACAATAATATTTTTCAAAAGATCAAAATTAAAAAAAATATTTATTTATTTAACAAGACAGAGACAAAAAAAGTCGTTTTTAGCTTTATGCACTCTTTTTTTATTATGAGCGATTGTTATAAAAATAATTCATTATATAGACCAGTGGTCTTCAACCTTTTTGAGCCACCGTACCTACCCTTTGTCTCTCACTACAAATTTGTTGTTCCCCGTACCCTCTATCTATCTTTTTTACACTGGTAATTCACGACGTGTTTCATTAGTAATTTTTAATACTCTAATTATTACATGAATTTAACAATCAAGTCACACAAATACAATTAAGTAATGCAATTTTATACAGAGTTTAACACGACTTCAGGCATTTTAACCAGTGATTCAACATACGTGCCACGTTATTGCGTACCCTCAATTTGGCCTTACCCCCCTAGGGGTACGCGTACCACAGGTTGAAAACCGCTGATATAGACAGTAGGTACGTACCTAAACAGATTTATTTATTTATAGTGCATTCTGAAGGTGTGAATTTTGCCTCTCCATTTTATAATTAATTGTTCTCGGGCAAATCAGAAATGAAATTAATTTTGTGTATTGTAATACATACACAATGGAGATGGATTCTGTTTGTTCAGGAATCCGTTGTTTATCTCCATTATTTAAAATAATAATTTATCATAATACATAACATTATCATTTAGGACTTTAGTCTATACATCTCTTAAATAAATGGGAAATTGTGAGCACATTCAGATTCGTATAATACTTATTATCTTTGTAACTGAAAATAATAGTTTTGAAGTTCTATAAACATAATACACAGTAATAAATAACAACTTGACTGTCTCCATAATAAAAGTGTTTTCTTTGAAAATGTGTGGAAAGCTAACACTAGCGACATCTATTAAAACACAGTCAAACTATTTATTCATGTTAAACACATCAGAACGAGAAAACTACTGTAAAAATGAAAACGAAATATTTCAATAATGGTTTTTATAGTGAGCAATTCAAAGTCGAATAAAATAAAGTAACATTATTGAGCTTAACTTCTAAATTGTGAGATTATTATTGTCTGTATTATTTGTGAGTAAAGTTACTGCGCATGTTCGAGAAGCACCCTCTGGTGAGCACTGCTGTAACTATCTGCAATTTTGTTCATGACATTTCCGCGCTGTGCCGCTAGTATCGCTTTTTCTGAATAATTTTTCAGTTTATCCATTTCGTCCTTGTCTGAGGCGTCTCGATCCTGAAAATCAATATTCTAATTAGTAGGCACATTGAAATTTTAACAGTTAAATTTTAACAGTTAAATTTTAAAGTTTTTGGAAAAGTACATCGTTTATTTTCACATAATAAATAATAACTAAGATGACAAGTTTGTTCTTTTAATGTGAATACCGCACAAGAGTCCCAGCTGCTCCTAACCAGTGGAGCCAGTGTGGCCACGGTATCCTCAATTGGGGTATATTATAAGGCTGAATTAAGTGGGGAGGGAAAAAAGACGGAAAAGAGGTCACCAAACACAGCTAAAGCCGTTTCAAGCAACGTTTCAATTCTGAATGGTGGTCTCATATCAGGGTGATACTGGGAGGTTTTTCCACTGTGGAACGTGCCGCAAATATACCTCAAATTATAAAAAATAAATAATATAATCAATCAAATAAAATTTACCCCGCGATATATTATTTAGCGATTTAAAACCCGCGACCTTCGGATAGCTAGTCCAGAGCCTAACCCCTCGACCACAGAGGCCATAATCGTGTAAGTAGTTATTTCCTATTCTATAATGTTCAATTTATTCATAACGACATTCCTATAAACAGGTGTTTAGCAATTTTAGTAAGGTTCGTTCTCAGTTTGCTAATTAAGTGGAAACGGAAAGTCCGTAGAAGGAAAACATGCGTAGATGACATTATGAAAACTAGTAAATACGTATAAGTAGGTACTTCAAAGTTTTTATTTTTATTTTTGAAACTAGTCATGCTTGATCTATTAAAATATAAACATTAAGTATTAAGTCAATATTCAATATATTTTAAATGACAACAAATACGCAATACACAGACTTTATAACACAAAGTTTACCACAATCCGGAAAAGATGAAATCCGAAAAAATAGTGGAAATAATTGAAGACGCGGTTTTTAATTCAAAAATGGAAGTGTAAGATTAGAGAAAAACGGAATGTGATAAAAGTTATTGGCAATATAGCTCAATTTGGTACCTAAAATTGCCAAACCCGGTAAGACGTTTTCTGTGTCTTTATCTATTTTATATTTTCATTGATATTATGTTCAAAAGTTTGAATATTACAGTGTGGTTTACACATTTGAACCTCTTCCTGTGGAGAAATGAACGAACAAAACATAGAGAAGGCACTTAGATAAAGGTAATCTAGACCGACGCGTCGGTCTAATGCCAAAGTCGGAATCCGAAAAAATATCATTCGGAGATTTTGAGGTTTGAAGTTAAGAATTGATGTCATAAATCAATTTATATTATTAATAAACCAGCTTAGGGAACGTACCCATACTACGTGACACGTTTAGGGGGGGGGGGGGGGGGGGGTCTTCAAAATGTCACGCTCCATACAAATGAGCGGCGGGTTGCTTAGGTTTTTGGTCACTGGGGGGGGGGGGGGTTAAAAATTGCAAAAAGTTGGTCACGTAGTATGGGTACGTTCCCTTACGTAAATCTCTAGTTTTTACATACCTAATAATGTATATATAATCTTAATACACAAAGATGAATTTTTCTTTGTTTGTCCCTTGTGAGGTACCTAAACCATTCTTCCGATTGCGATGAAACTTTGGTGATTTATCGTACGCACGCCCGCGAAGGTTTCTATATGTATAATAATGAGCTCTGGCATTATGAAAATTCTATGAAAAAATTACAAAAGTGGCGCGCGAGTTGTTTGAAAAATGTTTGTATTTTATATAGTTTAGCGGTAGAGAGTGAAGGAGGGGGAAGGAGGACGAAGGAGAGGGGGTTCGCGGGAGGTTGAACGAGGGAAGGTGGATGGGGACGCGAAAGGGGAAGGGGATGCCGTCGGGGAACGGAGGTGCATGGGGAAGGACACCCTGGGGAGGAGTGGGGGGCGAGGGAGAAGCAGAGGGAAGAAGTGCAAAGGAGACACAATAGCGGTAGGGGACAGCAGTGGGTAAATTTTGGAAATCCAAGCATCTCATACGAACAGCTGTGAGAAGTGCGTGTATTTCAAATAGTTTATTGACCGGGAGGGAAGTAGGAAGGGGAGGGGAACGAAGACGAATGGGTTAATCGGAGGGGAACGATGAAGGGGGGTGGCGGATAAGGTGTAAGGGGAACGCGGGAGGGGAAGATGGAAACGTCGAAGGGGGGGTCATGGGACGGGAGGACGCGGGAGAGGGAACGGCGGGGAAAGTATGTAGAAGGGATGCTTGAGGATAAGGGGACTTGGGAGAGAAAAGTTGGCGGGAACGGGGACGTATGAGAAAGAACACACAGGAGAGGGGTGGGGACGAGGGAGGGATTGCAAAGGAGATATAGTAGCGGTAGGGGAAAGCACGGGTAAATTAAATCCTTGCTTCTCACATGAACAGCTATACTCGGCTAGGGAAAATCTTATTTATTCGTGCCCGCACCAGACGGAAAAAACCCATAATATTGTGTATCCGAAAGGACTTCAACAAACAGAATTAAAACGTAAGCACTTTCTTTGAGTGACGTTGCAACGCACGCCAGGTACTCACTCGTAAAAATAAATGGCAGGGTATTAATGGTAGGGTAAAATGAAAAATGTTAAACGTAGCCAAACCCAAAAATGGGAAAAATGTGGATTCGCGACTTTGACATTGGACCGACGATATACAGGATCTTTCAATAAGGATCCTCGATTTAAAAATGTAAATAAAACATTTTGTGTGTGAGGTATTTACTCATTTTTTTTTTGTTTGAAAGTATATTTTATTACAAAAGTGTGTAATAAAATGCCGTTCAAATGTCCGCTGCGGCTTTGCTTGATGGCAAGTATTTTAAATGACTTTGTCGCATAAGTCTGACTGAATTTGCTATGTTGACCTTGAAATTATGTTGGATTTGAAGGCGTCAATTGTTTGCGGTTTATTCATATGACCTGCGATTTAAGATAGCCCCAAAAGAAGAGGACCAAATGCATCTCGAGAAAGTCACTGTTTAGTGGGGATTTTGGTCTGGCGGAATCATCAAAACGAAACTGGCATTGCCATAACCTTCAAAGGCGAGCGCTACAGATCGATATTAAGCAACTTATTGTGGCCTAAACTAGATGATAAGAATACCGATAACATGTGGTTCCATCAGGACGGCGCTACATGCCAAGCGATTTGAGGGCATGGTTATCTCGCGCGGCGGCGACGTGGATAGACTTCTAGTCTTAGTAGACTTCTTCCTTTGGAGCTATCTCAAATCGCAGGTCAGTGCGAATAAACCAAAAACAGTTGACGCCCTTAAAACATAACAAACACCATCCAGCAAATTCAGCCAGATTTATGCGACAAAGTCATTGAAAATTGGACCCACCGAATACATGCCACCAAGCAAAACCGCGACGGACATTTGAACAACGTTATATTCCTGATATACTTTCAAATAAATTTAAAAAATGGGTGGATTTCTCAAACGCAACTTTTTTTATTTATTTTTACATTAACTCCACACAGGAGGCCCTGAGGAAAATAATTCCCCTCAGGGCCTATGTCATCTGGGATGCTGTGTGTAACTTGTTTTATTTACATTTTAAAATCGAGTGTCCTTATTGAAAGACCCTAAATATGATAATATTTACGAGTATGTAATCTCCCGAACAATATTTTAGCCATTTCTGAAAGAATAAAACTGTGCTGCACAGTGCATAACCCACTCTCCCCCCTCCCCAGTTCGGTTAAGTTTAAAAAAGGGTTGTGCGTCATTGGAATAAAATATTAATAACGCTTATTTACATCGATTAAAGCTCCTGCCTTGGAGGTCGGTCAAAGCCTCCAAACTAATTCAAGTTCTTACTCTCTTCGCCTGCGCGCGGTATTCTTCCTTGATAAGCAGGCCTGTTTCTTGAAGGTCGTGGTTGAAATGAAAAGCTTCCAATTAAATCTATAACTTCTTACCCTCTTCGCCTGCGCAGCCTTCTTCTTGATGTAGGCTTGTTTGTAGAAATCGGTGAACAGGAAGTAAAACATGACGGCGTGCAGGCCGATGCACCACACGAAGGCCCGCGGGTAGTTGCACTCCACAAAGAGTAGCTGGAAAGCGTGTATCATCACGAGGACGAATTGCACCTGAAAAAATACAGCAGAGTTGATCATTTGAAGGTTGTTTGGTGCGTATTGAGATTTTGAATGAGATTGCGGATCGCGAAGGCATGAAAAATCGTCACTTCAGTTTAAGAGGAATATAAACGCTAGAAATATTTCGAATCTCATGCCTGCAAAATTTTAAAATTATCTTAATTAAATTATCTTATTTGCACGAGGCAAGTAAGCGAAAAAGTGGTTTTGATTTATTTTGTGCATAATATTTAATAACGAAAAAAAGTTAGAACATGGAAAACCTCATATATAGTCTTGGCCATAAAGGTGTATTTTTAAAAAATTGTTTCTTGTGTTAATTCATGGTTAAGTCATGAAAAAACTTTTTTTTTGTAGTTTACGCTTATATTTTTTGTTACGTAAATAATACTTTTATTGTAATTCCAATACATAGAAAAGCTAGTAAAAGCTTCGATGTATTTGTAGCATATTTTTTGATGTTCATATTGTAAGCCGATTCGTCGTAAAGATTAATCAAAATAGTATCTAAATAGGATTTCACGTATAACTTCATCTTAACAAGATTCTAACTAACATTTTGTATTCGCATATGATACGGCATTGGTCGAATCACATAAAGATATAAAAATTGCAATTGAACTCATGCAAATTGACTTTAATCAACTTTGTAAATGATCACATGATGCAGGACTATTAATAAATGCTAAAAAACCATAGTAATGCATATAAAATCACCTAATGCCAAATTTCAATTTAATCCTAATATTATTTCTCATAATTTTAATTGCATCCATAAAATTCCAACTAATTGTAAATGTGAAAGCTTAGAATTAATTAACGGAATACGTGTATCTTGGTGTTACAGTAGATTGTTTTTTTTTTAAATGGGACAAACATATAAAAAAAAAACTGAAAAATTCTCATCAATTCAATTCATTCAATCAATTGCTGGCAGAATGTACACATTAAATTTTTTCATATCAATTGAAACACTTAAAATAATTTATATGTCACTGGCAGAATCTATTATAGGATATGGATTAACAACATGGGGAAATACTACCTACTATAACCAATCTGAAACAAGTCCAAGTTGTACAAAACGCAATTGTAAATTTATTAGTCGTCCCTAATATTTTCAAACAGAGACATAAAACAACGTTGCTGTTTCAGATTGCCAAAATTTTACCTGTTAAGGTAAAATAAAAATTATATTGATATTGATTTGTATGAAAAAATGTTGAATCTGTAGATGAAGATGAAAATGTTGAATCTGTAGATGAAAATTTTGTTCCAATAAAAATCATGTTTATAAATTCTATAACTGCTCCCGGAAATCGAGAATGGTATCCACGTAATAGGATTTCGCATCTTCGCCACACAAGACAGGTTTTAACTTATGATTGCTTCTGCGTAAGAATCCCGAAATAATAGTTACACACGGAATAGTCAATTTCTCAGAATTTTGCAGCATATGGCATGCAACTCAAGTGCAAAGCTTCACTCGGGACACAATGTTATTTAATTTATCGTTATATTGTGAACACAAAACTGATTTAAATTAAATCTGTATGCGGTGAATTAAACTACACTCAGAACATGAAACTGGTTTTTCTTTGATTTTGGAAGTACATAAATAGTCTGCAACTAGAATTATATAACTGCACTTCGAATAAGAGAATGTTTTTCTTTCGAAATGTGTCAGCAGATGAATCCACAACTAGAATTTTACATTCTGAACACAAAACTGGTTTAAATTAAATCTGTGTGCGGCGAATTAAAATTACACTTTGATTCTGGCAGCACATACATAGTGTATGTAAGGAACTTTCTTAAAAGGTGGGAAATAAGGAAGGGTAAAACTCACTGATTGATGTAGCAGGCTAAATTGATGACGTCCACATAAGATTCATATTTCACATAAAAATGTTTCAACTGTGCGCAGATTGTAATAGGTATTAAATCAACAGTATAATTTTGATGATTTTAGTAAATTTCTTTCGCACTTTCATTCGACAATACAACTTGGAAACTTAGCCATGGAAAACAATGTTCGCGTGTTGACGGTTATCGGTTTCGCCACAGAATAAATAATGAATTAAATATGAATTAAAATTCCGTGCTCATTTCAATCGGTCCAAACCGTAGGTGCGGCAAAAATATGAATAGAAACGGCTTAAAATTTTTACAAGATATTATTATTATTTATTGTGAAATTTTGCCGCCTTTAAAAGTGCCGCCCGGGCAATTCTTCCTCCCAATCGTTATCAAAATGGTACGTTTTATTTTTCTTCACTGCATTTTGTATTATTTATTAATAAACGTCGTATCGCCTTAAAGTTACAATTCGAACTGACTGACTCGTAAATAAACCAAACCATACACTAGAAACTAGATCACTTTAAGGGGGCAATTTTCGACAATATTTCACCATGAGTATGCAATTATTAGACTTTTTCTATGGAGACTTATGACATCACATACCATAGATGAGGATAGAGTGAACTACAAAAAAAGGCGTGACCATTGACAATATAAGATACAAATAAATTATTAACATAAAAGCACGAAAAATGTGCGGTCTTATTGAGGCCTAATTGAGGATCATCTGAAACACAAACTGTGAATAGATCTATTTACATCGGCAAATTTTTCTCGAGATCGACTCAAAAAGCACTCGTGATCGACCGTTTGTTCCCCCCTGATCTATTCTTTCATTAAAAAAATAGAAATAAAAAACCATTTCTTTTGCTCCTTTTCAGAACCACGTGTGTTGTATTTCCTAGGATAATTGTATGAATTAAATTCTAAAATCAAGCTCCATTTATTTCACAAGGTTCTAATATTATTTATACTCTATACTTTATCTGTGTCTGACAGTTGATCGGTGTAACGAGGCGCATTATAGTTCGTCCCCTTGGTTGGATAGGGTTCTAACTTCGCCTTACCATGTTCTGAGCTTTTAAAGTGCCCAAAGACGAATTTTCGTAATCTATTTAATAATTTTTGATTTTGAGGTTCAATCTAGTGAAAAGTCATCATATTTTAATAGAAAATATTTAAATAGGACATGCCCCAGCTTTGGGAAATGTAATTAAAATCTTATGCCATGAATTATTATGTCCAGCTGGTTGCTTATGGTTCTATTTGCATGTTAGGGTATGTTTTAAAATGGTAAAAAAACGTACTATTCAAATATTTTCCTTTAAAATATGTTAAATTAAAATATGTTCAATTAAAATATGTTCAATTAAAATATTTTACAAAAGACAACCTCAAAATCAGAAATTGGTAAATAGATTATATAAAATCGTCTTTGCAAACTTTAATACCTCAGTCTTTGATCAAGGTAAAGTGAAGGATCTGTCCTTAAATAAGGTGAGAAATAGCGCTTGCTGAGTAGGTTGTGTAGGAATCTCTTTTATTATCGGTTTATCATCGAATGCAATCATGATTATATCAACACGTGAAGACACAAACAAGGAATTTTGCATTAACTGGAAGCACCGAGGAAATGATTATTACCTGTTTATTAACAATTAACATTTTTTTATATTAAGGGCCAGCCATTACCAGCCTAGGGATGTCGAAAGTGAAAAAAATATCGATATATGGATGTATCGATATTGATTAAAATATCAATATCGACGTCGATATATCGAGGAAAAAATATCGATATATCGGTCAAATTTTCAAGAGATTTTGCATTTTTAAAATAATAGTGTATTCAGCTCAATATTATCAATAGTAATTTTTGTACACAATTTCCTTTTTTTAGTGTACAAAAATCTCAATAAAAATGAAGATATTTTTATCACTATTCATTTTTATTACGTAATAATTACAAAAATATCAAAAACTAAAAAGCTGTCGTCTAACTTATATGTAAACTGAGAAGCATATAAAGTTTTTATGCGTCTCAGTAACGTTCTATTGACGTATTAATCTGTCAAAAAGGCCTTCGTGTTGGGAACAAGGTATAGTCAATAATCATAGACAATTGGGAACCAACACATAGGAATCGCTTAGAAAAAAATGGCGAAAAATAGCATACATTTCTATGTATGTACCCACACACACGAGATAGTATTGTTGATCATAAATACTAATGCAAAGACAACAGATTTGTAAGCTATTAATAGTTAAAATTTCAACCGTCATATGTCATGACCCAATACAGTTACTTTTTTCCGTTCGTTCCTATACGGTTTTGGATTCTAGTGACTTTAAATACATAAATTTAAAAAAATACCGTTTTTGATACAATTTTCGATATTGGATATTTTGTATCGATGTATCGATATATCGGATCAAAATATATCGGCTAAAAATATCGATATATTGAATTAAAATTATCGATATATCGATACTTTTTCAACAAGCCTATACCAAATTTATCCAAATTATATTCAAATTTCGTCGAAAGATGTTCCTACGATCGGTTCCAATGAGATAGATTAATTATTCTCCGTACCAGCTTTTTAAAATTATAACTCAATATCGATTTTATTTCATTCAAAATTTGTTTGAATTTATATCTACATCCAAAAATGCTGAAAGGCGTGATGATAAAACTATTAAAATATGTACTTTCTGTAATTATTTTTTGATCATAAGTATTTATAATTTTTCAATAATATCTAACAAAATAAGAATGATAAAACAATCTTAAATATTATATTAGTTTGTAAGACCGTAAATAAATAGACAAACTGAAGTATTTTCGTCACAAAACACGAGTGCGATCTTTTTTTTTAATGATTTGATTTAAACTAAAATTAAAATTCTGAAACAAAGCTTTCCCAGATAATTTATTGATTTATTTTACATCATCATATGATTTGAAATGTGTGTTGTATAATACAAAATTTTGTTTGAAAATTTAACAAATCTGCCAAAGACCTATGGTATAGCCTTATTATGCTAAAAATAAACACATTTTCCCATAATTGAAAAGATAAATTTACACAGATAAAAGAACAATCTTTCGATATCAATTTACACGTTTTAAGGCTAGAATTTAATTTAAAAATGACATATTTCCGGTTTCGTCTGGTTATTGCCTCTTAAGTTCACCCAGAAGGCCCTAAGGAAAATAATTTCCTTCAGGGCTTTTGTCATCTTTGGGAATGCTGTATGGAGGGTCTTTTCGTGGAAAGGTAGGAGTGAATCTGGGTCTTGAAGAGACCCCTGTTGTTGGAGGAAGGAAACATAAAGGCCGGTTAATCATTCCATAGCCGAGCTGTAAAACTCAACAACGAGTTTTAGAATTATTATTACTTTACTTTTAGTTTTGATGTTTCACGCGATGACGTCACAAGTCGCGAGTTGCGAAGTGAAGTAAACAACACACGGAGTGTTTTACTTCGTTACTCGCGACTACTTTCGTTATTTTCAAAAAAAAAAAAAAACTTTAAATATAAAAAAATTTCAAATTTCAAAAAGTTTAAAATTTAGAATGTTTTCAATTTTCAAGAAATTTAAAATTTCAATTTTTAAAAATATTTCAATATTCAAAAAATTTCAATATTCAAAAAATTTCAAAATTCAAAATTTTTCAAATTTCAAAAACATTAATTTTATAAAAAGTTAAAGACGCCAATGATGAATGATGATGTATGATTGTCATTGAAGCAAGGAGTGTGCAGAAAATGACAAAATATGTATTGCTAGTTATGTATCAAAATGTACTGTTACTGTATGATCCCACAATGAGTTTCTTATGTTTTGGGAATATAATAGCTATGTTTTTATTAATATGAAAAATAAAAATATTTATAAAAGTAAGCGAACACACAAAAGCTACCCTAATAACTACAATCGTCACCGTCACTGAAACAGAATAGGCTTTTTAGATGATTTAGGGCAACAAAACCTATGGCATTTTGGTCGCCGCTGTGATTGAAATGATGTAGGGTTTGTAGATGTAGATGATTTTGTAAAACAGAACCTATCCCTTTTCGTTATTTGTTTTTGGGGTGTTATGCCGTGTTGCGCTACCTCCTTCTTTAGCCAACGTTTCGGACAGCGTTGTAGTGTCCATCATCAGGGCAGATCCGGTAGAAGTGATGTGTGATGTGATCTGCAAGATCTAAAGAAGGAGGTAGCGCATCACGGCATAACACCCCAAAAACAAATAACGGAAATACTTTTGGCCGTGAAAATCTTAAAACGTATAAGAACCTATCCCATTTCCGTCGCCGCTGTGATTAAAAATAGTGTAGGGTTTGTAGATGTACATGAATTTGTATAACAGAACCTATCCCATTTCAGTCACCGCTGTGATTGAAATGGTGTAGGGTTTGTAGATGCATATGATTTTTTATAACAGAACCCATCCCATTTCAGTCGCCGCTGAGATTGAAATGGTGTAGGGTTTGTAGATGTAGATGTAGATATAACAGAACCTATCCCATAAACCATAAACCAGTTCAAAATGAACCGCAATAATGTATTTTGTGAACGCAACCCAATAGCCTGCGCACGCGCACAAATTTGAAATATGTATCGCGCTGCCAATATTTCGCATTTGCGCCTAATTCATTGATGGGGTAGCTACTCGTGTCCTGTTTTCCCTATTTAAAAATCTGAGGATTTTCAACAAGGATATTAAATCTTTAGGTATATTCTTTAATCTGAAATTACTTTAAATATAACAGATTTAACGTAACATAGATAATAATAATAATAATAATAATATTTGGATGATTTATATAGCGCCGTTTTTGTGAAAAATCACCTCAAGGGCGCTGTACAAACTTATAATACATTTCTAAAATCTAAAAACTACAAGCTAGGCAAACAATTATAAACAACTTATGGCAAAAATTGCATACATCGGTTCATTGATCACCGATACAAAAATATGTGTACAATATTTTGACCAATGAACGCGATGCTGCCTAAAATTTAATGAAAACAGGACCATACTTACCTGGGAGGTCGCTTGAAATTAACACTGTATATTGTCCATTTAAAGAAATTTAGATAGAGTTCGCACGCAGAGGACATTATTGTGAACACATGTTATTTAATCCTGAAAAATATTTTAATATTAATATGTAATGTATTCTTTGACGAGTGTAATTTGGAAAGTAAAAGCAACATGTAAAGGTGGGTGGTGCAGTAGTACCTATAAGGATTTGATCTTTCTAAATGTGATTCGTCAAGAGACAGATTGATGTGTAAGGAATCGAGTAATTTTAATTCAGTAAGGAAAGTGTGATTACGACATATCATAGACAATACAAGTATGATACTCTCAAATAGGTATATTTAAATTACGGGTATGAGAGCCCAAAAAGGAAGGTTTTTAGTTTGGACCTAAACTCTGTTGGGCTTGTTATGCATCTTAATTCCGGAGGGAGTCT
Source organism: Limnephilus rhombicus (assembly GCA_929108145.2). NCBI lineage: Eukaryota > Metazoa > Arthropoda > Insecta > Trichoptera > Limnephilidae > Limnephilus > Limnephilus rhombicus. Next base: position 66,281,678 of record OV815270.1, read on the forward strand.
ATTCCAAGCCTTAGGCCCAGATACTCCGAAAGCACGATCTCCAAACATAGTATTTGGCTTTCGTTTAGGTTCTATTAGTCTGCCTTTAGCAGATGAAGTTGCTGATCTAAGGGTTAATTGTCTCGGACCGGTATTTTCCGGGACGCATAATTCGGAGATGTAAGGTGGGGCCATTTCGTAGATTGATTTAAAAACCATCCAGCACAATTTGTACTGGATTCTCTCAGGGCACTTGAGCCAGTGAAGGTTACGAAGGTGTTCTGAAATATGCGAATATTTAGAAACCCCAGTTATGAGCCTTGCCGCTGCATTAAACACGGATTGAAGTTTGTCAATTTGATATTTGGGAAGACTAGCGTAGATGCCGTTACAGTAATCGAGCCGCGAGACTACGTAAGAGTTAATTAATAGTTTTGTCGCCTCTGTAGGAAGGTTTCTTCGAACTGACTTGAGTTGTCTTAGGTGAAAAAAACCGGTGCTTACTGTCCTATTTATTTGACTTTTTAACGAAAAGTCTGAATCTAAATTAACGCCAAGAAGTTTGACTGTTGTCTTTGGAATAATATCGTTGCCGGAAATGGAAATAGGTGTATTGTCTATGAAATGTTGGCGTTTGTTTGTGGCCGCCCATAGAAACTCAGTCTTAGATGGATTCAGCTTCAGCTTGTTTGAAGACATCCAACGAGTTATTGCTTCTAGGCATTCAGCTATGCGGATTTTGAGACTGTTGATTTCGTTTGGAGAGCAGTAAAAATAAACTTGCTGATCGTCAGCGTAGCAGTGGGACAGGAGACCAAATGACTCGATTATTTTGGCGACATCATTTGTAAAAAGGATGAAAAGAAGTGGGCCTAAAACGGATCCTTGGGGTACCCCTGAAGATATAATATATGTTTTAAGAAATAGTGTTTACTTCAACTAGAGACTAGAGTATAGAAAAAAGATCCACCGTGTTCCGCGACATTATTTTACTAGTTCAAAAATATACCTTTATAAGTTATGTGAAAACGTTAAATTGATGTCCCCCTTTTTTCCCCCTTTCTTAAATCGGGCGCATTATTTTCGGGTCTTAGCGACCCCGCTCTAAAAGAAATGAGGATTAAGAGAAAAGAACCACATATTTATAATGTTTAAAAATGAAAATTTTTACAAGTTATCTTCATTTTACGGTTTTATCATAATTATATGCTTTATCTCCCTGTATCACTAATTCAAAGTACAGAAATAATTCAATACGAAAAAAAATAATTTTTTTAATTGCAAAACTACGACTACCTGACCCCAACTAACCCTAATAAGGTATTTTTTGAAAGATTTTTCTTAGGTAATCTTCTCATACGCATTTCTGAAGAGAATTTCAAATAAAATTATTTTTGGCTTCGTAAATTGATAATTCGGCCTTGAGTGCGCTGCCGTGACTGAAACGGTGATGATTGATGATATACGAGTAGATGATTTTACACAGTAAAACTTATCCCATTTATTTATACCTACGCCATAAATTCGTCGCTCTGGTCTTAATGAGAACTAAGTTAGCCGCCACAACATTCCAAGGAGCAGCAGTCGTAGCAATATACATTGTATTTGTTTTAAAATGGTACGAGTACAAAGGTGAGTTTATTGTGTGGAGGCCTTTTCTTTCAACCCATCCAGAATCTTCGTTGAACTAAAAAGAATAATGCATCGTTTTCCGCATTCTACGAATATGTTATAATGTTATAAACGAATATGTTATATTCTATGAGTATATATATATATAAAATCTAAAAATGTTTGCATGTCCGCTATGCGTTGCTAAACCATTCATTCGATTGCGATGAAACTTTGGGGATTGGATGTGTGCATGCCCGCGATGGTTCCTATATATATACCTATAATAGTGAGTTCTGGCATTATGAAATTTGTATACAAAAATTGTAATAGGTGGCACGCGAGCTGTTCGAAAACAGGATGTATCGGAACTGAATGTATGGAATACGGGTGCGGGGAGGGGAACTATGGAGGGGAGAAGCGGGAGAAGCGGGAGAAGGGAGTGAGGAGAGGGAAGGCGGGGAAGGCGGAGTGGGAACGCGAGAGGGGAAGTGGCCGCGGGAGAGGATGGGGAGGCGGAAGGGAACGGAACGAATGGGAAAGGACACGCAGATAGAAATAATTTCTTTATTGAGTGACTTAGCAACGCATGCCGGGAACTCGCTAGTATGTTATAAAATACGCAGACTGGTAATTACCTAATTTTCAGACTTTTTGAATTGGCCGTCGTTTTGCGGTATTTTCATTTCAATGAATAGGTAAAGTTTGACTCTCATGAAAAAACTAGCGTCAAATTACCGACATTAATAATGATTTAATTGTGATTTGTAATTGAAATTTTGTAATTTACCATCAAGGCGAAATGTACCTACGGCAAATGAAGGTGGGCTTTAATGGGTGTTAAGATATTACTTTACATTTGTCTCTTTCTTGTTGACAAAGTGTAAAATCATTGCTATTGACTCCATGGCGCCCTCAACATTTCCGAATGACCTTTATCTGGTAAAACGAGTATGTATGCAAATTCGAAGAACGTAGTAATTTTTAAAAAGCATGGATGAATAATAGCACACGGTGTTTCAGAGTGGTAGGTTGGCACAGCGAAACTACAGAAGGCGATACACGATTTAAAAAAAGTTCTAATTAAGTTTTTTCAAACAGGGCAATAATAAAATACTACTTTCCAAATTGTTTCTTTTGTATTTGAAAGTTGTTGAAAACTGTTATTTTAATGTTTTGTAACTTTACAATACGTACCCACTTTACCTGCTAATAAGGAACTCCAGTGAAAAATATAATGGCTTTAAAAAATATGTTCATATAGAGCAGTGGTTCCCAACCTTTTTCTAACCCGGGACCACTTGTGCGTTTATTTTTTCCGACATGGACCACAAGCAGTGGCCAAGAGCACAATTCTGCAACTCCTCCCCCCCCCGCCCAGGACGGACCAATTTTTTATGTCGAAATTTGTGCTTGTCAACTTGGGGAGGGGGGGGGAGGGGGGGGGTGACACCACGTTGTCCACCCTATCCGTCCCAGGTGCCACCCATGCTGGCCTAACCACTGCTTTGGTAGGCTAGCACAGGTGGCACCAGAGACGGATAGCACAACGGGAGGAGCGTAATGGGATAGGGTAGGACGGGTTCCAGCAGAATATTTACCACAACGGAGGGGGTAGAACGGTGTAGGATGGGGTGGGGCAAAACGGAATACCACAATGGCAACTGACCACAAGGTACAATAATGATAAACTGAATATTGTCCCGATTTATTTTATTCAGAATTCAAAATACAGCTCGCTTATTGACCGGCGGATCATCGCGGACCATCTTCTAGCCTCTTGCAGACCACTGGTTGGGAAACCCTGATAGACCAATAAACGCTGATTCTGAATATATAAGTTTTATTAAATAATATTAAACGCAGAGTTTTTAAAAAATTATTAAAAATCCATTTTTAATCGGGTCCTAGAAACACGCCGTCAAGTTGGTAGTATTAAAATGTTTAGTGGTGACGTCACTGCTCATCGTGTGGTAACGTCACCGTAAAGTCATTGTACGGGAATGTAGGTACGACACAAGCCATCGTATTAATTTATTCGTTTATTTACATACTGATTATAAAGATTTAGTTGTTGTGTTTATTGAAACATTAATTAGGCCTAAATAATTCAGTTTCAAAAATAAAGGTTGTTGGTGCCTAGCATTGCTCCTTTACATAGTAATGCTACTACAGGGAGAATACTTCGAACACCGAATTTCAAAATGGCGGCGGTTGATCAGCTGATTGCCCGATCTTATAGTAACTTTTCAGAAGTGATGACATCACACGATTCACTACACATACGGTGGTTTTTGGGAATCTTGAAAAATTAAAACTTTGACAATTATTTTAACTATTAAAACTAACTCTAAAAAAATATGCAGTTATTAAAAAAATGGACTGGGAGTTTTTCTATTCGAGTAGGTAGATATGTACTTGTACATAGCCAATCAGTCGATAGTCTGCGTTCGGACAAAGAAATTTCTAATTTAGTGATCCAATAGCGGCCTGTCGGAGTCGGTATAATGTCTATATCCCACGGATGATGGATGGATTACATTCACATGAACACTTAATTATTAGCCAAAAATATATCGTAATCTTTTCAAATGTAATTTTTTAACATTTTCATGAATGCTACCAATAGTTACACTCAAATTTGTGTGTAGTTTTGAATTTATGCGAGCGAACAAGTACCTAGCGATTTACAAAGGTGTCATGTCTTCGGCAGTCTGAAACAGAATGGTTCCATTTTACATTTAATTTGGCAGACGGTGAATATGTGGAAATGTTGAATTGGCGTACGAGGAACAAATAGGAATGCTTGCGCGATCCAAAATTGCTGCATCATTCGTATGCCTCAAATTGCTGATACATACGAGTAGCATGTGGATATGGCGTTTTCTAAGGAGACAAATGCCACCAAGGATTAAACAATAAATAGACTTGTCATAACCTTATTCTGTTTCAATAACCATTTTCATATGTATTCTTATATACACTTCCAAGTAATCCACACGTTATACAGAAAACCATAAGAAGATTTCGAACTGTAAGCTCTGATCTCAAAAGATTTTCACAGCTTTTCTATTAGGATTTCAGTCATCCGTGCTCAATGTTGCTAACTCGATTTTTAAAATAAAGTCAGACGATATCCAAAAAGGAGCTAAAAAAGAGTCAATCTTGAACAGCCTAAATCAGAAATTAGGCTATACAAGATCGGCGGCTTAAATAATTTCGAGGCGCAAAACCAAGTTTTTAATATGAAAATAACCGATTTATAAATAAATAACTCCTAAATTGTAATTTTTCAGTCATGAGTTTTGTACAAAAAGAGGAGCTAGATTGTCTGAAAAAAGAGCTAAGAAGCTAAACCACCTTTTTGGAGCTGGAGCTGGAGCTGAGTTGACAGGAGTGTTAGTGAATGCATTATGTGCAATGTTCAATTGACAAACTTCCCTGGATTGTTAAAAATATATTTTAAGTTTAGAAAGACCTATAATAATAATGATTTATATCGTTCCTTCAATACGCGGTGTAAAGCGTACAATGCACCCAGGTGGAGGCGTAGGTATTTGAACTGTCTCGCCTTGAATAAAATAAAAACAAAGAAAAAGGCAGTTTTGTAAGCGCGGAAACCGGAGCATTCCTTGAAGTCGGGCGAAAAAGGTATGAACGCCTTGAGATCGTGGTACAGGATGTATGACGCACTTTTCAATGCGTAGATTTGAAATATTTCGTTGAAGACCCTACACTTATAATAATGTGACAAAATTAAAACATTTACAATGCATACCTATCAATTGTTCCGACATTGATATACTGGGCGCTTCTATTGTTGCCGTGACGATCCACGATTACGGTACCGTGATTTTATTTATTTTATTTTATTTTATTTATTTGAAACACAAACAGGATATTTATAAAACATTTTTGTGGGTAAAATATAATACATTAAAATATAAATATCCCTAGACTAATGTGTCTGCAGTAATCACATTTGAATTTTTACAGAAGCAAACACATGAAAAACAATGCAAGTATTATTTATACATAACTTAAAAAAAAAACTTAAATTCAAAATTGAAATACATTATAAGTATACAATATTTATGAAGTATTTCCTGAGATATAATAAAACAACATATTTTAATTTTTTTTAAATTTTTTTTTAGGTGCACAATTCGTGGAGATATTTTTTGAAACATGTTACATTATTTAGAAAAATATCTATAAAAGTGTGTATTTTAACAAGATCGTTGTATGTTCGACACATTCTGGACATAGGATTAAAATATCCAGTATTATTGGTAAAAATTTCAGTCCAGAATATGTTAAGGTTTCTGGTAGATTTGGGCCTGGCGTATAACTTGATTTGGTTGACTAAGTTACTGTCTACACGATTATTCACAATTTTATAAAGCATTAAGAGGTCATTTATGTTTCGTCTTTTAACCAGACTTTCTAATTTGAAATGTCATGTTCGTGCCCGTCTAGAAGATGATAGACACCTGATCGGTAAGACAAAATCCGTGTAAATTTTCTTTGGACTGATTCGAGTCTAGATATCTGTGTAATATAATGTGGACTGTTGACCCGTACTCAAGAACACTTCGGATTAAGGAATTGAATAGAATTATTAGACTGTTAGAATTCTTAAACAGTTTGGTTGATCTTACAATAAAACCAAGTAATTTATTTTATTTACACGCAATGTATTCAATGTGTTGATTGAATGTTAGTTTGTTGTCAAATATAATTCCTAAATCTTTTATTGATTCAACTGTTTCTAGATTGTGACCACATATGCTTTATGAATACAGAGTTTTGTTGGTGTACTTGGTGAAATTTATAACTTTGCACTTAGCTATATTCAGTTCCATTTCATTGTCAACACACCAGGTAGATATTGTGTTACGGTCTTGTTGTAAGAGTTCACAATTTTTCATAGATTTAATTGCTTTATATAATTTGATTTCATCAGCATATAGAGAAAAATTACAGCGGAGTTTGTATGTAAGGTCGTTAATAAAGATTAAGAAAAGTAAGGGTCCAAGGTAAGATCCCTGTGGTACGCCCGACGTAACTAATATTGAGGAAGAGTTAAAACCGTTGACAGTAACTAATTGACTTCTATGTGATAAAAAATATGATTCTAACCAACGAAGCAGATTTCCGTGAATGCCGATTTTATCCAGTTTATTCATTAAGACTAACTTGATGATGAAGTGGTGACCTAAAAAGGCAATAAACAAACGTTCCTTATCACAATAATGATGTTGCTTTTTCAAAATTTGCTATACAGTCTGTTTCCGTCTTTTTTGTTTTTGTCAGACAGAAGTCTGTTTCCTCCAATGGAAAAAAAGTAATCATTATCTTGCACCTCTCTCACACGCCGTACCGTGACGTCTCCGTAGAACCCTACAATTCTGCTAGCTGTGACGATAATTTTTAAAGTATGGAATATAGTTAAAGGATAAAATTAAAGTGTCAGTGAATTCCAAAAATTCAAAAACGTCAATCTTCAGTCTGCTTTGCTTTTGTTCTTAAACATATAATGCTGTAGCTCTTTCTTACACAGTAAATAACAATAGTAAAAAATGCGACAAACGTTATTTTCGTGGCGAACGAAGTAATTTGCACTCCCCGAAAGTCAATTCAATACCCCCCCACAATCATTATCATATATCTCCCCCACACGTGTAAAGAAAATGAAACGCCCCACTCGCCGCCGTAGCTGAGACGCAATAAGAAATATCTGTTTCTTCCAAAGGAAAAAAGTAGTACTTTGGAGAAAACAGACACATGTATTTTGTGTGTCTAATCTTTTGTCTCGTCACTATTTAATGTGTAAGAAAGAGCTGTAGCATTATAGCGATAAGGAACGTATGTTTATTGCCCTTTGCGGTCACGGTACCGTAAACGTGGGTCACCATGGTAATAATCTACCTATGACTATTGTAATCGTTGTGGTTAATGTTATTGTGGTTATCGTCATCATTGATGCTTTTCATTGATTATCATTGCGGCCGCGGCGATCGCGAGGTGTTAGGCGGCGATGACGTCACAGAGCTATTCGGCGCGAAGATAACGTTTTAGCCGCATTTTAAAAAGGCGTATTTTTAATCTTATAGAAAATTTATTCACAATCTAATAAATAAAATCAATTTTCCATTATCGTCGTAATGGTTTGCTTAATTTTTTCAATACTAAAAAAACCTGAAAAAAACCTATTCTGGATTCAATTGCCAACTACTGGCGTACTAAAATGCATCAGCAGCGCCACCTTTGCCAAATGCGGAGAGTTATAAACGCCTACAGTAATGCTTATTATTTTTATGTTAATGTGACTGAAATTACTCATCACATAAACTCCGCCTAAAGGCGCCCAGGAGCTCTAGCACGCTGAAATCGTTAATTTTACGATATCGGATCGATAGGCGTAACTTCTGGTGATATTATTTCGAAGTCCTTAGCGCGCTTCCACTGTTGAAAGCCGAACCGATATTGACAGGGAATAGATAAGAAATCGATATACGCTGGCAACACTGAAGGTTTTTTTATGAATTGATATTTCGAAATGTCAGACGTCAAGCAATTACGTAAACATTATTAATAAATTGCCAATGTTAAATTGAAATACTAACCTAAATATGCTTTGCCAGTCCGCAATTACTTTTCGACACTATACGGGAGTTTATTAGTTGACGAGGTCTTTATTCATATTTTAACCATTTTCGTTTCTCAAATATCTAACGGAATAAATCTGACCTCCTAGGTAGACGAACCATAAAGGCTTTATCGATTGTATCGGTAAATTGTCATCGTTCCCGACCACGATCACCAACGAACAAACAAAGGTGCACGTAAAATAAATTAAGGACACTTAGTCGTTATGAACTGTTGTTTGTTCGTTAGCGGCCTGCAGTCGTGCTCGGGAGCGATTATAAGTTACCGATATTATCGATGTTACCGATATTATCGATAACGATATTACCGATGTTACCGATATTATCGATGAAACCTATATTAATAAGTGATAAGGTATCTGCGGTTGTGATTATTTTGTTTTTATTGGATAAATATATAACCTAATATCAACATCTCTCAACGCCCACGAAATACGTACATGAATAAGTAACTGAGTAGAAAACTGCAAACTGAGTAGAAAACACGTTATATTCTGCTGTTGTGCTGAAAAGTTTAAGTACTTCGACCGGTATTAATTATTAAAAGAAGATGAAAAAGCTACCAATTATATGACCATGATAACAGTAAATGTCGCAGGTATCCCCTAATTGGAATCGTTATTTGGGAGTGAGCGATATTAAATGGGGCAGTTGACCTAGTAAAGTAATGACGAACGCATTACTTTAATGGTAATTTGAGCAATGAAATTTCGCAGTTGACCCATTCAAGAAATTAGTCTACAAAGAGAGTAGATATGATTTAAAAAAAAAAAAAAAAACTTTAAATAGAATAATGGAATATTGGGGTGAGATTTTAGTAACACAGATCTATTCTCGATCCAAAATAAGATCAACCCGTAGACGCGCATGTCTCCGCCCCTTCTCCCCACTGCTTGCTAGACGAATGCTAACACATTCAATCCCACTATTTAAATAAATTGAATTATTTTATTAAATTTTATTTTATTTGTCTGACAAAAAATGACAACAATTTATACCTTTAAATAATGGTAGCGGTAGTATTACCAAATACATATTGTACTTTATGTGGCATGAGATTTACCAAATTGGCTGAGGAATTAATCCGAAACTAAAAATATAAGATGATTCACTTGAAACATTGAAAGCCAGTAAATCATCGTTGTTGTCTCCGAGGTCATGAACAATAATATGATGGACATTCCAAAATTATCGCTTAATACCAATAATATGTCGAATAAAATTACTCAAATACTCTGATGTAACTTATCCGATACCTTCTTACGTAGGTGTTCTTAGGCATTTATTTTGAAGGAGAAATTGTTTACTATAACATGTTATTTTATCATCGACCATACCAATTCGCTCGTGTTTAATTCGCAATGTTAAGGAAGTAATCGTAGCATAGTTTTGTTGACTTCGCTAGCAGTGACATTAACCATATACTTATTATTTATCATATAACCCTCTGTGAGAGCTGTCCTCTTTTGTTCTTTGTAATTAGTGATAATGTATTTGAACATATCGGCTGATTACCCATTTTACCACTGAGTCTGAATGGGTTAATTTCTTGTGGCGCGGACACACAGCACGACGGTCAACGGTATACTGACTGAATTTTAGGCGAAGTGATTGGCGGCAGCCGAGGGCCGGTGAAGGGACCGTAGCGGGGGGAGTTGTTAAATCGCGGGTTGTTCTAAACGCGGATAAATAAATTCTTTAAATAAAATCCTTTAAATAAATAATATTATGCTACTTTGGTGCAGTTTGACTAATTAAAAAAAATGAACAGTCACTTCAGTAGTAAAAAATTAATAGGTAATTCAGTTAACTCTTGAATTCAGGGTTCAATTTGTCTAAATTACTTGCTGGTTGGGAACGGTGGTGTGTTGTGCGGCCATCGTTATCGATGCATTGAGTGGATAAAGAAAATCCGCAGCGTTATTGAGTTGTAAGGTAAGTTACTTTTATTAACACTTTTTAACACCTTGCATCAATGGCCTAATGAACCACGGCTGTTACAAAGGTATCTCTGACAATTTGAATGATTCATATTCAATGAGGTTTTAATGACAATAACGATAATTTATTGTGATATTATCATATTAACAGGTATCATTCTTCGTGATATACAGGCCCGTACTTGAGGCTAAGGCGACCTAGGCACTTACAGAATCGCCTCCCCTTTTGGACATTTAGAAGATTTTTTATTTATTTTTTAAATTTGCTATATTAAGGTTATTTTGGCGAGTTCAAATGTGAGGGGTTTCATGTACATACATAAAACTAATGCCTCCTATTTTTTATAATTAAATAAAGTTAGTTAAATGAAAAAATTGAATTTGGCGCTATTCCTCAAACCTTCATTTAAAATCTACTGCAATAGTAACTTTCTGCGTCAACAGGTGGCAGCACTGCAATCATTTGCAAAATGGCCAATACCAATGTTCGTATTAGTTAGCGTTCTGTGATTGAATTCTTGAATGCAGAAGGCGAAACGCCTATTCATTTTCTATTATTTGACTATGGTTGATTTTTTATGCACAATAAATTCTGTCCAATACGTCACAACCCTTAAAAAGCTAAAAGCACGTATTTCGCTCAACAAAAGCTATGGCGGATGGCCTTAGGAAGCAGGACCGTACTTTTTACCTCTCTGGGATACCTACATGTCATTGTTAAAAGATGGACCAAAACTTTGTAAATGGATGGATATTACATTGAAAAGTGACAAACTAACCGTCAATAGTGTGGCTTTCCACCTGTGTAATTGCAATTTTTTTTTCTTGACAATTAAAGGAGAAAAAAAATAGGAGGCATTACATTTTGATTGACCCTTATACTTTTAAATAACGACTACTCTATAAAACACTACACAGCAATTACTTCTGATTATTTTTTAATATTTCGGGAATGAAAATCTTGGCTTATTTTTCCCCAATGTCTGTATTATTTTGGCACCCAACCGAGGCCTCTTCCTAAGTTGGGGCACTCGAAAAAAATTAGCCTTTATTGACTTTTCAAAGAGATGTTGAATTGAGTTGATTCTGAATTGGCATGGAACCTTACCGATCGTACTTCAAATATCGTAAACTTTAAACAGAGAGAAGGTGTTTTTTGTTGAAAACGTATTGTGTTAGTATGGTTTTTTTTCAGTGGTTACTAAGGTCGATCATATTAGCACATTAAAAATGCCCGCCAAGTTTGAAAAATATCATTATTTTGCTAAAATGGTTCTTATTGGTCATTGTTTTAATTATTTTCAATTGATAGGTACATCAGTATTGTAGATGAACATCTAATGTGAAACCTCCGATAGCTATATTGTAACCCCTCTCTCTTTCTCACATATTTAGCTCGATTAGTGGTTGTACAGTCCGAATTCGATATTAATACTTTCCTCGCAAGATTTTTTGAAGTAAAAACTTCTTAACACCGTTGCGATTTGAAACTCGATGAAACAAAAAAGCGACGCTAAAAAGACACAACGATACAATACCTAACTATTTTTTCGTTTCATGTAAAAATAATAAATTCCGAAAGTTTCATAATATTTTTTCAAATTGCGATCCGAAACTTTGGTTTCATAAAGGTGTACATTTTACTTCTTTTGTGTTTAACTTTGACATTTGGATATAAAGCGTGGTGTTTTATTTTTCTAACGCAGTTTTTTATCAAATTTGTCACAATGATAGTAATGTAGACACAACGATTTCTATGAGACCTACACGCGTTGTTCCGAAAAAAAACAAATTAGCCTGAGGGATTAGGCGGCCATTCTATAATATTCGTATTAGATCAAGTTTTCAAACCAATAACAGGTGATTTTGCATTACTTCGTGAAATTAACAACCTCGAAATTAACAGAAACTGCACAGTAATGGGACCATTTGAGAATTAGAAAGAGGTGAAGTTATGTTTGGTTACCATTTGCAGCGCGGTGAGGTACTTCTTCCACCAGAGGAACTTCTGGAAGCGAGGTCCGAGGGCGCTGAACAGGTAGTAGGAGTACATGATGATGTGGACGAAGGTGTTCAGAAGGCCGAAGAAGGTGCTGTGGCCGCCTGGTTACAAAAACAAAAATACGTATTAAACTTAAATCAATTAAATAATGCAAACCATAATAACTTACCCATACAAAAATATTTAAAAAAATGGCAACAATTTTGAATGGAGGAAATAAACGATGACGATTGTATGCGTAACAATTACCTATTACGAGGAATATGATTTTTACGGCCAAACGTATTATAGTTATTTATTTTTGGGTTATTATGCCATGCTGTGCTACCTCCTTCTTTAGCCAACATTCCGGACAGCGTTACAGTGTCCATCACCAGGACAGACGTGTTTTTGCAAGGCAAGATACCCCAAAAAATCACAATAATAACTACCTATTACTTTTCTATGTTCCCTTGTGCGTCGGTATCTAACCAGGGCCGTATTATCCATAAGGCAGTGAAGGCAACTGCCTAGGGGCCCCTAGGGTACAGGGGCCCCGAGACATGCATTGTTTAGGGGCCCCGACATGTTTAATCCGGCCATGTAATCGACAATAATTTTCCTAAGGTGTTTAGTGTGATATCTGAAGCAAAAATACTCGCCAGAAAAAACCTCTGTATTCTGGCGTCTGGAAATATGTAGGTACCTACCTATGTCTTTTCTGAAAATTTTCAAGGTTTATATGTTATAAATTATAAAGCAAAGTATTGTTGATAGTACCAGTATATTTTTCAATTGTTCATTAAAGTATCTGAAGTATATAGGATCTAATTTCCAAAAAAGATTCATCTAGCTATCTAGCACAATTCTGTCAACGTTTTTAGCCGAGGGGTTAATTTATCCATTCTCTATCTGTTCGAGAGCGTTTAACCAGCCAGCGGCCGAAATTTTTTTTTTACATGAGCTCCACTCAGGAGGCCCTGAGGAAAATAATTTCCCTCAGGGCCTATGTCATCTTTGGGGATGCTGTGTAGGGGGTTTTTTCAGGAAATGAAGGAGAGGAGAGTTCTGGGAAGGAAAAGGGTTTAAGGGGTGGGTAGGAATCTGGGGTTCAGTGTGTCCTCGTCATCCGCCTCCAAGACTTAGACAAACCTCACCCCATGAACCCGGGCACCCCTGCTAAATCACCAAACGTAGCGAACCACTTGGGGTGACCTATGACAGAGGTGTTGGTTATCCAATAAAGGTTCCCGGGGCGGCGGTACCCATTCCCGCCTCCCAAATCCACATTTCGTCGAAAGTTGTTCTTACGATCGTGCAGGGCGGTTACAATGAGAAAGATTAATTATTCTCCGTATCAGCTATTTAAAATTGTAACTCAATATCGATTTTATTTCATTCCAAATTTGCTTTAATTTATACCTACATCCAAAAATGCTGAAAGGCGTGATGATAAAACTATTAAAATAATGTACTTTTTGTTATCATTTTTTGATTATAAGTATTTATCATTTTTCAATAATGTTTAAGTTAAATAAGAATGTTAAAAAAATCTGAAATATATTAGTTTGTAAGTGCGCAAATAAATACACAAACCGACCAATTTTCGTCAAGAAACACATGCACGTATATATTTATTAATGATTTTATTTAAACTAAAATTCTAAAACATGCGATACCTAGATAATGTATTGATTTATTTTACTGCATGATTATATTATTTGAAATGGGTGTGGTATAATACAAAATCTTTTTTGAAAATTTAACAAATCTGCCAACGACCTATGGTATTATAACCTTAGTATACTAAAAATATTTTTTTTCTCAAAATTTAAAACATGCAAATGCTAGATAAAATAACAATCTTTCGAAATACATTTATAATTTTTTGTGGAAAAGAGTCAATACGTCTAAAATCTGATTTAAAAATGACATATTTCTGGTTTTCTGGTGTAACATATTATTTGGTGTAACTTTTATATTTGTATTTTCAAAAACGGTAGGTGTTTTTTATTAATAGAACAGTCATAAAAAGCAAAAAAAAAGGCGCTGTGGGTGAACATTTTACATCTCCAAGACCAAACCAATAAAAAAGTCGTGGTCAAACCACGAAATATTGTCTTTTTAAGAATATGTAAGAAAAATCTTATTTTTATGAGCGGCTGATTAAAATTTGAAACGGAAGATTGAAGTTTTCGGCTAAACAGGGCCCTCTTTCTCATCACTGATTTACACCTTGCAAGAAAACGACAGAAGATTCTAGAACGATGATTTCATGCATAACCTCTCGCTGGGTCTAGTATACCGCTTCGGCCTGATAGTAAAATCGTCAGTATCGGGCCGAAGCGGTATTTTAACTATGACTGGTGTCCCAGCGAGAGGTAGTACGTGACGTCATTCCTCAAGTACCTTTTGTCTTTTTCGTTTTCATAAAAGATGTCTTAGAAAGAAGAGCAGGATTGTCGATGACGTACTTACAAGCTCTCGGTGGGACTAGTACAATATTGACTTGGTTTCAACATGCTTAATGATGCAACATCAGATTGAAAATTTAATTTTATATATTTACCTATATACAGTTTTATTTTCAATTTATTTTTAGAAATAAAATAATATACTAGCGATGTGTAGGTTCAGCTGGAGTGGGCTCTTAAACTCGGCTACTTCGAGCGAAGCGACTCCTACTCCTACTCCCTTTTCAAATCGACTAGTCCCAAAGAACCCGGTCCAGTACTTGTACCTGGAACTCAGCGGACCGAGTCACTCGCGAGTCGGGTGCTGTAGCGCGGCAGTTGGCAGTAGTAGGCAGCGCGGCGCGGTCTGAGCAACTCTCACTCGTCAAACCCGTGCGTCTCGGTCCGAGCCACGCGCGAGTAGGTCGCGCGTTCTTTTGCGGGCTCCGGCTCCGAGGTCCGGCTAGGGTGGAATCCGAGCATCTCGGTTCGAGCTATTCGCGAGTCGGGAGTGACTCCCGGGACCTGCTCCAAGAACTCAAGTACTTTTAAAAGGAAGCACGTCACGGAGGCCTCCGGCAAAATGCAGAACTTACCCATTTCTATAATAAACCAGTAATTTGTCTAGGATGACTGGGAAATGAGTGCCGTTTACAATTTACTCCAACGGACGTTGGATTTAACAGAAAAGTGAATACTAACACACATTACTTATAAATTATGATCTCAGTGATAATTAACAACATTATAAACTCATTAATTACTTGATCTGTACCTACCTATATAAACTGATACGTGTAATCCCGATGTATAATAAATAACCCACATATTTATAAGCCAGGTGGAATATATTAACAACTTTATAATACAGGGTGCGGCAAATCAGATAGTGCAGTTTTGAAAGGCTATTAAAAAAAAACGGCGCCACTTACAGAAATGGGGTTTATTTTATTTTTTTCGGTACATCATGCCGTTTTATGCATCAAGTCCTGAAGATGATATCAGAAAGATGATGCCCCCATTGATGAACGCGATTTCTGAAGTTTTCGACTGCATTTTGGCACATCTCGATGGGCATAGCGGCGATTTCCTCCCGAATTCGATCCTTAAGTTCTTCCAAGGTATGAGGCCGATGTTTGAAAACTTTTTCCTTCAGATAGTCCCAAAGAAAGAAGTCGCAAATATGCTTAAATCAGGTGAGCGCGGGCCGCCCCTCAGAGATGGAGGCGTGTAGGGAACATCTGTCGCAGTTTCGTCGTTGAAACTCGAGCAGTATGGGCCGTAGCATCCTCCTTTTGGAACCCGATGTCACTTAGATCTGTATCCTCTGTTAGTTTTTCCAATTGAGGTTCAAAAACAAAATTTCTAACATGGAAACACAACGTCGAGCGTTGACAGTCACGGTTCATCCATTCTCCTCGAAAAAAAAAACGGCCCAATCACCACAAATTTTGAAATCGCACACCACACGGTCACTTTTGGGGAGAGAAGAGGTCTCTCGTGAAGTTACCAGTACAGAACCGAAAATTTGGTTTATTCACCGCTCAACAGTGATGGAAGTGGGCCTCGTCACTACGCCATTTTTGGCCATTTTCAAGATACGTGCGGACGGCAAAGCCCCGGTGTTGCCGAACCGAACCACGACTATTGAAAACGGCATGACCCTCCCGACACAATGAGACCACTCCCAGGTTTCTACTCCCACCACACGGGATGTACCGGCCTTTAAAAACTGCACTGTTTGTTTATATAAGCTAAAATATTATTTCGCTTATGCGCATGCGCAGTCGTATGTGAATTCAAATGCCTTGGGGACAATTCCTTGGATCCCCACTGAACCATTGAATAGCTCGCCTTCAAATTAGTTCGATAATAATATTGCAAGATAAAGCTTTATTTTTACTATACTGTATTGTAAATTGGCATATATCGATTGACATTTTATGTTATTTTATGTTTGGATATCCGATTAGCACGATTAAACCATCAAGATTGTCATTTGTAACTGTAACGTATGCGTACTTTGACCGAGAGCTATCAAGTTCTATGGAAGTTCTATTCAAGTTCTTTTATTATTTCATTGTGTGCCGGTTGTTTGTGCACAGCACACAGTTACACTTATTTCACAATAGTTAGATGATAATACAACTTGACTACGACTTTCACAGAACTTGTTGAAAATTGATGAATTGTTCGAATTCTGTGAAACAAACTATTTTCAGAAATCATCTAGGAATTAAAATGTATAGGATGAACGAAGTATGTATGAATAATGAGTTAATGATGAATGTAAGTAAGTCAAAAGTCATGGTGTATGAAACAGAAAGTACTAAAACAGTGTGCAATATTGTTGTGAATGATGAATACTAGGAGCAGGTGGATGAGTATGTGTGTCTGGGTAGTATGTTCACGAGAGATGGGAAGGCTGATAGAGATATCGAAAGATGGGTAAATGCAGGTAACTCCATTAATGGAGGACTGAATGCGTTGTAGCTAATAAAAAAAAAACTGTCCAAAAGAAGCGAAACTAATAATCCACAATGGAGTGTTGGTACCTACCCTGATAAATGGCAGTGAGGCATGGACCTGGCAGAGGAAGGATGAAAGTAGATTGACTGAGGCGTACTTTCTGAGACGTACGCGTGGCGATATGTGGAAATCCGCAAAGAATGCAAGCGCAATGAATAAGAAAGGGACCGTCAGATGGGCATGTAGAACGAATGAATGAAGAAAGCAGTGTAAGAAGGATATATGACGCCAATGTGAATGGTAGATGAAGTCGGGGACGCCAGAGGAAGACATGGCACGATCAAGTGAATCAGATACTTGAGTCGGACCATGTCAAGAGTCAGAATAATAGAAGAGTATGTATAAGACGACGTATGAATGTGAATGAGGCAAATTAGTGTGTGAGTGTCCGTCCTGCGGGAAACGGCTTGATGGTTAGATAGTTAGTTATTCAAAAAGAGATTTCACATGACTGATCCAATGATAAATACATAAAGTATAGTAACCTGGGGTGAACTTGACTCCGCTCCAAACTGAGAAGGGCATAATGCCATGATGGATGACGTGCAGTGTGGTCACTTGGTCATCTTTCTTGCGCAGGATAAAGAAGAGCTAGAAATTGATTTTATGCAGTTATTATTCAATACATGAATAATATAATTAGACATATTAAATGAAAAAATGGTAGATACCTACTATCAGTATGGCCCAAGTGAAAAAAATGGCTTTACTGATCAGGTAGGAATTAACAGCTACTTTCCTCTCCCCATCTCCTTCCCCTCCTCACTACTTTCAGCCGCACAATATTACCCAATTGTGGGTGCCATAGTCCCAACGACTCCGGGCAGTTGGGACTCTTGTGCGGTATATACAAAAAAGAGTTAAAAAGCTACTGTTTACCGGATTTGATAATTTTATTTGAATATGTTTTCAAACATTTAAAAAAATTCAATTAAAATAATATCAAAAATAGATAAGTTTTAAGATTTTCACGGCCAAAAGAATTTTCGTTATTTGTTTTTGGGGTGTTATGCCGTGTTGCGCTACCTCCTTCTTTAGCTAACGTTTCGGACATTGTTGCAGTGTCCATCATCAGGGCAGATCCGGCAGCCAGATCTGCGGATCTGCCCTGATGATGGACACTGCAACGATGTCCGAAACGTTGGATAAAGAAGGAGGTAGCGCAACACGGCATAACACCCCAAAAACAAATAACGAAAAATATCAAAAATTGTATTTTAGTTTCCATTTTTGTGACAGCTGTCACAAAACTAAAACCTAAAATACTTGCAGAACTTAATAATAACGTTGTAAAATTTAATACAAATTAAATTTTAAAAAATGAAATGGAGTTCTACGAATTAAACACAAAACAATTCATATTTTCTAATACGCTCGTCGATTTTAATGTGCCTGTTTTCGAATTAATATTAATTTAATGTAGTTAATATTAATTTCCTTTCGACAAATGAAATTATGTATGGCCATATCCATAATACCCTTAAGGCTGCGAATCCACTAAACATATATACGAACCTGGGAGCAGAACTTGCTAGCCGAACCATGAATTAATTCCCTTTGTGGTTCGGCTCACGTTTCGATTCCAAAATGTATACGGAGCTGCTACTACCTTCTGCATACCCAACTAAAAGCGCTATATTTTGGCTCCCTTACTCCCTTTAAAGTTCAGGTTCAAATTGTTGGCATAAGGGGCGAGGTCATTTAGAAGAACTCTCGATACTTGAAACTTTAAAAGGAAGAAGAAGAGATCACAAGAGAAAATCTCCCCTCGTTACGGTACTGGTTATTGCGCTGCTGCTAATATTTATAAATTGACTTACCAAATCATTTTGATGATTTGTGCACACTACACATCTTTGCCACATTTTATTTGTTTAGCCAGACAATGTACTGACCATTTAAAAAAAACACGTTTTTTGCTGTTCAAACATAATCATTTTGTTCATATTTGTGATTTTTTAAATCGAATAAAATTCATTAATTATGAATTCGAAAAAAGTAAAAAAAAAAATTTTCAATTTTTTATAAGAAAAACTCTCTTTTTATAACTTTTGAAGGTTATTCCCATCAATATAGTATATCATTGAAGAAGAAGATAATAATTATAATCTAAACAAAAATGTGAAAGAGAACAAGACACAGATAAACAACCGACCATTGTCTTTTTCTTTTTTCTGTGTCTTGTTCTGTTTCATATTTTCGTTTAGATTATTATTGTTATCTTCTTCTTGAATAAAAAAAATGTACTTACAGTGTCAAAGAATTCAGTGAATTTTGAAATATAGTACCACCAACATCCCCTCGCCATCTGTAAATATATGAAATAAAAATTATTAATCACTGGAGCGATTATGGTCGGAATATGGACCACTTTTTTATAGCGGTCGAAAATTAGACTACATTTTCCTACCATTCCTAAAACATTTATTGTAATTATTTAAAAAATTTCCTTGGCCAGCCATTTATTATAAAACGAAGTTATTTATTTTATTTATTTGTTTATAAGACATACACAGTACATTATAATACAGATTATAAGGTAAGTTAAATTAAATTATTACATGGTTATGTACCTATTACGTAAGTCCATAGAATGTCATTTGATAATTACGCCTGAGATATGAACCGGTCTTAAAACTTAATTATTGAATGAATGAAGTAATAATAATAAAAAGGAAGAAAAGAGGGGGGGGGGAGATTAGGAGACATTTTGAAATCAAGAATTATATGCTCACTAATTGTAATTGACTGATTAAAGTTTAATGAAAAAGTTAAGTGTAAGTAATTTTAAAACAATTATATCACGCCAAGAAATTTAATAAATTAGTTTTGTATGTTTGCAAGGAATCATGAAAAATGTCTAAGTGTAGTAATTTTTCATAGTGGTTATAAGTTATGATTGCGCGAGTAATTGGTGAGTTACTCGCTGCATTAGTGTTATTGGATTCTATATGAAAAAGAGAAGTGTGCCTGGTACGCCTCATTGGGACATTTAAACCAATAGTGGATAGCAATTCAGGACTATCTATTTTATTATTTAGCAGGTTATACAGAAACAGCAGATCTGATAATGTGCGTCTTTTTTGTAAACTTAACATGTTATTTGTAGTTTTGTTGTATTTCTTGAATAAATATTTAGAGAATTTATTCTGTATACTTTCTACTATATCTATGTACACCTGAAATATATAGAATATAGAATTTATTCTGTATACTTTCTACTATATCTATGTATATTGAAATGCTTTATCTATTATGACCATAGATATCGCAAATCCGAACTTCGTAGACTATTTTAGAACGACGTTAATAACTGTGTATGTACTTAACTTATGTAAAAATATGTAAAAATATATAGCTCATGTAAAAATATGCTCCACACAGGAGGCCCTGAGGAAACCGATTTCCCTCAGGGCCTATGTCATCTTTGGTGATGCTGTGTGGAGGGTTTTTTTAAGGAAAGGAAGGAGAAGTTCTGGGAAGGAAAAGGGTTTAAGGGGTGGGTAGGAATCTGGGGTTCAGCGTGTCCTGGTCACCCGCCTCCAAGACCTAGGCAAACCTCGCCCCGTGAACCCGGGCACCCCTGCTAAATCACCAAACGTAGCGAACCACTTGGGGTGACCTATGGCAGAGGTGTTGGTTATCCAATAAAGGTTCCCGGGGCGGCGGTACCTGTTCCCGCCTCCCAAATTGAATATTATTATGTACTTTTTAATGAGGTTATTGTTATAAGTATTTACTTATTATTATCTACTTCTTTCGTATCATAATTTATTTACTGTACTATAGAATTGTTTATTAGTATTTACTCATAATTATTATGTACTTAATTTACTTACGTTTATTTACTTATTATTAATAAATTGTTTATTATTGTTTACTCATAATTATATTATATATTATCTACTTAATTTATTTATATTTATTTACTTAACGTATTATATTTATTACATAAACTATATAAATTTATTACTTAATTATTATTATTTTTAATATACATAATTGTTTATTATTATTATTTACCTAATATTATTTAGCTGTTGTTATTTACCAATCTTTATTTTTTGTTAATAATTAAATGCTACTGTGGTATGGTCACCTTATGAAAGCATCTGGTAAGCCACAACTATCAGGTACCTAGTATTTTTAGTTTACAGTATAATGTATGTTATTGTTGCCAACGATGAGCATACTGCCCAGCTATAATTAAATTATTAATAATCCATGTCTGAATAATTGTTCTCAGTGCTTCTTTTGTAGGTTTATAATTATATTTTTATTAAGTTTATATGTATGTTTTTTTGTTTAAATTACATTGTAAAACTGCATATCTAGATACAGGAATGCCCTTGTGAGATGTTTCTTATTTTTCAATTAATTGCATCCCCAAGTCAAATAATTATGTGAACAATATTTGAAAAAAAAAACTGATGTGTAATTTGGGAAATAAGAAACTATTTTTTGCGGTTGGGGGTCGTTTGGGGGTCTTTCGTCATTCGGTTGATGGATACATTCCTCAGCTGTCGAGTTTTATGCACAAGAAATTTGCAATTTTGTGAATCGCTGTATTTAAATGTAGACTTAGTTGAAAAATAGTGGAAAACTGTAATTTTAAGGGGCACATAATAAAGTACTTGTATGTTTGCGGCTTTTCTTAATTATAGCCAAACGGGGTTCACTTTTCGAACCGCTCTCATATTTCGTCTGAGTTAGCCACGCGCGTAGATAAGTTTGTAAATATGTAGATAATAAATAATATGTAAAACAAAATATCGCGTACCCTTGTGGCCATTGGATCGTCAGAGTAATCAACTGGTTGACATCTGAAACTGTACTTTCCCGCCCATCCTGATACGCAAGCCTGAAAACAATTAAATTAATTGAATAATGAAAAATTATATAATATAAACAGTGTTTTAGTGTGTAGGTACTTACAAATTTTATAAGTTTTTAAAATTTAAAACCAATTCTAGTATTCAGAGGTACGCATGTCACATTTGACAAATTTTACAGAAGAGTAGAAACAGTGAATCTTTGCCACCAAATCGAAAGTGGACATGCGATAGTATGGATAGGTACACAAATGATTATTTCCTTTTCCATTCATAATGGACTTGCCGTAGTACGCCATTACGTAGAATTAAGCCTTCTGATTCGGAATATTGTACCAAAAAGTCAAAAAACATTTCAAATGTGAATGCACGAAAGTTTACCTCATAGCCATGGATTGTATTACAAATAAACTTACTTCATAGAAGAGCCACGTGCTGAAGCACACTTGGAATAGATTATAAACTATGAGAACACCCTTTAATTGAAAGGGTTTTCTATTTTTCATCATTTTGGGTCCTAAATTCTGAAACACAAAAATTAGACTTCTGTTTATTACACTTGTCATATAAATATTTATAACCAAATTCTCTCAATCCATCACATTAATTTTTCTAACAAAATCATTTTCTTAATAAAACATGAAGTGGGAAAATTTGATCGAACGAATTGAGAATACTTAACAATTTTCTGTTCGGCATTTTTCAATTCAATTACATGTCAATTATTGATAATTGCAGTATTTATTTTCATTTTCTCAACTAATTTTTCCTTGTTGGATGAGGTGACTTAACATATTTTAAAATGATTCAGTGCAAATAGTAAAGTCTGAAATGACGTTAATGAATCCATCTCAACGCGAAATAACTTGTCTGATATTTCAATTGTCTTTTTTTTCAGCAGACTGTTTATTAGTGCATATAAAATGAAATTTACAACCACCAGACTAAGTATGTATGTTTTTTTTACGTTAACTCCACACAGGATGCCCTGAAGAAAATAATTACCCTCAGTACCTATATCATCTTTGGGGATGCTGAGTGGAGGGTCTTTTAAGGAAAGGAGGAAGTGGAAGTTCTGGGAAGGAAAAAGGTATGAGGGTTGGGTAGGAAAGTGAGGTTGTGTGTTCATGTCATCCGCCGCCAAAACCTAGACGAACCTCACCCCAAAAACCCGGGCACCCCTGCTAAGTCACCAAACGTAGCGGACCTTTTTGAAGTGACCTGTGGGAAAGGATTTTTTTTAAAGTAAGACAAATATTCCCGGGTAACAAATTACCTGAGAATATTTCTCTAAAATCTTCTACTACCGTCACAGAAAGCGAAACGTGTTGCTTGTGTCGTGAAGGAGAATTTAGCCAGCTGAGGAATCGAACATGGGATGCCTGGGTGGGACCCAAACGCGATGCCAATTCAGCCATCGCCCGTTTATATATTGGTATTGGTTATAAATTGTAATATTGTGGTGGTGGAAAACTAATTACACAGTAGAGCGAAGGTGATTGCGGTGGAAGTGGGTGGTGAAAAGTGCACCCATTTGGGATCTTGGTGGTATAAATATGTATGAAGTGCCTGGTGTCCCGTTTATTACAGATTTATCATCCCTAATTTTGAAAGTGGTAAACTTGGGGTGATAAGTTAATCGGGACTTTAGGAAGTAGTAAGTTAATCGAACATACCTTTGCGAAATATGCGTAGAATAAGCATATAGCCAATGTGGGTAGAGGTGAACTCATCATCGGCCAGTTGTTGACCCTGGGGTCACTCAGGTTGTCCATCAGATTATGGTATTCCGCCAGGAATGACGTCACGGGGTTGACCATTTTGATTTCTTTAATATATTGCAGTTATTCAAAAAATGCCTTTTTGTACACAATGCATATACAAAATTATTTTATGTTAGAAACTGCTTTATTTTAAACGATTTTGATCAATGTATCCAGCTGTCCATTTGTTCTTCTGTTGGGACCTGCAACAAAGATTTTTTTTTAAATGGTAGAACAAAATTTATAGGTAAATGTATATATAAAAATGACGACCTTCGTGGCTAAGAGTTCCTAGTTTCTTAGCTTTGAATCGGGGTTATGATTTCTGGGGGTCAAAGTTTGTGTAATTTATTTGGGATATTTCAGTTATGTACTTTAAATTTAATACTTTTTCTATCAACTTCAATTTATGTTTTTCTTCATACATTTATGTTTTTTTAGTATATAGTATGATTTTTTTTCCGAAAGTTTATTGGTTCATGCAACCATGTAACATGTAATTATTTAAATATAATATGTGTAACCATTTGTTTCACTAATAAATAAACAAAAATACAGCAGATATTTGCACGAGCTGTTCGGCCGGAATCCGTAATGAAGGTCGTTAATAATTTTTAGTGTCACCGAAACAGAACTTTCCACCGAAACCGAAACCGAATCATCGGTGTCTATCTCAGTTTCGGCCGAAACCGAAATCGAAACTTTTTTAGACGTGTTAAAAATTGATTATTTACTGTTATTTGGTTTATTTTTTACACTTATTCAGACAGTTAACACGTGTTAAATTAAAGAAATAAAATAAAACAATAATTGAAGTATGTGAAAAAATAATATTTTTTTATATTACTTCTATAAAACAAACTAAATTTATAAGTTCCATTACTTTGGATAGAACAGATGTGATCTTTACGGGGCGGTAGTTGGCCGGGTTGGAGCGGTCACCCTTCTTTGGAATAGGGTGAATGATCGCTTTTTTCCAACCAGAGGGCACAGTACCAGACTTCAGGGACATTTTGAAAACCTTCACGCGCCTTACGTATCGCTCCGATGACATATTCCTTCAGAAGTCATCACGGACCAGCTAAAAAGACTTGGACAGAGCATATGTGCTATTTTTAATAAATGACGTTAAAGCCTATGGTGAGGGGAAATTGCCCGGCAACCATCTTGAATGACAACCTTTTGAAATGATTTGTATGCAAAGTAGTATGAAATAAATTAACTATTTTAATCATATTTCTACGAGTATATTGTTGATGCAATTATTTTGGTTATTTGATGAGACAGAGAATGGGATATGTCATTAAAAAAATTAAGTATTTTCCCCCTTATCCCGCGGTCTATTCAGGGCTATTTTGGTTCATGCCACGGACTAAATGCCATCCAAATTATGTATTACTCCAAATAAACAAAGTAATAGCTGGTTAAAGTATGATGTCCTGATATATCTTACATAATATATTATAAATACATATATTATGATGAAGTCCAACACCCGCTCAGAGGTGCACGAGACAACGAAAACCTTACAGGGTATTGCGGATCATTTCATAACTCACAAGGTCGTATCTCACAAAGGAAAATGGCACAGTCCTCTGTGGACCGTGGGTTGATCCGAGATGCATCGTTAAACAGGTATGTAACCTTAACTGACAATGCCGCACCGGTCAGGGCCTTGTCTTGCAAGGTAAGGGACGAGCTTCGGATCCCGAAAATTTTCCAAAAAATTCCTTCGTAAGGCTTTTTTGTCATTTTTCTGTCTTCTTTAAATGATCGATGTAATTTAAAAAAAATCAAAATCAAGTTAACCTCTTTGAAAAGTCATTAAAAGCTATGAATTTTTTTTAAATAGCCCGTGACCTAACCTAACGTAACCTATTTAACAAATTTTTTAAACATGTATTTTAATCACTTTTAATGCCTTTTCAAAGAGAGTTGAGTTGATTTCATTCTGAGTTGTATGGTCACAATTTTTTTGCCCTCCGACTGCGGAAGAATAAAACCTTTTTTATTGTCAGTTGTGACTTGTGACTACCATGTAAGATTCCCAACGTTTGAAGTCAGTGTGCGTTCTAAATGTGCGGCAACTGCAGGCACCATAAATTTATATTTATTTATTTGTGAAATAACGCATGGGTTTACCTAAATTAAATAATCACATAAATGGGTTTCGAACTTGCTACCTCTGGATCCGGAGTTCTCTTGAGGCCGGTATATATTATTATGTAGATTTCGGCGTTTAGTTTTGGTAAACCGTCGAAAATCAAGACACCAAGAAATTATAATATCAATGTGATTTTGTGGTTTTAAAATTGTTCCATAGCTAGACGTGCTTGATGCATTTTGGGTCTTCTCAGTACTTCAGACGAAGTAATGGCCGGTTTCAATGAAGTGCTCTGCGATTGCCGGTTTGTCTGGATGGCCGAGTTTGCACGCTCGATAATTTGATAACATAATTATTATATAGCTCAGTTCTTGATATCCGATACTTAACGATTATACCAAAACTGTAGGCCGAAAACCACGCTTATTTCACTAATAATAATTATGGTGAAGGATAGGTCCTACCTCAATGGCCTTACACGCATTTAACTGCAATCTACACATCTGTCCTGATGATGGACACTGTAACGCTGTCCGAAACGTTGACCAAAGAAGGAAGAATCGCAAAACGCAAACCTACAGTTTTATTGCGGGACTGATAAAAATTTGCACACTTGACCTTAAAAACAAGAGCAAGGTCACTGTCTAATTAGATTTTGAAAGTGTGTAAAGCCCGTGCAATGCCGGGAACTTCAGCAAGTAATTTTTAAAAGAAAAACAAGACGAAATTTTTCAAAAAATATTTTTCAGGTTTGTAAGGATTATTTAAAAAAAAACTTAAATACTGCTTAAACTCCTACAAACCTCTAAAAATACTATAAAAATTGCTGGTCTTATTAATTGCTCAATTAGTTTAAAAACACTAGACCTGAATAGACAAGTAGTAATCTCAACAATTTAGCTTTCCTTGAGAATCCAATAATCACATATTTCTTATATAATATGCATTTATCCTTCATACTTGTTAGAGCAATACACTGATAATCGTTTAATTATTTATATTTTGGTTCAAAATACGTATAAAAGTGGCATATTATTATAAAATTATATTTTCCGGTTTTTTACATTTAACCCACAAAATATTCATCAGAAATGTCGTTGAACGACCATTCTGTCACCGTCATATTTCACAAAAAAGTGATTCGTCGGCTGTTTGATATGAAAGTATTATAACGAAATGATAAAGATTAAGAAAGGAACGCTTAGATGGTTTAAACGCGTAGAGCGGATGACAGAAATGAGTGTGATGAGAATATACGACGCGTATGTGGGTGGTGGAATTAGGAAACACGCATTTCTACCGATTTATTACTTATTTTCCTAAAACACTTTAAGTTTTAAAGCTCTTGAAAAAATGTATGTTAATCTTTAATTATATTATCTATACATTCTTCACGCCGAAACAGCAATTATATGAAATTCCCTCGGTAGAAAAAAATCGTAAAGTATGCTCCAAAAATTTTTTAAAACTCGTTTTTTCAGTTATTTTACAAGTTATATGTGTGAAAAAATTCAAAGTGTTTCTTTAGACGCTATTTAAGACATTTCCTACGAGATTTTTGTTCTATTTTAAACTAGTCGTGTTTTATTAAACATTTTCATAATTTACGCTAAAATAAAATAAATAACAATAAAAAAGCTCCCTCTAACATTCGTAATTTCATATCTCTCCTTCTTCTTCTTTTTAGAGGAAGCACGGTCTAAAGGAAGCATGGCACGATCAAGTGAATCAAAAACTTCAGTCAGGCCATGTCAAGAGTCAGAATAATATAAAGGTATATCATAATATAATCACACGATGCATAAATGTGAATGAAACAAAGATGAAGTACTAGTAAACTCTCTCAGTGTAACCATATTTACTAGCTAACTAGCAGATTTTACTCTGAATAATTATACTAGCAGATAGTGAATTCGCCGGCTAGTAGCTTGTAAACTCGCTCAATGTAATCGAGGCTTAAGGTCATAGATAAAATCAGGTTTATGATACAAATTTATGTGATATAATATGTCACAATCTGTTGAAAAACGACCTTAAAAATGCTTTTGAAGTAAAGTTACACAATTGATTCGCAATCAAAAAATATGGAACAAGTGAAATTAATAAGTACACGAGAAACACTTTTATTGTTTTATTTATTTAGCAATATGTAATTCTCGTTA
Organism: Limnephilus rhombicus; assembly: GCA_929108145.2. Lineage (NCBI taxonomy): Eukaryota > Metazoa > Arthropoda > Insecta > Trichoptera > Limnephilidae > Limnephilus > Limnephilus rhombicus. The sequence goes on from OV815270.1 coordinate 66,309,703, forward strand.
ATTGTTATGAAATCTGGTATATGCCATCAGTCACACAATAAAATATTTTTATTAATTTATTGGCCAACAATATCATTATATTATAGCCTCGGCCGTGGGTCAAAGGGTTTGACAGCTCCGAATTAAACGCATGTACAATCATTATGCTAAATTTTCGGTAAATAAACTTGATGTTCAACGCAATTCAAAGCGAGTTCCCGGGATGGGTTGCTATGCCACTTATTAAATAAATTGTTTTTCCCTGCGCGTCCTTTCCCATTCGTCCCGTTCGCCTTCCGACTCCCCTTCCTTTCCCGCGTCCCCTTCCCCTCACGCATTACCACTCCGCCTTCCCTCCCCCTCTCCCCTCTTCCGCTTCCCCTGTCCCCCCCCTGCAACCTCCTCCCGAGTTCCCTTCCCCCCTCGCGCATTCCCTACATTCAAACAGCTCGCGTGCCACATATTGCAATTTTTTTACACAAATTTCATAACGCCAGAGCTCACTAGTATATATTTAAACCTTCGCGGGCGTGCTTACAACAACTCACCAAAGTTTCAGCGCAATCGTATGAACGGTGTAGCAACGCATAATTTCATGACGCCAGAGCTCACTATTGTATATAAAAACCATCGTGGGCATGCATACATCAAATCCCCAAAGTTTCATCGCAATCGGATGGATGGTTAACAACGCATAATTTCGTGACACCAGAGCTCACTACTGTATATAGAAACCATCGTGGGCATGCGCACATCAAATTCCCAAATTCTTGTTTTATCGCAATCGGATGAACGGTTTAGCAATGCGTGACCCAACCAAGCATATTTTGATTTATTAACGGTGTCCGTATACTCGTAGTACAACGGTCCATTTGTGATATAACTTTTTTGATTTGAGCTTTTGTTTTCGAGTAAATCGGGTCCGAAGTTGGAACTTTTGGTTACATTTGAAAAAATTGTTCACTAGGGGATTGATTTCAGCTGTGTAATGTCTTATAAAATGCATCGAAGGGTAAACCGGGCTCAAAAGTTTTTTTAACCCTTTAGTTGCCGAAAAAATAGAAAAATAGAAAAAAAATAATGTTAAAATCGAAATGCTCAGATCGAAAAAAATAAGTTTTTTGGGTTCTCTACATGATATAGATTCACCAATTTCCCGCTTGTACTACGAGTTTCCGGACACGTTGTATAACATTTTGCAATGAATAAGTTTCACGAGCATTGGCTATTAATTTTAACACATTTTAAATGGCAAGTAAAAACATTTTACTTCCGATTGTATGGTGGTCGTGACCTTTTTTATTAATTATTTAATATTTGTATTATTTAGATACTATATTTTTTTACAAGTGACACAGCGTTTTAAATGAAAATAATAATAGACTTTTCTCACCATAAAGAGGCAAAGCCCTTGTGTTTGGTGGGGAAATTCTGATACAAAAATAATAATACCATGTAAGAAAGTAATAATAAAATATTGTAAATAAATGACCAGAAAAAAATAAGAAACACGTTAGATTTAACACATCTACCGGATCTGCCGGATCTGCCCTGATGATGGACACTGCAACGATGTCCGAAACGTTGGCTAAAGAAGGAGGTAGCGAAACACGGCATAACACCCCAAAAACAAATAACGAAAATGCTTTTGGCCGTGAAAATCTTAAAACTTATCTCACGTTAGATTTAACGTTAAAAAAAAAAGGTGTCTTGACAGAAGCTCATTCCTGTGATCTCTTGAACGAAGCCATTCCTTTGTTAAGAATATTATGAACTAAATATGCAATTTGGCTGTCCTGAAACGGGTATCCTTCCCAGTTGGACAAAGTATCATTTTGTAATGTATTGTAATATTTAAATATAAATAAATAAATAATAAAATAACAAATGGACTATTGTGGTAGCTCTTTGGTAGTATATTTTTTTAAATTTAAGCTGTAATTAATTAATTACAGAAAACTGAAACAATTCAACTTTGTATAAACCACTTATATAATGCGTAAATCCGACTGGTTTCGGAATAAACGTTCTTTCTTCAGGGAAAGAAAGAACGTTTTTTTTTTTTTGAAATATAAGTGGTTTATACAAAGTTGAATTGTTTAATTTTTCTATAATGGATAACCACAAAGTAATAGCTACATTCAAAAATATATAATTAATTACAGTTTTCGTCAATTTTTAGTTTTGAAGGAAGGTTGTTACAACGAATTATTAATGTTACGATGTATGATTGTGAATGAGGCAAGAAGTGAATGCCAAGACCGAGTTTTTTGGCGGTCAGTTGGGATTTTAGGACACCGGAATAATGTACCTTTACTAAATTGTGTGAGATTATTGAATTGAAAAATACAAAGTAAACACAAACAATTTACGTTGTTACCTACTGGTCTCTCTCGACCCATCAACTTGCACCTTAAACGGGGGGAAGGATTCATGTCAACAAACTGCCTTCTTACGGACTTCCCGCATCCTAGTGTACGTGGAATGCCGACTTTTTGAGGGAGAGGTCAATTCGGGCGGTTGCTGACGGTTTCACCTCTTCCTCGCATTCGATAAATGCTGGCGTCACACAGGGATCGGTTCTGTCAACGACTTTGTTTCTGTTGAACATCAATGACCTCTTGTCGTGTGCACCGATTCATTGTTATGCGGATGACTTACATGATAGCTTTTTGTTTGACAAGCCCCCAAAGGGCACACAAAATCCAATAGCTCGGAGGACTTTGAAGCAAAGAATGGACGGTTACCTCGAGAGTGTTTTCTCTTGGAGTAAGAATAACCTCGTCGAATTTAATGTTTCAAAGATTGTTTGATACGTTCTAAAAGGGATCGAAATGAAAATCTAGTCTCCTTCAACGGAAGCAATCTTCCGAACAGGATCTCCATCGATATTCTTCGTGTAACTCTAAGTGACCAGCTCAGGTACGGGGGCTCCATCGAAGCCAGAGTAAAGTTAACCTCTCAGAAACTGGGCGTACTGTACAGGGCCCGCAGATACATTAATAGTACACAACTGCTAACCCTGTATAAATCGCAAGTGCGCCCCACAGTTGCATTTGGAAGCCACCTCTGGTCTGGAGCTCCAAAATACCTGAAAAATACCCTCGACTCTGCAGAAACGGGCGGTCCGTTTAATCGATTCTCTCATCTTAACAGACGGTTTGCAATCTTTAGAGCACATATTGAGAGCTTTAGAGCAGGCGTCGGGTGGGAATACTATCCTTGTTCTACCGGTATTACAATGGAAAATGCTCCGAGGAACTAGCATCATTGATCCCTTCGGCACCGGTGCGTAGTCGGGAAACACGCCAAACGCGTGCCCAACATTTGTACACGGTTGACATTAGTCACAACGGAATGGGTCGTCTCTACGACTCGTTCTTGAGTTCAACAGCACGGATGTGGGACGATTTGCCGGCCTCTGTGTTTTCTCCCTCCTACAACATGGGTCTCTTCAAGACCCACGTTCACTCCTTCCTTTCCTCAAAAAGACCCTACACACAGCATCTTCAAAGATGACATAGGCCCTGAGGGAAATTATTTTCCTCAGGGCCTCCTGTGTGGAGTTAATATAAAAATTAAAAAAATTCTTCCGTTTCTCCTGGACACACTGATTCCTATCCTCATATATTTTTCCTGCCCAGAACTTTCTTCCTTAAATTCATTCCTTTCCTTAAAAAGACCCTCCACACTGCATCCCCAAATATCACATAGGCCCTCAGGGGGAAAAAATTTCCTCATGGGCCTCATGTGTGGGGTTAATGTAAAAAACTTGTATTTAATAAAGGGACGTACGTGCTAAATGCGAATATCTTAAAATCCTTAACAAGCTGAAACATGCAAAATTTACAAAGCGTAGATATGCATTATCATCTCATTTAATGAGGTGATAATATGTTGTGCGTTATTGAAAATACAGTGGAGTCTTTTTACTGTCGAAAATATTTAGAAAAAAATTTCAATATTAGTGGCATTTTAATATTATTTTCTATTACAATTCAAATAGTGCATTTTTTTTTTAATTCTCCATTTCGGTATGTTCGTTTGTGTTCGTATTCACGTATGGCATCATTGACGACAAACCGACCTACGTTAGTGACAGCCATCTTACCAGCCAGTAGTATTATCTACATTCTACATCATAATGACGTTATAAACAGTTTGAACCTTTTAGTAATGCGAGGTCTTAGATCGCTTTTAAAACTAATAATAATCTATGAAGAAAATATTAAAGTCAGAAGTTTTTATTTCGACGATCAGAATCAGGAAATTAACTTTATACCTTACACATATTTTAACGGTTTCCATAGTTTATGAAATCCTATTCAGGATATATTATTTGGAACACAAATCAATTTTTGATTATATAATTTCATATATACTTATACATTCTTTTTTATTTATTGTAATATAAAAAAATATGAGTTACATATATACAAATATATTTTTCAAAATATTAAATTAAAGGTCGTTTTTGGTCATGTATACCTTAAAAGAAAAGAGGAGCTCTTGTGCTTGATAAGGGAGCCGCGATTCTTACTTAAGTTGTAAGTTATATCTATTTTGTATAAAATATTTACTTTTACTATAAGTTTTTTTTAAATTGTTTAATTTTATTTATTTGATCTGATTGGTTGATGATACAGCGTAATTCAAAAGGAAGGTTATTATAGTTTTTTTATGGCTTGGAAAATATAGGTAAATGATTTTGCATTGAGTTGTTTTAAAATTAGGTGTAATAAATTGGTTTCCATTTCTCATTAGTTTGTAAAATTCTTGATATTCTTTGTTTTTTTTTTCTTTATACATTTTTATGTTGGAAGCTTGCTTGAATATGTCATCGATATTTGGTACCGGAAACAATTTAAAAAGTGATTCTGTTGAGAAAGTAGATTTTTAAAAAAGTATTACTTTAATGATGATTTTTTGCGAAACTTTTACGGAGTTTAGATTGTTTTTGTAAGATCCTCCCCAACCTATAATTCCGTAGATAAGTAAAGAATGAACAAGGGTATATATAGTACACATTTTTCATTATTTTTACTTTATATTATATGATTTCATGATTCTTTTTTAACAACTCTGATTATATCTCCAAACCACAAAAACATTTTTTAATGTCAATTTGGGATGCCGCCGAATGGGTACCGCCGCCCCGGAAACCATTTATTGGATAACTAACACCTTCGCCAACACCTCACCCCAAGTGATTCGTTACGTTTGGTGACGTTTGTTTTTGGTTTGGTTCATGAGGTGAGGTTTGTCTGGATCTGGCGGCGGATGATCTGGACATACTGAACCTTAGATTCCTACCCACCCTTCTCACCTTTTTCGTTCCAAGAACTTCCTATCTTTCTTTTCCTTAATAAGACCTTCCACACAGCATACCCAAATGCCATGGGCCCTGAGAGAAATTATTTTTCTCAGGGCCTCCTGTGTAAAGCTAGTGCAAAAAAATAATACCGCACAAGAGTCTCAACTGCTCCTCACTGTACCGACCAGCGGGACAATAGCGCATTGTAATAAGTTAGAAGGAGTTGGAGAATGGGAAGTTTCGAAAGTACCTGGATAATCAGATCTGGTCAAAAAGCTTAAAGGTCTAAAGACATTTCAAGCAACGTTTCGAATCTGAACGGTGATCTTTCACCAGGGCTATATTGAGATTATCTTCCATATTGCAGAAGAACGTGCCCTCCATAGGTATAAGTTCTACGAATTTGTGAAACTGGAGTATCTCCCGGGTTTCGAAAGATTGACGGTAATACTCAGTTGTATCAAGCGGCTGTATATTACATATGACGTCATCGCCCGTCCCGGTTACTTTTTCGCGATGACTAGCCATCACTGGTTGACACGTTGACAGTGGATACGAGGAACGGGCTAATTTTGGAACCAGTTCCTATTGGATTTACAAAATGATCAACACTAACTGGGCGAAGCCGAACCAAAAGCCGCCCGCAGAGCCTAGCAATAAAAACCTGTAGAGCGGGTTTTTAACTGCTAGTGGATTTTATTGAATGGCAGAAACATTTTTTATGGTCCCTACCAATATCCTAGCACAGGGTTTCCCATTTGCCGGGTCGCGACCCGGTACCGGGCCATCAAAATAAATACCGGGTCGCAACATTCCCACCTTGTTTTAAGACAAGGTGGAAGCTGCAAGAAAAAAAGATTAATGTGTGGACACAACGCGCGGAAACAGGGAACTTCAAAGCCTTTAGTAATTTAAGTGAAATACAAAAAGAGTACAACATGATTGCATTGCCACAAGATATCTTAACTCAAATTAAAAAACATTTATTAGGACTGGAGAGGAATCTTCAAGAATATTTTCCTCCAATCGACAGCAACAAAGCTTGGATAAGAAACCCTTTTACATTCAAGTTAGATTCCGAAACTAATTTGCCACGAATTGCCAGATTCAGATGTCGACTTGTTAATTGAACTGTCAACTGACACATCACTCAAGGATATATTTGACACAAGACTAAGACCATTGATAGATTTTTGGTTATCTTGTAGTCAGGAATACACAAAATTAGCTCATCAAGCAATAACTTTTTAATGCCTTTTGTCACAAATTATAAATGTGAAGCTGGGTTTCAAAACTAGCTTAGATTAAAAATAAATATAGAAACCTACTTGAAGTGGAACCAGACCTTAGGATATAACTTTCGTCATTTTCCTCGAACTTGGATTCTTTAGTAACAATTAAGCAGCAGCTCCATACTTCGCACTAAAATTTAGTGACTAGATAGGCGATACCAAAATATGTAGTATTAATAAAACATTTTTACTATTAATAAATGTGTTTTATTTTACCTGATGGAACCAGCTTGGGTTTAAAAGTATTGAGTGGGTCACGAAGGGGCAGTGTGAAAATTACCGGGCCACGGCAGAACAATGTTTGGGAAACACGTACTATAATATTTTGCGATATGAATAGAACTTGTACGAGCAGTTCATTGGTTTTAAAATCAACCAGTTTCAATGTGAATGATGTGAACAGCAGTATGCGGGTCGTGGGATGGTCAATGGTGGGTGGCCCACTGGTCAGGTAGACACTGCAGTGTCATTACTGCCAGTGGCGTGCATTCAGGATTGGCCCTAGTAAAAACCTCAAGGGCGCAAGTCGGTGCCAGGCAAGTGGGTGCCTTAGTGTCTTGCCTAGGACTGCTCAAATTGCGCCTGCACATGACCCACCCTGCGTTAATTGCTCCTTGACCAGAGGCAGTTTTTTAGGTGTTGATTATTATAATTTATCGTGCTATAAAATATCGAAAAATTAATATTTTACATTAATAATGCGGTATTCTGAAGTTATTCGCGCTCTATAATCTGGCAGAACACACAAGTCGTTATTGACGTAGCCAAGTTTTGATTCAGAGCAAAAAATAAAAATCTAGAGTAGAGTACTAGAGTAGGTACCGAAAAAAGTAGGCTTCTACAACATAGTCATGTTTTAGGCTCTACGAATAAAAATAAGTGCTGTAAATTTGAAAACGCGACTCGGTCGACAATCCCAGAGGTCGTGCATCGGCCAGCCAGTGTGGAAAAAACATCGTACCTTGCCCCACCGTGTCTACGCCCACGCAAGTCGTAATAATTTTTAAAATAAATTTAATATGAATATTTTTGTACTGGAATAAAACGTTAGGGGAACACCGGGCAAGACGGGGTGCGGGCAAGACGGTGCATCTGGCCTCTCAATTGACCAATCATATTCGCTCTGCCATCTCGCTACTGCCCGCCATGACAGTTCTTAGTCACTCGAGTACTAATACGGAAGCAAGTAATTTGTTATAGCCATCGTCAAAATTAGATTTCGTTTGTTGGCATTAAAATTTCTTATAAATACGTTTGGCAGTGCATGAAACTTGTATTTGGTAAATTTAAAGCGGCTTCGCGGTAAATCCTATCTATAGTACACTGCAGTAACAGGTAATGACTTGTCTTGTTATGAAATATTATTTGTATTTTTTTTGTTAGGTTATTTATTTTAAAACGGATCAACGGGCAAGATGGGGACAGAGAAAAACGGAGGAAAAACAGAAAAAGGAAGGGAAACAAAAACTACTTAAGACTAGCCACAAAGAAATCTAATCCAAAGGAACGTATTAGACAATCGTTTTCTGAAGAGAGTGATGTTGAAATCGAAAACACTCCATAATAATAATAATATTTGGATGATTTATATAGCGCCGTTTTTGTGAAAAATCACCTCAACGGCGCTGTACAAACTTATAACACATTTCTAAAATCTAAAACACTACAAGCTAGGCAAACAATTATAAACAACTTATGGCTAAAAATACACCCGTTCATTGATCACCGATACGAAAATATATGTACAATATTTTGACCAATGAACGCGATGCTGCCTAAAATTTAATGAAAACAGGACCAAACACCGGGGGTCGCTTGAAATTAACACTGTATATTGTCCATTTAAAGAAATGTACATAGAGTTCGCACGCAGAGGACATTATTGTGTTATTTAATCCTGAAAAATATTTTAATATAAATATGTAATGTATTCTCTGATGAGTGTGTTTTGGAAAGTAAAAGCAACATGTAAAGGTGGGTGGTGCAGTAGTACCTTTAAGGATTTGATCTTTCTAAATGTGATTCGTCAAGAGACAGATTGATGTGTAAGGAATCGAGTAATTTTAATTCAGTAAGAAAAGTGTGATTAAGACATATCATAGACAATACAAGTATGATACTCTCAAATAGGTATATTTGAAATTACGGGTATGAGAGCCCAAAAAGGAAGGTTTTTAGTTTAGACCTAAACTCTGTTGGGCTTGTTATGCATCTTAATTCCGGAGGAAGTCTATTCCAAGCCTTAGGCCCAGATACTCCGAAAGCACGATCTCCAAACATAGTATTTGGCTTTCGTTTAGGTTCTATTAGTCTGCCTTTAGCAGATGAAGTTGCTGATCTAAGGGTTAATTGTCTCGGACCGGTATTTTCCGGGACGCATAATTCGGAGATGTAAGGTGGGGCCATTTCGTTGATTGATTTAAAAACCATCCAGCACAATTTGTACCGGATTCTTTCAGGGCACTTGAGCCAGTGAAGGTTACGAAGGTTGTAATAATTGTTACCCTTTGTGCTATGCATAAAAATCTTGTCTAAACGTTAGTTTATAAATTAAAAAATAATAATTAATATTTAACAAGTTTAAGTATTTCCCCAATAAATGCAGACATAATTTGTCTCGACGCCACCTAGCGAGGGATTTAACACTAACAATGTCTTTCTCGCAAAAATAAAGTTGGTTGTTTTCAGGTGGGAAAAAATATAACAAGCAGTAATTGTTGAATGAAACACTAGTATATATTGAATTATTTGGCGGGTATTTGATAAGCCCCCATAGCTCAGTGGTCAGAGCATTCGACCGGCAATCGGAAGGACACGGGTTCAAGTCCCGTTGGCGGCAAGTATCTTTTCTCGGAAGATTTTTCAATGTAAATGAGTGTTTCAGGCTGACAATTATTGCTTGTAATAATGGTTACGAAGGTGTTCTGAAATATGCGAATATTTAGAAACCCCAGTTATGAGCCTTGCCGCTGCATTAAACACGGATTGAAGTTTGTCAATTTGATATTTTGGAAGACTAGCGTAGATGCCGTTACAGTAATCGAGCCGCGAGACTACGTAAGAGTTAATTAATAGTTTTGTCGCCTCTGTAGGAAGGTTTCTTCGAACTGACTTGAGTTGTCTTAGGTGAAAAAAACCGGTGCTTACTGTCCTATTTATTTGACGTTTTAACGAAAAGTCTGAATCTAAATTAACGCCAAGAAGTTTGACTGTTGTCTTTGGAATAATATCGTTGCCGGAAATGGAAATAGGTGAATTGTCTATGAAATGTTGGCGTTTGTTTGTGGCCGCCCATAGAAACTCAGTCTTAGATGGGTTCAGCTTCAGCTTGTTTGAAGACATCCAACGAGTTATTGCTTCTAGGCATTCAGCTATGCGGATTTTGAGACTGTTGATTTCATTTGGAGAGCAGTAAAAATAAACTTGCTGATCGTCAGCGTAGCAGTGGGACAGGAGACCAAATGACTCGATTATTTTGGCGACATCATTTGTAAAAAGGATGAAAAGAAGTGGGCCTAAAACGGATCCTCCGACGGATGACTCCAAGGAAGGTTGCATTGCTTGTTCTTCTTGTGGTAAGTGGTCACATTGTGGCTGCGAAGGGGTGGATGATGATGATGCCGAAGCAACATTAATTTGCGAGTTCTGTACTTCTGAATAGTCAAAAGAATGGCTATACCCCATCTTGCCCATTAGGGCCAACCCATCTTACCCGACCTATCGGGCATGATGGGGTGATATGTCATTTTATACACTGAGATTTTTTTGGACATATATTAACTTAAACATAAAATAACAGAAAAAATTGCGATTTTTTCTATCTAGGGGAATTTCATATAATTACCGTTTCGGCTACACAAATGTATAGATAATATCTTCAAAAATAAAATATGTGTTTTTAGAAACCTAAAATTTAAAGTGTTCAAGAGAAATAAATATGTTATAAAATTAAGGCAAATAATTTGCAATTATTGCAATTAAATATTAGATTTTGGTCTAGCAGAAACCATTTCTAACGATAAACAATCATGACATAAGAAATTTACTTGAAAATTACTTAGGTACCTACTTCAAATCTCAGCACGACGAAATGCTGAATAGCCTTTCTTGCTTATGGACTGCATGCCACTGGTAGATAAGTACCTACACAGTGTAATGAAGTCAGGTGTATAGGATACAGGTAGGGAAGGACTCACACGTGGTTGGCACGGTACTCTGTGGAATTACAACTAGTTATGAGAGACCTTGACCCACATTAAGATTCTTTTATTAAGTTTACCCGTCTACGCAAAACAAAAACCCGTGGATATTGTTTATTCGCGATGTCAAATAGGTAGGTACACATTATAAGACGCGATGCAGTAAGAGTATGTATTATGAGATGGAAAAATTATCAAAAAGACATACGTGTAATTTGTTCTTCAATAATAAATTGTGAAATTACTTTTTGGTGTCATTTTAAATTAAATGAAAATTTATAATAAAAAAATAACTTTGTAAACACGACTTTTATGTTTTATACTTTAGTGCAGTAGTAGCTTCTTCAGGGCAGTAAATACTCAGTGATGTTTACAAAGTCATTGTTTTATTTTAAAGTACAATGTCACATAACAAAGTATCTGCTTCACATGAACAAATAAATGAAAATTATTAACTTTCTTTACAACACAATTTTTAATAAAAGCAATATAATTATTTATGGAATCTTATGGCGAATCGCAGTCGCAAAAACTTTTTTACCGTTTCAAATCTTCGGAGGTAGACTACCTACAATCTATAATCTTAATACATAATTTTTTTCTTTATCCCTCATGCGTTCCTAAAACATTCATCCGATTGAATTGAAAGCGATGAAATTTTGCTGTTTGAATGTTACGAGTATGTGCGAATGCCCGCGATGGTTTTACGCGAGAACCTTACCCCTCGACCAACATTATTTAATTAAATGAAAATTATTTATATTAAGTGATGCCGCAAATATACTATTTTATTAACTTTAATTTATTGTAGAATAACAGAAACTAATCAAATAAAGTTTATTACCAATATAATTATTAATGCTCATTAATATTCACATTATAAACCATATCATGTAGAATTAATTATAATGTAACAAGTGTTTAGTGATAGGTATTAATAATTTACACTTACTTAATACATAACACTTTACATTACGCAAAAACTAATAATTAAAATAATATTAAAGAAATCACTTTTATACCCATCTGAACTCATATTCAAAGAATTTAAAGTCAGAAAATTAAATACTCTTTTCCTGTATCACTCAACATTACAAGTTTACAAAGAGTATATCCTAAACAAAACCGTACCTTTCAAAAACACAGCAAATCTCAGGCAAAAATACATGTTACCAATTCCGATTTGTAAAAAAACTTTGTGTCAACAAAATTACAAATACTTAGGAATAAATTTCTTCAATAAATTTCCAAATAATATAAGATCCCTTAATGATGGATTCAAAGAATTTATAGTACAATTAAAAGAATATACTGGAAAACATTATTATAAAAAAAAATCTCTTATTCTATTTATAAAATGAATAATAAAAAACTACAAAATAAAAACAGCAATAAAAAAAAATAAAAAACTAAATAACTAAACAAATAATACCTCCTCCATAGACACAAGCATTTGCTTATTATGGGAGAACATTAAAAAAAATTACAAATAAAAAATAGTAAATAGACTAACTACCCCAGCAGACTCGAGAATAATTCTCCACTAACCGGGAATGAAATTAGTTAATTAAGATTGTTATGTATTATTTTATTATATTGTATCTTTTATTATACAAATAAATAAAAATATATACCCATAGACGTTCCACAAGTCTTTCCCAATATATATGTAAAATCCAGCTAGAGGACGTTCCTCTTCCGACTTTGCGTCTATACGACGTACGAGTATGTGTCTATAAACGAAAAAGACAGAAGGTACAAGAATGCTGATGTCACGTACGATCTCTCGCTGGGACTAGTATAATGACTTCCAATATTCTGTTATATACGTATTAGATTTCCAAATACTTCGACTAGAATTAAATGGTACCTATTTGTTCTTAATGGTACGGGAACCCCTGTACATGCGTCGGATAATAGTGATTTTTTTCATACATGTTAAATTACAGAACAAAATATGTTTTAAATAATTTTCGGTGCTTACTTTGAGATATTTTTCCATCGAGGGAATTTCATACAATTACCGTTTCGGCTCTACAAATGTATAAATATTATCTTAAAAAATAACCCTTTTTTTAAACTTAAAAAGTTCAAGATGTTGTAAATGTACATTATTTATAAGATATATTAATTTAGCGAACAAAAATTATAATATAGTCGAATAAAATTTTTATTACGTTTGGATGATACACATAGCCTCTACATCGAATTTTTGCGATTTATTGATTGTTATTCGATGTATTCAAAATCTTTTCAAGGCTCCCATTGGTTGAGATTATGTGGTGTAGATTTCACTTCTACCGCGTGTGAACTGCACTCGATTTTTTTAAAGAATTTGGTTGCAAATGTAAAAGGTTTAAAATTGATTAACGATTTAAAGCTAAAAAAATAATTAATATTTTAATGACTTTTGGAGCAACCGTACACACTTTTTTCACTTGTCGCGTAATTTGAAACCAGTTTATTGAATAACTATCAAATAAACGTAACACTGATATGGCAGTGGAAGTTGTTCCGAAACCTTTAACGGTATTTATTAGTCTCAAGTCTACCAAACAGGAAAACGTGGTAAAATGCATCGTTGCGCAAAAACAAGTAATCGGAGTATTTTGTGTCTATGGATATTTAAATTATTAAATGATTTAAGAGCGTTTAACCAGCCAGCGGACGAAAATCCACATTTCGTCGAAAGTTGTTCTTCCGATCGTGCAGGACGGTTACAATGAGAAAGATTAATTATTCTCCGTACCAGCTTTTTTAAATTATAACTCAATATCGAATTTATTTCAATCCCAATTAGCTTTAATTTATACCTTCATCCAAAAATGCTGAAAGGCGTGATGATAAAACTATTAAAATAGTGTACTTTTTGTTGTTATTTTTTGATTATAAGTATTTATCATTTTTCAATAATGTCTAAATTTAATAAGAATGTAAAAAAAATCTGAAATATAATAGTTTGTAAGTGCGCAAATAAATACACAAATGGACCAATTTTCGTCAAGAAACACATGTACGTACATATTTTTTAATGATTTTATTGAAACTAAAATTAAAATTCTAACACATAACTTTGCTAGATAATGTATTGATTTATTTTACTGCATGATTACATTATTTGAAATGGGTGTGGTATAATACAAAAACTTTTTTGAAAATTTAACAAATCTGCCAACGACCTATGGAATAACCTTATTATACTAAAAATTAAAAAAAAAATTCTAAAAATTTATTACATACGAATGCTAGATAAAAGAACAATCTTTCGAAATCCATTTATAATTTTTTGTGGAAAAGAGTCAATACGTCTAAAAACTTTTTTGAAAATGACGTATTTCAGGCTTTCTCTGGTAATGCCCTCTATTAATTTATCTTGGCCCGTGTTCAGTCTCTATGTTTCGCATTCGGGGAATAACAATGGCACAAGTCCAAAAATGGCATTTTTGAGTATGCAGAAATGTTCCTAGATATCTTTTTTGTCCTCGAAAAAAACTGCATAATTCTTAAAAATATTACAGTGGCTTTAAAAGCGAAAATTTCATTGTTAAAGTATAATATTTTACTCAAATTCAAGCGAAAAAAGTGGCACAATGATCTTTGTAACACTATTATAATACTAACCCTAATAAATATAAAAATACTGCTTTTCAGCCTTTGTAAAATAAAGTTATTTTATTCGTTAATAAAATTATTTAATACACTCAAACAAAATATTCAAACTGATCTCCTGAAAAAAGAGGTTTATTGAGTTGTGCCACTGTTATTCCCCGGGTGCGATTTGGTCGAATATATATATATATAAAATTATATATATAAAATTAGCGAGTTCCCTGCATACGTTGCAATGCCACTTAATAAAGAAATCGCTTCTCCCTGCGTGTCTTTCCCATTTGTCCCGTTCCTCTTCCGCCTCCCCTTCCTCTCCCGCGCCCTCTTCTCCTCACGCGTTCCCACTCCGCCTTCCCTCTCCCCACTCCGCGAACCCTCCTCCCGAGTTCCCCCCCACCCTCCCGCATTCCATACATTCAGTCCCAGTACATTCAGTTTTCAAACAGCTCGCGTGCCACATATTGCAATTTTTTTAAACAAATTTCATAAAGCCTGAGCTCACCAGTATTTATAGAAACCTTTGCGGGCGTACTCACAACAACTCACTAAGTTTCATCGCAATCGGATGAACGGTTTAGCAACGCACAATTTCATGACGCCAGAGCTATTGTATATAGAAGCCATTGCGGGCATGCGCAGCGCACATCAAATCCCCAACGTTTCATCACAATCGGAAGCAACGACAACCCACTCATATACATACATATAACCATGAATATTTTGATTTTTCCTGTAACATTTATTATTAGGTATTTTATACTTATCCATTATGGAAACCAAGATTCTAGATCTGAATTAGGCAAACTACGACCCGCGAGCCCATTACCTATTAATATCCGGCTCACGAGCTAATAACAGATTTTATAAGAATTTTAAAAAATTTGAACGGCAACCTGAAATGTAGGAAATTTGGATTTAAGTTTCATAACATATTTTAAAGGTTTTCGTTAAAAAAAAATCAAAATTTTCTTTGTAATCTACATCATTTTTGGTTGGAATAGATATATTCGCTAGCGGCGCTCACGTGCAATAGATAATAGGGGATGATTACGACGCGGCGGGTTTAGAGAAAATACGGATATTGCGCGGTACTCACATAAAAAAATCTAAATCAAGTCACTGGTAATATTATCTTAGGAATGCTCTTCTTCTATATTTATAAAAAAGGTTAACAAAAATGTTGTAGGTAGGCATATTCAAAATCTAATTCTACGTATACATTTGCGAACCGAGACGCGAGCCGAGTTACGAATTAAGGGAAAGGAACGAAGCAATACGCTGCATAATAGTTTTTGGTTCCCACCAACTTTCAAGCAGCTATGGTTCCGTGGCCATTAAAGTTCGGGCACCTTTGACCTAGGTGTCCTCCAGTTGTTGGCTTATTGGCTCACTGAGCATATTTTTTTTCGATCTTGTCGTTTATAAAAAATGTTTGCCGAACCCTGTTCTAGATTATAATATCACTTTTTGTGATTTATTTTTGGGATATTAAAAACGCGATGAAAAGTATCATCGTGAAAATCTAAAAATCATATACTATTACCTATTATTATTATTACTACCGTGAAAATACAAATCATATATCATCACCTACTATTATTAATTTTTTGAAATCAAAAATCATGTATTCGCCTGCTATTATTAATATCGCGGAAAACTAAAATCATATAATATCACCTACTACTCGTATTATTACCACCATGAATATATAAAATCCTATATTATCTTCTTCTTCTTCTGATTCAATGGCGCTACAGCCCATTTCGAGCCTTGGCCTCCTTCAAAATAAGCCTCCACCGCCCTCTGTCCTCGGCCGTCGTCTTCCAATCTGCGGCATGGAGTAGTCCTCTTGCATCCTTCCTGACATCATCTTCCCATCTCAGCCTAGGTCTGCCCGCCTTTCGTTTACCTCCCGGGTGTCCTGTCAGAACCTTCTTCGGTACTCGTGTACTTGGCATTCGGTGCACATGTCCGGCCCATCTTAATCTTTCGAGTCTAAAATGGGTGGAGAGTCTGGGAGGTTGGTAAATATCATAGAGCTCATTATTACATAGCTCTCCCTCTCGCACCGCTCCTAAGATTCTTCGAAGTACCTTTCTTTCGAAGATGTCCAGCTGTTCCGCTGACTTTGCTGTCAGTGTTCCCGCCTCACATCCATAGGCCAAGACCGTTCTGATAATTGTTTTATATAAGGTTATTTTGGTTTTCCTATGGACGTTTCGGGATTTGAACACTGGCAGCAACGCGAAGTAAGTTTTGTTAGCGGCTTTCTTACTTCTACTGGGTCTTCATTGTCCTGCGTTATGATGGAGCCCAGGTAGGTAAATTCTTCGACCACTTCGAAATTATAATTGTCTTTAAATTTCACTTAATCTTTTATTCTGCGGTGAGGGGTTCTGGTTTGCATCATGATTTTTATTTTCATTGATTTGCAAACCCACCTCTCTTGCCGCAGTCTCCAAAGGGTCAAACCATGGAACTATGATCCATACTCTTAGGGTCAAACACTACCGTGAAAATCTGAAATCATATATTATCACCTACTCATATATTATCACCTAATATATTATCACATAGAATAATTAGTACCGTGAAAATCTAAAATAATATATTATCACCTACCATTATTATTAATACGAAGAAAAAAAAAATTTTTTTTTTAAAGAAATACTAACATTTCCGGGTTACGAATAACCCGACAATATTTAAAAATCTCCTACTACCACCACAGTAGCACAGCTGAAAATATGACGTCGGTATTAAATTTGAAAAAAAAACA
Organism: Limnephilus rhombicus; assembly: GCA_929108145.2. Lineage (NCBI taxonomy): Eukaryota > Metazoa > Arthropoda > Insecta > Trichoptera > Limnephilidae > Limnephilus > Limnephilus rhombicus. Next base: position 66,326,875 of record OV815270.1, read on the forward strand.
AACCTATTTATTTATTTAAGGAACATAAACAGTCTTAATAACATAATATACATAAGAGGATAACAAAAAACAGACCAATTATTAATGTTCACAGATAGGTATTAAGAAACATAAAAGTAACTGAATGTAAAGTAGAATATTTAAGAAAAAAAAACAGGACAAAGCAGCAATTAAAAAAAAACCTATTACAGAAATAAGTCACGGTACCCCACTGGCAGGTAAAAGTACATAAATAATGTATCGATATAATAATTCCTCGTGAAATCTACGTTCTGAATTTTATGTGCGATGATTATTATATCTCGTGCATGAAATGTCTATGATCATCAGTTTGGTAGCTCGATTTCATGTAATTGTGATGATTCTGCGGTTCAGAAATAATCACGATGACTTTAATAACTTTCCGCGAGACGCTATGGAATTCATGAAAATATCAAGGTTTATTTTTCAAAAGCAAATAGTATAAAACATTCTGCTATTGAATTGGTGTCATTTCAAAAATATTTAGAAAGGCAATAAGCACACCAGGTAGGTACCTACTAACACAGAATATATTGTAATCAACAGTCATTAATGTTTTCTGATAAATTGTTATCTTTGACATTAATTTTTAAATGATATGATCAATAACTGATTTAACATTAACTTGCAACAGTAAAACAGCTAATTGAAATGGCGACAAGGTTCTCGGTTAAATATTTTAACACGACGACCGGCGTAGTGCAGCGGTAAGGCGCTTGACTCGCATTCCAAAGGTCGCGGGATCAAATCCCGGAAAGGCAAATAAATTTTATTTGATTAATTTGTGTATTTCACAATTTATTCATTTAAAATAATATATATTTTATTTGCGGCACGTTCCAGAGTGGAAGATACTCTCAGTATCGCCCTGGTGTAATCCCTGGTGTAAAATTGAAACGTTGCTTGAAATGGCTACTGCCGTGTTTGGTGACCAGATCTGAATAGCCAGGTACTTCCCCACCTTCCCCACCTTCCTCTCCCATATCTCCTTCCACTCCCCACTGCCTTCAGCCTTACAACATACCCCAATTGGGGACGCCATAGTCCCACTGGCTCCAGACGGGAGCAGTTGGGACTCTTGTGTGGTATTCATGTAAAAAAAAACAATGTAATATAATTTATCAAATTCCTCCTACCGTACTGTAGCACTTGTTTCTCCCGATTTATAATACATACCCATTTATCTTTAACACTTTCAGTTTTTAAGTTCCTTAAAAAAATATATCTTTTTTATAAAACATCATGAAAAAAAACGGCATCATTTCCCCGACCTAACGGAACCCACCCCGCCCCTCTGCTTGGTCTGGGGGGTCTTCAGTGATTTTTTGAAACTAGTAACTCCTCTCTGCCCCACCCTGTATATACACATATATACTCATGCCTTAAAACTCATGGAAAAATAGCTTTCTCCAGAGTCCAGAAGTCTAAAGCTTTTACAGCAGCCCACCTGTCAATCGAAATGCATTCTTTCCTAACCACTTTTTTCTATTTCCTATCCAAGGCGTATGAATTTTCTATACTTTCGATTTGAACTAGTAGCCTCATAAGCTACCATTCCAAGAGACCGGTCTGTCCTTGAATTGGTAAATTAATCAAACTATAGAGCATCATATCTTTTATCTATGTATCTCTATTTTAAATCTTCGCTATCTTAAATCTGCATTTCTTAAATTTAAGCTAACTCGATTCGCGCAGTTTGTTATCTTTCTGTCGAAGTGGTGTACGACATAGTATTCTCTTTCACATCTACACATTGTGTTCAGGGACGTAACATGACTTACTTTATTGACCAGTGATTCCTGACAGTATTAGAGTAAAAAATGAAATTTTGGTCTTCGGTGGCATTTTGGGTGTTTTTTTTTCAACATAAAACATTACAAAAATCAGTAGGTATTGGGCAGTTGGGTCAGCATGAGGGGATGGGCGGTTACTTTGTTGAGTGACCAGTGAAGACATGCGGAATATCTGTTTTGTTTGGTTTTGAAGGAAAAAGAAATGAAAAAAAAGACATTACAAAAGTCACCGGAGTTCAAAATTTCTTTTACATTTTTTACTCCAAATAACGACAGGAATCAATTAGATCAATTATTTCGTTCCTTAACACCCTATACAGGACTGCACTGAGTTTATTACTATTAGCATATTGTACTTTTCTAGATTCGTTTAAATATTGTTGCCATTATTTTATGACCATTATGTTGCCATTATTTTATTACCATTATGTTGCCATTATTTTATTACCACTATGTTGCCATTATTTTATTACCATTATGTTGCCATTATTTTATTACCATTATGTTGCCATTATTTTATGACCATTATGTTGCCATTATTTTATTACCATTATGTTGCCATTATTTTATGACCATTATGTTGCCATTATTTTATTACCATTATGTTGCCATTATTTTATTACCATTATGTTGCCATTATTTTATTACCATTGTGTTGCCATTATTTTATTACCACTATGTTGCCATTATTTTATTACCATTATGTTGCCATTATTTTATTACATTTTATTAGTTGCCATTATGTTGCTTTCTACCTTACTAAAGAATATGTTTATATAACAAAGACTAATGAGAATTATAGGTAACACTTTTTTAATGCGTAATGGTTTTTAATGTGTCATCAAGTAGAAACGAGACAAAGCCATAACGCACTTTGAAAGTTTAGATTGATTCGTCCTAACATTTTCTTACTACTAGTAAAGATGCACCTGCACCACACCTCCTGGATCCCTGCACCCAGCTGATGGCTGCGGTTAGGCTGAGTTATAATTAGGTATTTACTTTTTGAATGAATAAGTGGTTTTCTGCCGTCCTTCAATCACGATTTTACTTATAATTATGACTTGTTCTTAGGATTCCCAGCCACTCGGAAATTTATATTCTTTTGTCTTTTGATTATCTCTCATCTTAACAATAAATGTAGATAATAGGCATTTACAACCAACGTTACTAAACTTAGTTTAGAGTACTTTACCATATACAAATGATTCAGTTTTGCGGTCGTAAGAAAAACTGCGCACAATTTAAATTATGATGATTAAAATTCGATGTTTAAAATTTATAAATATCAAATTAACTGTGATCAATATTAACCACAACAAAAAAATATGTGTTATTTTATAACATCTTAATCTTATTAATAACTTCTTCTTTTTGTTGCGGTTAATATTGATCACAGTTAATTTATTATTTATAAATTTTAAACATTGGTGAAATGAAACATTCACTACATTCCACAGGTAGATGAAGAATTTCTCAGAAACTCAACCTACTGTAGATTATAGAACTCCAATTTATCGATGACTACTCACCTACATAAATTGATATCTAATTAAAGCATATATTTATACGACAACACAACTGGCATCGATCATGTCTACATTAATAATAAAAGCGATGATACTAGCCATCTCAAAGCACGTGCGCCATAGACATGGTTGCTAATGTCTATGACGTGGGCACACTTAATGTATTCTCTCACACTGCTGATGCATCTAGAGAGAAAACACAATTAACTTAAATTAAGTGGAATACCCCACTGGCAAAAATACCATCAAACGAGATGTTTCAAATAAAGATACAAGCAGAAAAACCCAAACAAAAATAAAATTCACTGCTTTTGTGCCGTCACAAATTTTTGTCAATTTGCAAAATAAATAGCAGATCGGATAGGGAAATACTTTGCAGTCATTCTGTTCTATGGGGGTATTTAAGTCTAGATGTTTTTTTTTCATATTTCCATTGTTTAGATAGGTATTTGAAAATACCTCTTTAAAGGGATTTTTCGAATTTAGAATTATTTAAAAAGTTATGATCATTTTAGTGTCGCAGTTTAGACGGAATCTAAATAGAACAAAACGTCAAACGCGTTTTTCTCGAAAATACTTTTTTCGAGACAGTTGACACGATATCTCAAGTTCTACAATTTGGTGTGAGCATTCTCTATGCATTACTCTATCGCCCTTACCAGAATTATAACAAAATTTCCATTTTTACTTTCTGATTACTGGGAAGGATGCAAACGTGTCAACCAGGGCTCGCCAATTTTTTGAGTAACTTTTTGATTTTTTAATTATTTTTTTTGATTTCTTTTTAGTGTATTCTTTAATGTTTAATAAATATTTGGTAAAATAATGGCTACTAAAATATTATTTGTTTTTTTTTTATTGCACAGAAAAAATACGACTCATGCTTCTAGACTAGAATGCTTACCCCCTTAAATATCGAAATAGCAACCACCGTCTAAAAACTACGGAGTTCTGCAGGGATCCATACTAGGGCCACTACTATTCCAAATTTATATCAATGATATTTCGCAATCAGATTCGGCGTTTTTTTTATAAATACAGATTATACTGCAATTTTCTACGGGAGTAAAGATTTTGGACATCTTACTAGAAAATGCACAAAGAGACATAGGAAAAATGAACATTTGGAAACGCGTAAAATATTTTTCCTCACCTTCTCATAAACATTAAATAGAACGACTTGCAAATCATGATACAGGAAAAAACATTTTGGGCTATTCGTTGATAAGCGGATGCATTTGCCCATCTACTGCGTGACGAGACGGATCGGGGGAGATTTGTTGAGAGATACTTTTTGACCTCTCTAGCCGGACTCTTTCAACCCATCGCTTAGCACTGCAGTGGGAGGGGTGGATTCATACGTCCATCACCCTTGGACACATTGACCCCCAGATTAATAACCACCCCTCATACCTTTTTCCTTCCTTGAACTTCCTCAATTTCGTTTCCATACAAGTCCCTCAACTGACCACACAGCATCCCCAACGATGACATATGCCCTGTGGTATTTTTACTCAGGTTTGGAGCTAATGTAAAAAATACGAACACTGAAAACAGTAAAAATGAGAATATATAATTTTCGCATCAAGAAATAGATTCAGCACGTTCGACTTTATAGGTTTTCAAGGCACAGTTGTAAAGGGTGTTCAATATTTTGCAGATACAATGTGGAATAAACAAATGAAATGAAATGCAGCCTTTTCTCATATATGATAAATCGACAAGATAGTTCACAATTTTGTATAAGAATAACGCGTCAGTCTTTTTTCTACATTTATATAGAACAATGCAATTAAATTGACGATTACTAAAGCGATTATGTTAAGTTTTTTTTAATGTTTTCAAAACGATCAATGTAGGTTTGATATAGGAGATTTCAAATGACAAAGTGCAAATAAGTGTTGTTCCATCAATCGCCCACTGACCGCAAGGCCCCATTCCAGTGTTGTAGAATGATCATTGATCCTTGGTGATTCTAGGATGTGTAAAATTCCACTTAGAGGTTGTGATAGATTTTACTAGGCCGAATAATTAAACTAATAGAGTTGCGAAACAGAAAAATAAATAAAAGTTAACAATTTTAGCGAAATGTGAAGGCCACACTCATTTCGAAAATTACTAAGAAGCACTAATGATATTAGCAAGTGATTACGGTTTCATTATGTAGTGAATGCATATTTCGTTTTCCGGAAAAGCGACCTCACCTGTATATGTATAAGAAATAATTAATAGGAAATAATTGACATATTCTAAGATCAATGTCTGTAAGTACCTACGTACATTATAGCAAATCAAGGTCTGCAATGATACATTGCTGTTTAAAACAAGGAGTTATTACTCTTGTCTCTGATAAACATCTTCTGATGGTGCAACATTAATTTGCCTAACAAGGCGTATGAGTTAAGTTAACGTTCAAATTAATAAAATTAATATATTATGAGCCTTTTAAAATAATCTGGTATTGAATTAAATGAAGACAATATTAGCGAAACTCAATCTAATATCTTGAGACAGAAAAATCCGAAAAAGATATTGGCACCTCTGGGACTCTGGTATTCGTGAAAATAAAATATCTTGGTATAATAACAACAATATTGTGGTAAAAATAATGTTTTTTTTGCAATAAAATGATAAAAATTTGTAACGATAATTTTAAAATGTGTAATTTATTTATTTATTTATTTATTTATTAACGCCCTTTTTCGGGGCTTTTACATATGAATAGTAAGAAATATACAGTATTTATTGTACATAACTGAACTGCCTTCGTAACAATATTTTATATTTGTTTAAAGATAAATTGAAGATGTCCACTGACTTGGTATAATTGTTTCCCTCCATTAGTATTCTGGGTAAAGAGGAATACATATGGTAGTTAGTTCCAGAATTACTGCACTGAAATAAATCCTGACTTCTAGTATTACGTAGTGGAATCCGGAAGCTTATCAATTCGAGCAATACCGGACTGTCAACTAAATCATTTAGAATTTTATACAGAAATACCAAGTCAGTGAAAGTTCTTCTGTCTGACAATTTGAGCATATTCATATCATTCAAAATAGTATTGTAGTTCAACATAATTGCTGGAATACCCATTTTAAAATTAAGAAAACGTAAGAATTTGTTTTGTATTCTTTCAACAGCTTGTACATGTATATTGTAATATGGGTTCCAGACGGGAGAATTGTTTTCAAGTTGACTTCTAACATATGCAAAATATAACAGTTTTATACACTTAATATTGTTAAAATTTCTAGTTAGCCTAGTTATAAATCCCAACATTTTTAAGGCCTTATTAGAGATTTCTGTTATGTGGTTAACAAATGAAAGATTAGATTGAAAAGTGATGCCCAAGTCTTTAATTTGTGTTAATGTCTCAAGAGTATTGTTATCAATGTTGTAATTGAAGATCACTGGATTTTTTATTCGAGAAAATCTAACTATATGACATTTTGAGATTTTTTAATTTTTTTTTTATTGTAATATAAAAAATATGAGTTACATATTATATACACATATATTTTACAAAATATTAAATTAAAGGTCTTTTCTGGTCATGTATACCTTATCAGAAAAGAGGGGCTCTTGTGCCTGATAAGGGAGCCACGATTCTTACTTGCGTTGTAAGTTATAATCTGTTTTGTATAAAATATTTACTTTTTACTGTAAGTTTTTTTGAAAAATTGTTTTATTTTATTTATTTGTTCTGATTGGTTGATAATGCAGCGTAATTCAGAAGGGAGGTTATTATAGTTTTTTATGGCTTGGAAAATATAATGATTTTGCATTTGAGTTGTTTTAAAATTAGGTGTAATAAATTGGTTTCCATTTCTCATTAGTTTGTAAAATTCTTGATATTCTGTGTTATTTTTTCTTTACACATTTTTATAATGGAAGCTTGCTTAAAAATGTCATCGACATTTGGTACTGGAAATAATTTAAAAAGTGATTCTGTTGAGAAGGTAGATTGTTTTTTTAATATTACTTTAATGATGATTCTTTGCGAAACTTTTACTGAGTTTAGATTTTTTTGTAAGAGCCTCCCCAACCTATAATTCCGTAGATAAGTAAAGAATGAACAAGGGCATAGTACACATTTTTCATTATTTTTACATTTAAAATATTTCTTTACCTAACAAATATATATATACATTTCCTTATTCTCTTCACTAGCTCTGAAATGTGATTATTCCATTTCAGGTTTTGATCAATGATCACACCGAGATATTTAATTTCGGAGGAAGAGTTAGTTACGGTACAAATAGTATTATGTTGTTTACAGAGTACATGATCACATTTTTCGTCATGGATTACAATATTAACTTTATGATCATCAGGTATTTTCTGCAAGGAAAATAAGACATATGTTGTTTTTTTAGCATTAAGTGTGAGTAAGTTATCATCAAACCATGATTTTAAGATATTAATATCTTCATTTGCCATTTCGTTAACTAGTTCCCATGTTTGACCTTTTATTAGCAATACAGTGTCATCAGCATAAGAGATTAATTCACCTTTAATTTCCTGTCGGAAAATGTCATTCACGTATATTAGAGATATTTAAGTAAAGTCTATTTTCATTACACCAAATCAACAATTTGTTGATATTATCTTGAAGAATGTTGCAATGGTAAATATTTTGAATTATTCTAAAAATTTTGAGGTCATCAGCAAAAAGTAAGATAAATACATCATGAAATATTTTTGAAAGATCATTTATAAACAAGATAAATAATATTGGGCCAAGGTGTGAACCCTGTGGAACTCCACTTGTTGCATAAATTTTTTCCGACAAAGAGGATTTTATTCTAACAATTTGTTGTCTTCCAGGAAGATAGCTTTCAAACCAGGCTAATATACTGCCACGTATACCAAGCTTTTCTAATTTCCAAATGAGAATTTTATGGGAAACTGATTCAAAGGCTTTACTAAAATCAGTATAGACAGAGTCTACTTGTTTTTTTTCTTTAAAAGCATTGGTTATAAAATTTTCATAAATAATCAAGTTAGAAAGTGTACTTCTAACTGGCATAAATCCAAACTGGTAAGGTGATATTACAGGTTTTATTTGGTCAAAAAGTTTGTCAAGTATTAGGCTTTCAAATAGTTTTGGTATGGTGGATTGAATGCATATTGGTCTATAATTACAAACATCACTTTTATCGCCCTTTTCGAAAATTAGAGTCAAATAACTAGTTTTCCATATATCGGGAAAAATTCCACTGGATAAAGATAAATTAAAAAGTTTGGTTAATGGAAGAGCAATTACTTTGATACATTCTTTGATAAATATTGTGGGGATATTATCCGGTCCTGCAAATTTGTTGATATCTAATGATTTTACTTTGGTTACTACATCAGAGAGACTTATGGTACACTGCGAAATATCAAGAGTTTCATCTAGAGTTGTTGATGGAAGAGGAGCATTATTTGCGTCTGTTGAATAAACACTTTTAAAAAATTTTGCAAACAAGTTAACAATACCATCATTATTATTGCTATGGCTGCCATTTAGGTGCATAATGCTCGGGAATTCAGAATCATCTTCTTCAAGAGATTTCGAATATTTCCAAAAATAATTAACATTGTTTATTATGGAGTTTTGAATTTCATTTATATGGTTACGGTAGCAAGTCATAGACATCTTTTTACACAAAGTTCTTAAATATTTAAATTAACTGTAATCAGAATTTTTTTAATATAATTTATAGTATTTTTAAGTTTTTTGGTGATAAGTAGATTTATAAGTTCTTTGGTGTACCATTTTGGATAGGTGTTTGGCTTACATATTACGGTTGGAACATAGATGCTAATAGCCTTTCCCAAAACAGAATAAAATTTATTGGTAGCTGTGTTAATATCATCATATTGCACAGATGACCAATCAAAAGAGAGGAGATGATTACATATTTTCTCGTAATCAGTTTTGAAAAAATTTTGGTAACTGAAAGACAGTTTACAGGTATTAACATGTACATTAGAAATAATAACTTCCAGTGGAGGATGATAACCATCAATGGGCACCAGCGGGTCACTACATTCTTCAATTACTAGGGACACTAAGTTAGAAAAACATAAGTCTATAGTACGATGATTTACATTTGATATAGTATTTGCCTGATTCAGGCCTAGAAATAACGCCATGTCTAGAATAATGCGTTCAGACTCACTAACACTGATATTATTATCCCTGTTCACCCAATTCACATTTAGAAGATTATAATCACCAGCAAGCAAAAATGTTGCATTAGCATGCTTTTTTAGTATTACTTCCACTTCCTCACTATGGCACCTGTATACTTTATTGCTTGAATTTGGTGGTATATAAATACAACCAACAATAATCTTTTTATTCCTGGCAACATTCACTTGCAAGAAGATTTGTTCAAGAAGTTTGTGTTTAGTTGTAATTAAGTTTGATTTGTATTTCTTGCTGATAGCGGTTAAAACCCCACCACCTCTGCTTTTAGCACTTGTCAATGTAATGACATAATATATGTATTTGTATTTTTTTATGCGAATTCCTCACAAGAGTTTCATCTGCTCTCGAGTGGAGCCAGTGAAGCTAAGGCATCCCCAATAATTGGAGTAGGTATAGGGCCATTCATAAATTACGTCACGCCTTTGGGGAGTGGGGGGGGGGGGGGGGGTAGAGAAGTGTGACATTGTGAGACAAGGGGTATGGGGGGGTCATCAGCTCTGTAAAACTCTAAATTATTAAAATGCCAAACTTAAATGTAAACGAAAACCATCACCAAATGTGACAATGTGTGACAGGCAGGAGGGGAGGGGAAAAAAATCATAAAATTCGTGTGACGTAATTTATGGATGTAACTATGTTATGGATGTAACAACACTTACTTCGCGTTGCTGCCAGTGTTCAAATCCCGAAACGTCCATAGGAAAACCAAAATAACCTTATATAAAACAATTATTAGAACGGTCTTGGCCTATGGATGTGAGGCGGGAACACTGACAGCAAAGTCAGCGGAACAGCTGGGCATCTTCGAAAGAAAGGTACTTCGAAGAATCTTAGGAGCGGTGCGAGAGGGAGAGGCATGGAGAATCCGCCACAATAATGAGCTCTATGATATTTACCAAGCTCCCAGACTCTCCACCCATTTAAGGCTCCAGACTTTTCAATTCTGAATGGTGGTCTTACACCATGGCGATACTGAGAGTATCTTCAATACTGGAATGTGCTACAATACTCTATTTATTATTTTTAATTAATAAATTGTGAAACAAAACAAATTAATCAAATAAAAAAAAATTCCACGCCCAGGTTTAATCCCGTGACCTTCGGATTACGAGTCGGGTGCCTTACCTATCGACCACGGAGGCTATTAAAAATATTTAATTAAATTATAATTATTTATATCATGTATTGCCATACATTACATTTGTTATAATAACGTAATACTGTTTGGTTGTTATAAGTATTTTACTACTGTTTATTTTTAAATTATTACATTAGTATAATGAGGAAATCCATAATTGGTTTCCCAGTTAGGAGAATTACTTGTAAATTAACATTGTGTAAATTAACCAAATTGTCAACTGTTGATTTCCCCAATATAAAACAAATGGATAAATTTGTCTAAAAGTATTTTTATAATCCATTGTATTACTGGATGTACCTAAAATATTGTGTGTAAAAATCTGTTGAGGAGGAAATGTTTTATTTTAGTAATTCATATTATTTCTTTTTTTTTTATATAAATTACGCGGTTTTTAATTTAGATAATATGAATTTATGTTATGTTATGATATGATTTTATTACGGAATTTGCTGGTTCTAAATTTGATTAAATCTTGTATTTGTACAAGTTTAAATCAATCGTCACGTTTTACCTTTAAATAATATTTAATCACTGAAGAAGAAATGTGAAACAGAAAAAGACCCAGAAAATAAATAAAAAGTTACAAACGCTTTGTAACTTTTTGTTGTTGGCTCGTAAACATCGTCTCATACATGCTCTTCTATTATTCTGACTCTTGACATGGCCCGACTCAAGTATCTGATTCACTTGGTCGTGCCATGTCTTCCTCGGGCGTCCCTGACATCTTCTGTCATTCAAATTTGCGCCATATACCTATTCTCCTTACACTCCTTTCCTCGTTCATTCGCTCTACATTCTCGAATTAATCTTACTCATTATGCTTTCATCACCCTTGCATTCTTTGCGGATCTCCACGTTTCTCACCGATCATACATGGTTTTACAACACACGTCTACTTTCATCCTTCATCTACCAGTTCCATGCCTCACTGCTGTACGTCAGGGTAGGTACCGGCACTCCATTGTGGACGGCGTTCAATCTTCCATTAATGAAGTTATCTGCATTTACCCTCTTTCAATATCGCTATCAGCCTTACCATCTCTCGTAAACATACTTCCCCAATACACAAACTCATCCACCTGCTCCAAGTATTCATCATTCACAACATTATTACACATTGTTTTTTTACTCTCGGTTTCAAATGTCATGACTTTAGAGTTACTTACATTCATCATTAACTCATTCTTCATACATACTTCGTATGAAGAGTGAGTTAATGATGAATCATCCTAGACACGAGAGACTACAGATCTTCCATGCTGTTAGAAATCAGCACCGCATCATCAGCATTCAACTACAAGCAACATGAACCAGGAACCATGAAATAACACAATGAACCAGGAATTAAAGCAATATCGTGTTTGTAACATAAATTTATGGTACGAGTAGGTGGAAGATGTGGGCAAATGATAATATCCTTAAATATAGTACCTAAGTGTATCTCACGGATGCAATGGATATTAAAGGATCGATGAATTGTCAAAACATCGCCCAGAATAACAAGGCTTAACGACTTATTTCACATTGGCCGGACGTATACAAATGCTGGTGTCAGGAATCCAATCAGAATAATGTACGAATTGTTCATTAAAAATGAAAACCTGAAGGATTCCCAAATATTTTTTGCTACACGCAGTACTTAATTTTCGTAGAAAATTGAAGGCCGTTTTCAAACGAAAAGAACAACTACTTAGACATGGTACTTCGTTTATACTTTTAAGTGATTTTTTTTGTTAACTTCTGTGTAACATTACTTTTGATTTACAATATTTTTTTTGTCTTATCCTCTAAATTATTCCAAAAATCATTTATAAACATTCATAAAGATATTGCGCATTTCTCTCTGTTTCATAATGCTTAATTGGATTTCGATGGGTTTGTTCTGTTTCACATACAAAGGCCAGAATTCAAACCTACTGGTGAATTTCGCACACTGGGTGCTTACACTGGCCGGTTGACAGCTGTTGTTAAGGAGCCAAAACAAGTGTTTGTTTTTCTTCAGTCTTCTCATCGTAACGCTTGTGTCAACCGTACCGCTTTTATCGTGACAAACTAACAGACTCGCATAGTGAAATTACCGCCGGTAATTCATCTCAATCGTAATAAAACTGACTAACAATTTGCCTGTGGTTTATCCAGAAATAGCCAATCGACCACGAGGGATCCCCAAACCGGGCAAGATTGCCATCACTATCGTAAGTACCTTTGTGAAATACCTTTGCTATTTGTTTCAGTAAACGTATCATATCGAGATCCATAGGCATAGCTCGTACATCAAGCTTCACTCTAACCATTGTAAGGTGGTGCTATCATCGCGCTAACCTTGCACTCTTATCACTCTATTTGTAAAATAATATTCTTATGTAAGTATATATTTTTTCTCTATTTACAAGTAAAAGTACTTGTATGTATTTTTATCTGCTGTTTAGTCAATCCGTGAGAAATAGTAAGGATGCAGGAAAATTCTGTAGTTATTGTTTTATATATTCTTGTCAATTACTGCCGTCTGTATTTTCTCCTAAGTAAAAAAAAAATCCCTTGCTGCCTACTTAAAAACCAGCCTAAATGGTTATCAAGACCGTTCTCCAATTAATTATTAATTATTAGCATACAAGATATCATTTAATACAAAAATTATTTACTTGCAAAATGAGTGTGAAGCCTACAGGAGATATACATACTTATAAATTATATACAATGATCTCAATCACACTATACGAGGCCGTCACAGGATTCACACGTAAGAAAATCAAAAACGTAAGAGATCAAAAGCGAATACAGGAAATAAATGATGGATGGATCGCAGATAAGACGAAATAATTTAGATAAATTTGACATCTTAGTTCATTAGGTATTTATTATCATCAGATGTAATAAGTATTGTTGATTATTACAATCGCATTACTGCTAATGGCTTATAAGCTTCTGAACGATTTATCTTCAATACGAAACATTCTGGCTAAAATACGATTCATTGTCCAATACAGGCTTCTGATTCTTTCCAGCAGAACTAACATACGAGTACCATGGTGGTGCTCCTGGGCTCCTGGGCTCCTAGTAATACTTCTGCCTCGCGAGAAATGTGGATATTTTCCATAAGTCCTTAAACAAATTTAAGCATGAAGAATCAATAATTTTATTTTAATTATAATGTGATTACATGCGAGTACATAATATTTTCAAGTACCTTATTCATGTAATCTTTTTTGTCCTACATTATCTACGCTAACTATTTTTTTGTAATTTTTTAATCGCATTGCAATGAATTGGGTGTTGCAATATTTTTGCAAAAATAAAAGTAGGTAGACATCCTTACTAAAGTATGCTCTCTCACAACTCGAACTCGGCGATTAAGCACTGCTATATAAGAGACTCCACCGGTAAAGAAGGAAGTAAAAAGAAAGGAAGTAAGGACAAAGCGAGAGTAGCATTGTTAAAAACCTACATAAACAAAATTCCATCAAGAGTTAAGTATGCCGACACAAGATCTTTCTCACGATGTCAAACTTAACGATAAGCCAAAATATGAAAGAATGACCGATTTTTCATAAAACATACACACAGTTTCTGAATATTGTTGTTACTGATTAGACAGTATCAGTTGATAAATTACTTAATCAGTCATCTTAGGAGCAGCATTGACGTTGGAAATTATATTTTATTTACACTGGTTGACATTCAAAAAGCCTTTGATTACAGTAAGCCATGACATACTTGTCAAGAAACTCGAGAAAATTGGCGTAGTTGTTCCTGCTTTTAATCTATTCCAATCATATCTTATCAACAGTGAGAAATTTGTTAGTATTAACAATCAAAATAGTAAACACCTCCCAATAAAATATGGAGTTCCGCAGGGATCCATACTAGGACCAATACTTTTCCAAATTTTTATCAATGATATTTCGTAGTTAGATGTAAATTTTTTTACTTTTTTTATTTGCACATGATACTGCAATTTTCTACTGGGTTAAAGATTTAGACATACTATAAAACGCACAAAGAAAATGCACAAAGAGACCTAGAAAAATTAACAATTGGCTACATACAAACATCCTAACGAGGAACATAAAAACAGGATACATGATTTTAAGCTCAACTTGTAAAATAATTCCTCCTGATGTACCCTTCAAAATTGAACATAATGACTTGCAAAAATAGAGGAAAAATATCTTGGGCTGTGCTTTGATAAATATTTAACATTTAAACAGCATATACAAGATATTAAAAACAAAATCAACCCCTTAATTAATACCGTATTTAACGGTTATCATTTTTGTTACCAAATCCATTTTAAAGAAGTTTATAGACTCTTACATTCATACTTAAATTACTTGATTGAAATGTGGGGAAACGCATATGAAATGTATATAAATGAATTACAAGTAAGATACAAAACAAGATAATCAAAGATAGTATTTCACTTCAGATCCAGAAATCCGCAAAAAAATATGTATGTAATCAACATTATATTATAATACACGTATGTCTCCTTATTAAGATGACAATATACCCTAAAATATATTCAGAATCTTAACGACGCGCGACGTAAATAAAGAAGCCATGTATACAAATTGCGACTCGCGACCCATGTATTGGACGAACCCACAGTCGAATTTGTCGTATCAAAGAAAAGAAGAAGAAAAATAATTTGGGAATCTTAACGACGTAAGTGAAGAAAGCGTGTAATACGCCGCGGCACGGCGCGTATTGCACGGCCTGGAGATTCGACCTTTCTGCCGCGTTCTTTTTAAGTAATTCTGAAGAAAGTGTTACAAATATTTAAAATGTGTCTTCATGTTGTCTTCCCGAAGTTATTAATTCATCGTTTAAAAAAAAATTTTGTGCTTACTGCAAACTTTATAGTTGAAAAACGGGTTATAAAGTTTTAACTGTTTTTATTTACTTGTGGGGCATGGAAATAAAAAAGTTATTATAGTTACGAATTCGCCGGAAATGATAAAAATATGAGTTTTGAGCAAACAAAAATTATTAGGGTTGTGTACGTGTACCGCCTGCGCCTTAACAAAATAAATAACAAACTCATACATACACACATAAAATTTATTAAAACGTTCTAAGTACACACAGACTTCATACGATAACATACATTTAAACACCGTACATAGTCACTATAGTAAGCAATCCATTGGTTACGAGGGGGGCAATCTATACAGGGTGTTAAGGGACGTACTTGACTTACTTTAACCAGTGATTCCTGACATTATTTGGAGTAAAAAATGTAAATGAAATTTTGGTCTCGGGTGACTTTTTTTGACGATTTTTTTTTTTATTTCAAAATTTTTTTCTTCAAAATCAAACAAAAAAAAAATTCTTCCGCACGTCGTCACTGGTCACTCAGCCGGGTGTCCGACGAACCTCTTACCCCGCCTCCAACTGTTCAACAACTACCATTTTTTTATGTTTTTGTAGAAAAAAAAAAAAAAAAAAACATCGAAAATGTCACCGGAGACCAAAATTTCATTTACATTTTTTACTCCAAATAATGTCAGGAATCACTGGTTAAAGTAAGTCAAATACGTCCCTTAACACCCTGTATAGTTGCCTTCCAGACAACATTAAAAATGAAAAAAAGTCAAGGTACGTTTAAAAAATTATTCATTTTTATGATTAATCAACAAAATTATGAAAGTGAATAATATTGTATTTGCATGTGTAATAATGTAGTGCAAAATGTATTTATTCTAATTATTTCTAGTTAAATAAGTGAAAATGCAATTTTCTTTTTTGTGGAATAAAAAAAACCGACTATCCAATCATGAATTGATGCAGAATGTACTGAACCCGTTGATTTCTTGTTTTATTCACGTCGTGGAAATATATCGAATAGATTAATAATAAAATCGATAAATGTAACAAATAAAGAAAATAATATATTCATTGGGATCCCCCGTCCCGAGGATTTCATTTACATATTACAATCAGATAATTGAAGTAATTATTATTTATAAAATTTATTACACTATCTTATTTAGTGAAGTTGAGTGTTTTCAGTTTCAGTCTGTTTTTGATGTTAGTGTATTTTATATTTCTAATCTTCCTGTTTTTGTATCTAACTTTTTTATTTGAGACTAGCTTTTACCCGCGGCTTCGTTCGCATGGTATTAGGGGGAAATCTATATATGTAAAAATCAAAATATGCTTGCTTCTGAGTTCCCGGCACGCGTTGCCACTTAATAAAGAAATTGTTTCTCCCTGCGTGTCCTTTCCCATTCGACCTATTCTCCTTCAGCAACTTTCTTTCCCGCAACCCATACCCCTGACTTGTTCCCACTACGCCTTCCCTCAACCCACTCCATTCTCCCGTTTGCCCCGCCCTGCGAACCCCCCTCTCGAGTTACCCTCCCCCTTCCCGAATTCCATGCATTCAGTCCCGGTACATTCAGTTTTCAAACGGCTCGCGAGCCACCTATTGCAATTTTTTTATACAAATTTCATAATGCCAAAGCTCACCAGTATATACATATATAGAAACCTTCGTGGACGTGCTTACAACAACTCACCAAAGTTTGATCGCAATTGGATGAACGGTTTAGCAATGCATAATTTAATGATTACATAGCTCACTATTGTATACAGAAACCATCGCGGGCATGCGCACATCAAATCCCCAAATTTTCATCGCAATCGAATGAACGGTTTAGCAATGCATAATTTCATGATACCAGAGCTCACTATTGTATACAGAAATCATCGCGGGCATGCGCACATCAAATCCCCAAAGTTTCATCGCAATCGGATGAATGGTTTAGCAACGCAAAGGCATCTCATATATATACGAGTATGCAAACACATTTTACAGATTAAATGTTATTATGTTGTTGTGGTTTTTTAATGAGAGTGGCATTTATTTATTTATTGTTTCTACACATGTTAGGTATTACAATGTTTAATCCAATGTTCAACCCATAAATATACCAAACCACCCACGTTCCACCTCACCATAAATATACCAAACACCCACAACCTCACTAGGACAAGCCTGTGTTGAGGTTAACAATTTTATTATTCAATGTAACAAAAATAACACAAAATAATACTTGAAAAACAATATTGTTACATCAACACTTCTTACAGACAATGTGTATACAATGTTACATCAACACTTCTTACAGACAATGTTATACCAACCAATGCCCTAAGCTGCAGGTGCCTAGCGCATTTATTTATTTATTTATTTATTTGTTTATCAAGACATACACAGTACATTATAATACAGATTATAAGGTATGTTAAATTAAATTATTACATGGTTATGTACCTATTACGTAAGTCCATAGAATGTCATTTGATAATTACGCCTGAGATATGAACCGGTCTTAAAACTTAATTATTGAATGAATGAAGTAATAATAATAAAAAGGAAGAAAAGAGGGGGGGGGGGGGGGAGATAAGGAGACATTTTGAAATCAAGAATTATATGCTCACTAATTGTAACTGACTGATTAAAGTTTAATGAAAAGTTAAGTGTAAGTAATTTTAAAACAATTATATCACGCCAAGAAATTTAATAAATTAGTTTTGTATGTTTGCAAGGAATCATGAAAAATGTCTAAGTGTAGTAATTTTTCATAGTGATTATAAGTTATGATTGCGCGAGTAATTGGTGAGTTACTCGCTGCATTAGTGTTATTGGATTCTATATGAAAAAGAGAAGTGTGCCTGGTACGCCTCATTGGGACATTTAAACCAATAGTGGATAGCAATTCAGGACTATCTATTTTATTATTTAGCAGGTTATACAGAAACAGCAGATCTGATAATGTGCGTCTTTTTTGTAAACTTAACATGTTATTTGTAGTTTTGTTGTATTTCTTGAATAAATATTTAGAGAATTTATTCTGTATACTTTCTACTATATCTATGTACACCTTATATTGAGGATTCCATACCGGGGACGCATACTCCAGTGGACTTCTGACCAATGAACAAAACAACAATGTAAACAATGTGGGGTGACCATAGTTTATCTATCTATCTTCTATATAAATAAAAATGAATCGCCGAAATGTATGTACGCGCATAACTTACGAACGACTGCACCAAATTGGATAATTCTTTTTTTGTTGTGTTCGTTATTGTCAGGACAAGGTTTATATATAAAAAAAACTACTGGTGAGCTCTGGCATTACGAAATTTATATAAAAAAATTGCAATAGGTGGCAAGCGATTTGTTGTACAGGGACAAAGTGAATGTAGGGACTGAATGCATGGAATGTGGGAAAGGGGGGGGGGACCCGGGAGGGGGGAGGGGAATTCAAGAGAGGGGTTCGCGGACGGGGGAAGGTTGAGAGCGGAGTAGGGAGAGGTAAGGTGGAGGAGGCGGAGTAGGAACGCGTGAAGGGAAGGGGACTCGGGAGAGGAAGGGGAGGCGGAAGGGGAACAGGATGAATGGGAAAGGACATTCAGGGAGAAACAATTTGGCATAGCAACGCATGCCGGGAACGCACGGGACGGGAAAGTAGCGGGAATGAAAATATGGAAAGCGGGAGGGGGGAGGGGAACTCGGGGAGGATGTTCACGGAGGGGGGGGAGGGTGAGGATGGAACCCGGGAGAGAGGAGGGGAACATGGAGGGGGGGGGAACTCGGGAGGGGGGTTCGCGGGACGGGGGAAGGGGGGGAGTGGAGTGGGGAGAGGGAAGCTGTAGGAGGCGGAGTGGGAACGCGAGAGGGGAAGGGAACGCGGAAGAGGAAGGGCAGGCGAAAGGGGAACGGGACGAATGGGAAAGGACACGCAGGGAGAAACAATTTCTTTATTAAATGGCATAGCAACGCATGCCGGGTACCAGCTAGTAATATTATATATGGCATTATATTGTAGAGTTTAGTACAATAGTATAAGAAGCTCTTTTGCCCAAATGTTATATTTGTAGTTACTTGTGGGATATGTTTTTGACCCTGAGAGCCGGTATTCCTAATACACGTGTTAGTTATATAATATATGTGTTTTGTGAATGAATATAAAAGAGTATAGTTTTAGAAATGAGATGTTTTTTGACATGATGTCATGATTGTTGAATATTTCGTCAGTGCTGCCTACGCTTACTTTGGTGAATTTATATTGTATCCGCACTGCTTTTTTTGGTGAATTTATAATGTATCTGCACTGCCTCATCCGATAATTCCGATTTCTTAGATTGGGAAAAAGCCTTGTAGATTTTGATTGAATCTTTTTAGGGAGAACGTTCCTGATGACTTTGAAAAATAACATAGTTTTTTAATTAAAATGCTGAACTACGTGAAGCAATATTAAAAAATATTAGCCAATGGCAATAATGGTCAAGATTTACTACAAGATTTTCTAAAAAAACTTTATTAAGATTGTCCCAAAGTTTTACCGAATGGAAAGGACATGTTTAGTGAACACGTATTTGCAACTAAATGGGCATATGGGAGATTGTTATCTTCTTCATAAGGTATGATTCATCCCTTCAAGGAAGTCAAATAACATTTAAGAAGTGGATCATCCCTTCACATGCTTCCACTTTATACATATAATTAGTAACACCCATAATACGCCACAGCAATAATTGTAGCAATGCGAAAGTAAAGTTAAAAAAAAGTTTGGTATTCCAATATCAAAACTGTCCATTCCACATTTTATTAAAAACTGTATCAAGTAAATAGCGTAGGGAGTGTAACGAACCCATCGCTCAGGGAGTGGAAATAGAAACCTGCAATAGCCATCCCAAGCCAAGATGTGAGCTACCGTGCTCAGGCTGAAAGTCAGGAACAGTGTCACGAACGGTGCCTCCGAGAAACAAGGACGCATCTCGGAATATTTAGACCTTCTATTTTCCTGGTCACTCATGGGACAAAAAAATTGGACCATTCGAAAACTAGGGGCCTTTTGGGAACCTAGGAGTGCTGAGACCACCTCTGTGGACTTCCTTCCTGGGGCCTGTAGGAGGAACCAAGAGGAGAAGCCGTGGAGAGGAGAGCTGAGGCCACCTCCATGAACTCTTCCCTTGTGGGGCATTCAGGGAACCAAGGAGGAGTGAAGAGGAGAAATGAGACCTGGGAAGACACATTGTCGAACCAGAAGATATAGCTTCATTTCCAATGACAATCCTGGTGAACTTTATAAAAGGTCTGGGTTACTGTCAAAGGAATGAGGTGAAATAGGAGATAGCACAATGGGCCTAAGGCCTAAGTATTCACGGGAACTATATATATGTAAACCGTCTCCGCTCTTAAAAAAATTATCTAGTATCAACATACGTTATTTCCTTTAATCTGAATCAATGAAGGTGTATTGATAACCAAGCTGAAAGTTAGCTTTCAAAATAACGTAATAATAATATGCTTATTTCGAAAGTAGAATAAAATTAGTCTTGTAAAAACGATGGCAATAATTATAATTGTTTTTCATTTGACAGGACATAAAAAATAATCTATTTAGTTTAAAATATATCAAGATCGAGGTCACACATAGGCCTAATTTAACGAGAACATTCATATGACTCTTTAATAATTTAAGTTTTGTTTCACAATGAGAACTGGTACAGCATCAAAACGGAAATTCTGATTGTGGGTCACGTTCAAGTGCGCAAGAAACCTCGTTTGACATATTCTGTCTATTATTATTAATCGATAGAGATATCGAATCTATGGGTCATGGGAGTGATGCATCTAAGTCATCGAGACATAATCGAACCAGAGCAGCGTGACAAGTTTAATCCCACTCTGTACCCGAACTTCATTCCCAAAATCGTACAATGGCATGTGAAATACTGATTACTATCCAAATATTATCGTATACCTATTTACTTTCAAACGAGTCTAAAAAAACAACACTCACCAATGCAATGCGTTGAATGACCTCATAAAAAGCACGTTTCTTTGGTAAAACCTTTACTTTACGATGTTATTTCTAATATCTGGCATACTTTTTGGTATGGTCAAGAAATCAATTATAAGGTTAATTACTCATATAGTCCCGAATCTTTTTTTTAAAGTGAAAACTTCTTTAGCACCGTTGTGATTTGAGACACGATGAGCCGAAAAATAGTGACAAAAAGAGACACATACATCTATAGGATTTAGCCTGCGAGGGAATGAGATAGTATAATCGGTTTCCTCTTTGTGCGATGCTTCATAACCTATCGGTCTCTTATTTGTGAAGTCCTTCGTATTACTCTTGTCTACTTTAGTTTTCTGAAGGTTTCACTTCTACCGTTTTTTTAAGTGAAAACTTCTTTAGCACCATAGTGATTTGAAACTTGATGAAACGGAAACGAGCGACCCTAAAAAGATACAAAAACACATACGTCTATAGGATTTGGCCTGCGAGAGGTCTCCTCTTTGTGCGGTGCTTATTAGCCTCACCACTCTTGTCTACTTTAGTTTTCGGAAGGTTTCACTTCTACCGCGTGTGAATTGCATGCTCTGTTTTTTTTTTAAATTATTGTATGACAGATTAATAATCCAACCTTGATTCTATTCGTGTGAAAATGCAGTGGTAGCCCAGTTAAACTAGCCCAATGGGCTGGGCTTTCGGAGACCACAGATATTTATCATCGCGATCTGTTGGAAACCAGTTTCTATTAAATGATTTTATCTGAATAACTGATTTGAAAATTTAAAAGAAGTGAAAAAAACAAATCTAAAGAACTAGGGTATGTCACTTGCACATTCCAAATCACAACGGGGGCATGCGTATGGTTTGAGATAACAATAATGTATGCGGGAAAAAAATCATTTGCATGAAATAATTTTATGAGTAATTTGCCATGAATTTGTTTCTGTTTTTAGCAATTAAATAATAATAAATACACACCTTCTAATTGAAGAGATATTTCCGATTTACGTAGATAGGAAATCTAAAAACGTATTTAACGATAATGATGATATCTTTATTGGAAGGAATAAGGCTAAATCATGTGAAATTGTGATGATAGCCAAAGTACCTATCAACATTTCAGTAAACCAGGGGTTCCCAAAGTGTGCGCCGCGGCGCCCTGGTGCGCCGTAGAAAGTAAAGAGGGGCGCCGTGAGTCGATCCTCTATCATTATCCGAAACCACAAATATTCGCGCATCTTTAAAGAACATGGGTACATACTCGTCGCCGTCGCTCACTCGCCGAAAAGTACCTACGCGCTTGAAAACTGTTGATACCCTATCCCTTCCCACGTCCGCGAATGCTTGCTCGCAATGGGGATGTCATAGTCCCACTGGCTCCAGACGGGAGCAGTTGGGACTCTTGTGCGGTGTTCATGTAAAAAAAAATGTTCGTTTACTTAAGTCAAGCTAGCTTCCCGCAATTGTATAAATATCTAATAAACTGGTTGTCTCACAAGACCTGATGCTCCTTTTCACGGAACACCTATAGAAGCTCAACGAATGGTTTTCGACGTACTTTGCAGATGATGATGTCGAATAATTTGCGTGGATCCAAGATCCTTTCCGTGCACAAGCTCCGCCAGGATTCACAACACAAGAGCAAGAGGGTCTTATTGAACTCTCTTGCGACAACAGCCTCAAAACTAGATTCACCAGTACCGATTTGGTGGAGTTTTGGGTATCGATTCAAAATAAATATTAAAATTTAACATCGAAAGCTTTAAAAATTTTCATTCCGTTTGCCGTATCATATTTATGTGAAGCTGGATTTTCAGCTGTAGCTGTAATCAACAAATATCGCTCAAAGATCAATGTGGAGCAAGAAATGAGAGTAGCAGTCTCAAGTCTTATTCCCCGCTTTGAAAAATTGTGCGGAAATCATCAAGCTCACCCGTCACATTGATTTGACTGAATAACTATCGTATTTTATTTTTTTCGTCTTTTTTGTTGTTCTCTTTTCCAATCCTGAATTCTTATAAATATAATAAAACTCAATTTCATATTGTGGATGTTTTAATTTTTGTGCTTATCTACCCAACTACTTTTATAGGTACCTATTTCTTTCGACTATAATATATACGTAGTCACTATATTTATTCCAAAAAGCTTACTAAAGTAGGGCGCCGTGACAAAATACTAAACTTGTAAGTGCGCCGCTGGCTGAAAAAGATTGGGAACCCCTGCAGGAGTCTTTCATCACTGTCTTTTCGACACGAATCCAACAATTACTCAAATAATGACCAAAGTATATCATCCGATATTGTATTCTGCTCCGCCGGTTTTTTCTGCTAGCCCTGCGGGCAGTTTCAGTATTGGTGACCATTTTATAAATCCGTAGGAACTGGTTCGAAAAACAGCCGGTTCCTCGGTTCCAGTGGCAGATAGTCACCGGGACATAATAACCGGGACACGCAATGACCTCATATAATATATTATTATTCACAGCTGGCAGTTACAATAATAAACATACCATCCACCGATCCACCTCTCCATACCAGGGAAGGTCGACGAAAGTACAAATCCAATAGTAGTAATCGACGCTCCTCACGTTAGCTGTCAACGTAAGTGGCGCCATCTTTTGGCATTATTGGCTACTTGCTTGAATTCGGTTCTATTACAAAAATCGCTTTTTAACAAACTTCAAGAACGAGAGTGCATTCGAAGTCTTAAATTTCAACCGTACAGGCGCATATTAATAATGTAAGACGCCGACGTGTTCAGGTGTAATTTGAGGCTGGACTTTCCGTAGTGAGTGCCTACTCAACTATAGTAAATGTGAATTCCAGTTCAAGACTCATTTCAAGCCAATGCAATGTCAACAACATCTTTAACAAATAATTACTTGAAGCTATTGGGAGATGAAAATTTACGCATGTAAATCTCTTCTCTCCACTGAATCGATACAGCCTTCAGTTTGATCTGTGAACTAGGTACGCACTGGTACACACACTAGGTAACATCATTTTAGGTCTAAGTTTATCATTTTGTGACTCATAACGCTGCATCTCATTTGGGATAATTACAGAATATGATTGATAAAATTGTGATCGGGCGACTGCCTTGACGGGGACGGCGGGGGCGGCCCGCACCGGGTGCTACTCGATGGAGGGTGACACCCGACCGTGAAAAAAACTTACGAAGGTAGAAAATTGCCACGAAAATATTGTACACATCTGGGTTGAGAGATGGCCTGTTCTTAGAGTCGCCAACTGCTGTAAAATTAAGTAGATGCCAGGTGTATCTGCTCCTGAATCCACGGACTTCCTGATTACCCTTTTAGATTTACTGCTTGGATTTTATCTTTATCTCTATCTCTAACTCTGTGTAACTTATCTTTTCGCTGATTTTATTTATTTTTACTCCGTATATTTTAGATTACACTGACTTACACCCGGGGATGTGTTATTACGATACCAGTCTATTATATTGTTGTATTATATTCTTTGTTTTCCGGTTCCTATTCCAAGGAACTCTATTTTGATCTAACCTTTATTATCTATTTTATTATTGTGTTTGTTTCGTTTTTTTGTTGTTTTCAGTCCAACAGTCTCCACTTTGATTTGTTCAGAAGACTGAACTGAACTGAACCTTTTTGTTTAGTAATGTCTTTTTCCTCATTTGGGGGTGCGCTAAACCTCGTCCTTGCATCGACAGGATTCGGACGACGACGGAACGGTGCCCTCTAAAATCATGTGCGCCACCCTCAGCAACATGTGCAGGCTTGAGGTTTGGTCGGGCGACCTCAGCTCTCCTTCGCCCTGCCTCCGGCTTCTCGACGCCGAATTCCTTAGGGTCGTCGGGCATTTCCTCCCAATCTCCTATTTACTTTTTTTTAAGGAACCGGCTAAGGGGCGCGGAAGCGGGGTGTAGTTTACGGCTAGATAGAATGTCATGCGCATTCTTGCTGGGACTGCCAATCGATTGGAGAGGAATCCCAACCGTTTTCCAGCGCTATACTTGTATTAATTATGTAATGTGTCTTCCTCCCTACAGGTGCTTGCAGGATACGCTGGAAACAATCACCCAGCGCTTACCTCCTCGTGGACTATCACCAATCTTGGATATAGTCATACCAACACTTATTGTATCTTGATTTCCCGCTAAGCATTTGCATACTGCTTACTAACAACGTATGCAGGGACACTGGAGATTTAGATTCGATTAAAATTAAATGTAGATTCGCTCGTTCAAAAAAATTATAGTCCTTGCGAGAGCCATGAAGGAGTAACCATCTGTTACTTATACCAGGGCAGGTAAGTGGTGGATAACGTCCAATGTATACAAGAACACTCTCTTCTCATCTGTATCGTTCTCATTTCTTTCGTACGCTGTGATTGGCGTGAAGTATTTGTTACACATTGATTGACGTGAATTAGTGAAAAAGTTGTTATTCTGTGTGTTTTTAAAAGTGTTGAAAAACATTTTTCAAAAAACAAGATAAGTGGATTAAATAGTTCATTTTTTGTAATGAACGATAGCTAATAAACCCAATACCTGAATACAATTATAGCAGAATCGATCGATCATAAAGAATGATCAATCATTTCTATGTTTTTTTCTGTATTTCATTGTTGTGTGTACATAAATAATCAAGGAATAAGTAATCTTACTAATATTATAAACGCGAAAGTTTGTATGAATGTATGTGTGTTTGTTATTCTTTTTAATCTTGTTACGCAAAAAGTATAAATGAAACTTTACAATAATATAGCTCATACATCAGAATAAACATATACATAGGCTATACTTTATAAAGCTAGCTAGGAAGGGGTCGCGGGAGGGGAATGGGGTCGCACAGGAAAGGTGATTCAGGGAGAAACAATGTATTTCGTAATGGCTTTGCAACGCATGCCGGGAACCAGCTAGTAATAAATAATATGTAATTTGAAGGATTTCAAAAAACGTTTTTACACATTTTACTGGGGTAGTTTCGTCGACCAAATGTAAGAGCGCCCCAGATTTCGTTCAGTTGTCGATTCTTTGGATAAGAGGTCATCCTCGCATTACCTACTGTGCCGCCAATTTAATTCTAAATTATTTTCTTCACTATTTGTTAGAACATTATCCAAAATCTAGTTTGAGGATTACTAATTCTTGGGGTTACACCAGGTTATCCGCACTGGGTGCCACTCATCCTAGCTACGCCACGGATTGTGACGCTCTTCGTGGGGCATGGGCAGTATAACATTCCGAGGTTATCGATTGCCAGACAACATTTGAATTCCTCCTGGTAACACGATTACGATTACTGGTACGCTGTTGTTGGTACAATGATGGGGTATCTACTAACTCGCCAGAAAATGAATACCGAACCCGCAACGCCGCCTGGGTCGGAACCCGATGCAAGGAACATTGACAAATAGGTAAACATTATGAAACATAGGATACGATTTTAGATTTTAGGCTAAAAAAAAAAAAAATTATGAAACATAATTTAGTAAATGTGTTTTCCTTATTATTTGCATGATTATCAATTGATGATGTTTTCGAACATTTGGAAATTCCTGATATATTCATTACAATATATACATTATGATTATTATCATTCTCCTAAAATAAATTTTACCAAATTAGCATACTCCTAAAATAAATTTTACCAAATATGTTTCTTAAAAGGATTGCCAAATTTACTTCATGTTTATCCTCATAACTGAGCATATGATGGCGGCAAACACTTCATTTAGCGAATAATAAAAGAAACGTGACCTTAAATTAACTGTAGTAAACTCTAACAAACTCTATAAGGCTCCCACAAACCGGCGTGAAATATTTGCGTCAAAATCGAATTATTCGCGGCAATCTCAGCAGTGTTGCCAACTTAGTGGATTTTCCACTAAAATTGGCGATTTTCATACTTCATTTAGTGGCGAAATAGTTCTTTTAGTGTCTGGTGGATTTAAAAAAAAAACTACAATCACTCAGCCACTAAGCCACTTATATGTTTAATCTTATACATACTTCTTCGTTCTACTTTCTTTAATTTGAAATGGGATTTAGGTTTACTGTGTAGGCAACACTGATCTACTAAAAAGATGCGCAGTGTCTTTGTACATGGGGATGTTGGGAGACTATTTAATAGTATGAATATAATAGAAAACAAACGGGAATAAAGTGAAGTTAAATCTATTAACGACTATATTGAGAGTACGCTGTGGTTTAAGGTTGGAAGGTAAATGCTGCAATGATTATGAAATTACAGTAGCCGTTGTAAATCAAATCGGTACCAAAGAGTCATATCAATCTGAAACCGACGATTGGGTGTAGGCAAAAATGATTCGTCTGAAGAAGACGACTTAATTTAGAATTGTTGGGTTCATGGTGTGAGGTTTATCTAGGTCTTGGAGGCGGATGACCAGGACACACTGAACCCCAGATTCAAACCCACCCCTTAAACCCTTTTCCTTCCCAGAACTCTTGTCTCCTTCCTTTCCTTGAAAAAACCCTCCACACAGTATCCCCAAAGATGGCATAGGCCCTGAGGGAAATTATTTTCCTCAGGGCCTCTTGTGTGGAGCTCACGTAATATATATAAAAAAAATTGAATACCTAATTTTTATGTTGATTGCACCTACAAATGGTATGTTGGTTACTAATTATTATTTTTGTAATAATAAAGGAAACTGATAATTTCTAAACTTATTTTCTTTCATTTAACTTTATTTTAGTGGAAAATTTAGCGGATGTGAGTGTAGTACTATATTTTTGAGTGGTTTTCTGGTGGAATTAAAGGGTGAATCTGGTGGAAAGCTGGTATAACTGTTGGCAACACTGCATCTCAGTAGTCAGTAGGTACAAGTATATGGTGCATGCTAAAACCTGCGCGGAATTTCTCTGGATTTCATAAGTAATTAATATAAGGTTTTTTGCGGCGGATTTCAGTTCTCTGTCAACCACTGTACTTCGCTACCGTTTTAATTTCGCAATTATCATAGCAATCATGGAAAAAATGTACGGCAATGTATATTTGGTAGACTTGTAACCGGAGCAAACGTAAAATTTCCCGTGCTGCTACGTCAACTCAAGCAAGCGAATTTCGTAGCGGTCGAGCGTTAAAGTTGATATATGTATATTTTTTTTTGTTTTTTTTAATGAAATAGATAGGGATTGATATTATGGATGCAAAAAAATAATAACATGTGTACGGTGAGAAATTATAAATAAATAAATAGATACTTTGACATTATATTTACTAGCACAATATTCTCGACGATCTACATATAACGCTATTATCTGCGATTATGAACAAAGTCAGAAATGTTGGCGAAGAGGAGGCGGCGTAGTACTCAAAAAATCAATCACGATATTCATTTTGTAAAGGAAGTCTTAAATCACGTCCAAATGCAGAGGGATTTATGCAAATATAAAAATAATTCATTACATCTTACTTAAAAAAAATTAATATCTTGAAACGAACTTTAACCCCTCAGGCTAATTTGTTCGCTTTTCGGAACAACTCATATAGGTTTCATAGAAATCGTTGTGTCTCCCTTACTATCATGTTTACAAATGGTTAGAATTAAAGTTTTGTATTCAAATTTAAAAATTAACCACGAAATAATTAAAAACTCAATGAAACCAAAGTTTAAGACCGCAATTTGAAAATAATTGATGAAACTTTGTTAATTTTCTGAATTAATTATATTTTTACATGAAATGGTTAAAAGTAAGTTGACTAAAATGTTTAAAGTTTAAAATATATTTTCCTAATAAAATATGAATGTTTTTTTTGTTTCATTCAAAATTTATTCACAAAGGGTATAATTGTTACCCTTTGTGCTATGCATAAAAATCTTGTCGTAATCGTTAGTTTATCAATTAAAAATAATAATTAATATTTGACAAGTTAAAGTATTTCGTAGACACAATTTGTCTCGACGCCACCTAGCGAGAAATTTAGCACTAACAATGCCTCTCTCACAAAAATAAAGTTGTTTGTTTCAGGTGGAAAAATGTAATAAGCGGTAATTGTTGAATGAAACACTAGTATATATTGAATTATTTAGCGGGTATTAGATAAGCCGTCATAGCTCAGTGGTAGAGCACCTGACCGGCAATCAGAAGAACACGGGTTCAAGTCCCGTTGGCGGCATGTAGATGTGTTTCAGGCTGATAATTATTGCTTATAATAATTTTTATATTTGTTTATTTCGAATTAGTAAATTGAAAAGCGTTTTCATCACCTTTCTTCAAAAACAGTTTTAGCATTTGGATGCTTTCAGAAATATTCCATTTATTTTGACCTCCCAACGGAGTAAGCCCGAGGCATGGGCGTAGCCAGATTTTGATTTAGGTAAGGGCAAAAAATAAAAATGTTGAGTGGGTACCGAAAAAAAGTAGGCTTCTACAACATATTCATGCTTAAGGCTCCGTGAATAGAAAGAATACGAACGGATGAAGGAAAAACCAGTCTATAAGTGCTGTAATTTGAAAACGCGACTCAGTCGACAATCCCAAAGGCCATGTATCGGCCAGCCAGGGTTGGGCAAACGCCCCACTTTTCCCCTCCGTGGCTACGCCCAAGGGCCGAGGCCTAATGGGTTAATCAAAGTTACTAATTTGCACTACGAACAGTTGAGTGCTGTAGACAAATTTAATGTACGTATTTTCAGTTGCTCAGAAAATCACGCGCAAATCTATCAAGGCTCTTAACAGCAACATAAATCAATTAAAGCCGTGATCTGGAAATGTTTATAAAAACATATCCATAACGTTAATTAAGCTAAACTTGTTTGCGTTGTTTATTAAATATTTTATTACACGCGTATTTTTTATGAATATGAAAATAAAGTTTTTTTTTGTTTTTTTTGCACATAATTTATTACATTACTAGTTTTAGAACCCAAAAGGCTTCGTCCGTGAATTTTCCCAGTTGTATCATGGTCTAATTATCTTAGGCCACGTCATTTGTTACATTAATTTCATTTAAAGATATTTTAATTTATTTTATATAAATATCTCACAAGAATCCCAGCCGCTCCCGTCTGGAGCCAGTGAGTTTATGGCATCCCCAATTGGAGCATGTTGTGAGGCTGAAGGTATTGGTCAGAGGAAGGGAATGCGAAAGAGGAAGGTGGGGAAGAACCTGGCTATTCAGATCTGGTCACCAAACACGGCTAAAGCCATTTCAAGCAACGTTTCAATTCTGAATGGTGGTCTTACACCAGGGCGATACGGAGAGTATCTGCCACTCTGGAACATGCAGCAAATATACTTTACATATATTATTTTTAAATTAATTAATTATAAAATAACACAAATTAATCAAATAAAAATTATTTCTCACGCCGGGATTCGATCCCGCGACCTTCTGATTGGGAATCAATAGTCTTACTCCTTGAGCACACCGGCCGTCAAAGCCGTTAATGGTACGCTCAAGATATCGTGTAATAAAGTTGTTCATAAGAGAAGAAATTTCAGATAAAAAATATTCGATCTTCGATCCATACAAACTTTAGCTATTTGAGTAAAATGTTTTAGTTATTGATATTATTTTCCATGTTTTCAAATTAATGGGAAGAAAACTCTACCAATCAGTATTTTTA
Organism: Limnephilus rhombicus; assembly: GCA_929108145.2. Classification (NCBI taxonomy): domain Eukaryota; kingdom Metazoa; phylum Arthropoda; class Insecta; order Trichoptera; family Limnephilidae; genus Limnephilus; species Limnephilus rhombicus. The sequence continues at coordinate 66,357,965 of OV815270.1, forward strand.
TTTTGATCATCTTTTACCTACTGATGTTTTCCTTTCTATTTGTTGTTTTGAGCTGAGAATATTGGCGATGAATCATAAATTCTCAAGAGTGTATTTATTATGTATGCATTTTTATAGTTATAGTGACATTAAAATAACCTTGAATAATTAAATTTTAGACAGACCAGAAGTAAAGATATAAAAGACCATAAATAATTTATTTAAAAAAAAACGACGCCCGAAATAAGACGACATATCTATTGTCTATATGTATTTTTAAAAAAAGCAAGACAAATATTACAATTCATAATGTGTTAACTGCGTAAAAGGCTTTACCGGATACGATACAAGTTTCGAAATAAACAAATATTAACTTTTTTAGTTTTTAGTTCGATATATTTCTGCGAGCAGATATTTTCGATTTTGAAACATTGTTACAAAAAAACCAAGAAACCATTTGAACAACGCGACAATGATTTTCAGTAACTAGCAACATTCAGATGAATTCACAGCGTTATACGAAGGTTTTAGCAGTATAAACAATGAAGATAAACATAGTTTGAGGACAAGACATTGAAAATAAACATTCTTTGATGTTTTCGCATGAATTTGCTCAAAATGATTCTGCACATTGTTATTTGTAGATAATAAAACATAAAATGGAAAAGATAAATATCTACAGCGTTATTAAAATGTAAAGCACTTGTATAATATGATGTTGACATGATCAATTTCCCACTTTAACAATAGATTAACGTCATATAAATGGACATACATGTGTTAACTTTAATTATACCAGACATGAACGTTACTATTTATGTGCAATACGTCTTGACCAAACGGAAAATACGTTTTATTAAACGCAACACGATAATAAGTTATTTCACAGTATTTTTCAAAAGGTAATCCAGGATCTAATTGTTAGGTATAGTAAGTAATCAAACAGTAGTGTAGTAAGGCTGAAACATATACCTTATTCGAGTAGTAATCGCGGATACTGCGCCTGGCTGCAATGACACTGTCACCGAAGGAACTACACAAATTAATATGATCTCTGAAGTAATCAGTAATTACCATTGGTACTGCACTAGCGACCGAGAGCATAATGTTAATTATTCGAAACAAGTTTCCGATTTCACGCAGTAATTTTCACTGTACGTATCTAATTACAATTACCTTCTGAAGGTCATATATAAGTTGTAGTTTTTATAGGACTGAATGTTCAGTGTTTACGTTATTCCATAAATGTGTTTATGCATCTTACAAGGTAGCTTGATCTAGATTAACACATACATAGTTTGTTAGTAATAATATCGCTGTAAAATATCTCAGCGACTGCACGCGGTGCAGTACAACATTTAATTTTGCTCTTTCACAGTCTCTCTCGACATAACTTAGTATATACTCGTATTTTAAAACTTTCTTTATTATGAGTATTATTTTTGAAGTGAAAACTTCTTTAGCACCGTTGTGATTTTAAATTCGATGAAACGAATAGCGACACTAAAAATAGACAAACACATACGTCTCTAGGATTTAGCCGGTGAGTGAATGTAGTGTTTCACTTCTGCCGCGTGTGAATTGCACACTCTATTTTTTTTAATGAAATGTAGGTACAAGACTTATCGCTTGTAGGTTAATCAAAAAACAAAACACAATCTAATCGAGTCAAAATTATCGATACTTAAAAAAATGATAAATCCAAGTTTTAACAATTTGAAATTTTTCAAACTTATTAAAAGTTTTTTTTTCAATAGCTCCACACGGGAGGCTGTGAAGAATAAAATACCCTTCAGAGTTATGTATCTACTAGCTGGTACCCGGCATGCATTGCTATGCCATTTAATAAAGAAATTGTTTCTCTCTGCATGTCCTTTCACATTCGTCCCTTTCCCCTTTCGCCCCCTCCCCCTTCATCTCCCGCGTCCCCTTCCCCTCAATCCCCTTCTCCTGATCATAACAAACACAACAAAAAAAGAATTATCCAATTTGGTGCAGTCGTTCGGAAGCTATGCGCGTACATACATTTCGGCGATTCATTTTTATTTATATAGATGGGGATGCTGTGTGGAGGGTCTTTTTAGGAAAGTAAGGAGAGATGTTCTGGGAAGGAAAATGGTATGAGGGGTGGGTAGGAATCTGGGAGTCAGCGTGTCCAGGAGTGACGAACGAATGAGTCCATCTCTCCCACTGGTGCAAGGTAATGTTACGAGAGAGCCCTGCTGGAGAAGTCAAAAGGTCTCCCTCAACCAGTCTCTCGCGATCTAGCCTGCCACGCTTTTGGCGGCAGACACATCCGCCGCCAAGTCCAAGACAAACCCTATCCCATGAACCCGTGCACCCCTGCTAAGTCACCAAACGTAACGAACCATTTGGGGTTCCCGGTGCGACGTACCCAAACCCGCCTTCCAATAGTGGTCCCCGTAATGTTTAAGTTGGTTTTGGGCACTGGCTTGTGTTATTTAACTATGTTGTTTTTTTATATTTATAACTATTCTAAAAGGGTGTTTTACAAAGGAGAAGAGTTTCATGAAATAAGTTTTAATTTTAAATTTTAATTTATATGTTAAATTTTATACACTAAGATTAATATAGTTATATAAAGTGTCCAAGGGACTGAAAATAAAAATAAATTACCATCACGATATGCACGGACATGGGACGAGAAACGCAAAGCAAATTAGATTGCCAACATGGAAGAAAGCAAGCACCCAGAAATCACTTACGTACGTCGTCCAACTATATAATAAAATAACCAACACCTCTGCCGTAGGTCACCCCAAGTGGTTCGCTGCGTTTGGTGACTTAGCAGGGGTGACCGGATTCATGTGGTGAGGTTTGTCCAGGTCTTGTAAGGGACATACATTAATTACGTGAGCCCAACAGGGGGGGGGGGGTCCAGCAAAATATCACGTTACTTGAAAAGAATATACGATGGGGCCCAAATTTATCTCACGGGGGTGGGGGGGGTGGAGAGGTCTAGATTGAAAAAAAAACTGCTCACGTAATTAATTAACTAAGGTGACTGGTTGAGGGAGATATTTTAACCTCTCCAACCATTAACTCTCGACCAATCGCCTTGCACCGCAGTTGGAGGGATGGATTCATACATCCATCACTCCTGGACAGACTGACTCCCGGATTCCTGCGCACCCCTCATACCTATTTCCCACCCAGAACTTCTTCTCCTTCCTTTCCTTAAAAAAACCTTCATATAGCATTCCTCCAAAATGACATAGGACGTGAGGGAAATTATTTTCCTCAGGTCCTCCTGTGTGGAGCTAATGCAAAAAAAACAAGGATCACAGATAGTTAAATTTTAAAAGGAATTTAAAAAGTATGTCCACCTGAAATGTTGATGTTTTGTTAGTGATTGAATAGAACTAAATTTAAATGTCTAATGTTACGGTACTGTGACGAATCAAATTTCGTCACAAATAAATTTGAATAAATAATTTAGTGTTATGAAAGAGTCTCGCTCTGTGCAGCAAAGACAAAGAAAGTGATGACAGATTTTGGTGCAAGGGCTAAAACGGAAGAAGAAAGAAGTGCGGGGTAGAGCCACGGGTCCTATGAATTCATAGGGCACGCCGCGACAGACAGTCAAGATCTAGACGGGGAAGAGAGGAGACACGAGTGGTGTACAATAGAAATTACGCGTTCCCCGCCCAGCGGCGTGATGCTGGGCGGTGGATGAAGAAGAGGGGTCAAGACCTAGACGAGGAAGAGAGGAGACACAAGTAATGGTGCAACGCCAAGTACGCGCTCCCCGCCCAGCGGCGTGATGCTGGGCGGTGGATGAAGAAGAGGGGTCAAGACCTAGACGAGGAAGAGAGGAGACACAAGTAATGGTGCAACGCCAAGTACGCGCTCCCCGCCCAGCGGCGTGATGCTGGGCGGTGGATGAAGAAGAGGGGTCAAGACCTAGACGAGGAAGAGAGGAGACACAAGTAATGGTGCAACGCCAAGTACGCGCTCCCCGCCCAGCGGCATGATGCGGGACGGCGGATTAAGAAGAGCTAGTTTGACCTAAGGAAAGTGATTCTCAAGAAATATTCCTCCGCCCGGCGACGTAAAGCCGGGCATGAGACGAAGAAAGTGCAGTGAACATACGCGGCCAGTAGCCAAAGTGCGAAGTGATGCAGACGACTTCAGGAGACTTCAGACTTCAGAGGCAGGAGACTCGGCTAGGAGGGGCTGAGCTGCTGAACTGGAGGAGCTGCCATCGAGGACCTCGGCCTTACCAAGGCACCCGCAGAGAACCCAGTGACACGAAGGTAGTTTCAGTGAACAATTAACTATGACGATGTGAACAATGGAGAAGCAACCCCGAACCATATGACAACTAATTAAGATTTAGATATAAGTAGATTTAAGTATAATTAAGATCATGTATTCAGACCTTGCCAAACCTAATTAAAATCCAAACATATAAAATCTCTGTAATTAAATTCATCTCCCTTTTGTCCCAGCCCAAGCGACCCGAACTGGTGAGAAGGCAGAGTGGAGAAAGTACAGAGGTAGGTATAAAAAGTGCACTTATTTAACTATACATCAATGATTATCCTGAGCTAGCTTCCTGTAACAAGACGATACGTTACAGTACGTTTGCCCAAATTGTAAATTTTATACTCATACGTTTCTCAAATTATAAGCATACACGACGATCTAACTTAAGATTCACAAATAAAAACAAATTAATAATTATGTTAGGTTAGGTTTTAACACCGAATTCTAACACGAAAATAATTATTTCCTGGACAACTGGTCTGATTAGCTTAACCGTTAACTGTCAGATTAACACAATAATGTCAGTTTTGTCTGTCTTATCTGATAGGTAACTAACTGTAAGAATCCTGTCACTTTGAACACCCGCTTACACCAGATATCAAATGACCAGATATCATCAGCATTATGCCCGAGAGTGGAACACTACAGATCACGTACAAAAGAATCCCACAGCACCTAAAAACGTGCCACACTGGTTTCACTATGCAGGAATATGAGAAATGAACACTTCACAATGTGAATTAACGAGCGTGCTCGAAGCGAAAATGTGTTGTTTTCAGATTCAAACACTAACCAGTTATTTAAATGTACAACCTTACCTTATGTTGAAGAAATGCTTTCTTCAGGTTTTCGTTGAATTGGCCCAGTTATCGCGATTTTTTTCCCGGGCCATATACTATGATTTGTGGCACAAGATCCATCAAGATCGAATTAGAATTTTTTTAATAATTTTAGAAACTAATACTAAACTAAACTAAACCATTCTATGGAGAATCTGGTTTTGCATGAGATCAGGGTGTTTTTATTTACGATCAAGCCACACAATCGACGTTTCAACGAAGTATAAAAACAAAGTTTTGCATACGAATTGCACTGTCAAATCTAACACCCGTATGGTAACTAAATGGTTATTATACATGCATAGTTAGTGTATTTTAAATTTATAAGTAATGCTGCTTTATATAAGAAGTGGGACAAAATGAGAAGCGTTTTTACAAAACTTATTTTCGTGTGACAGTTTTAAATGAATAATCACTTGACCTTCATATTTTATGATAATCTTTTAACGCACATTCTTTTAACTGCCTAATTTTACAAGCTAATTTAGATGAATTTTTTAAATGGTGCGAACAGAATATGTTATTTTTGAACGTTGAGAAATGTCAAGTAATACGATTTTCCAGAACTCATTCTCATATCTTACAAGAATATAATTTAAATAATGTTAAATTTACACCAGTATTATAAATTCGCGACTTGGGAGTTATATTCGATTCAAAATTAAGATTCACAGCACATATAGATGCTATAACTAATAAGGCTTTAAAGATTCTTGGCTTCCTTTAAGTTAGTTAGAACCCTAACTGATTTTAAGTCCTTGGATTGCATGAAAACACTCTACATTTCATTAGTTAGAAGTCAAGTGGAATATAATTCACCTATTTGGTCCCCTTTCTATAAAGTACACTCTAACAAAATAGAACGTGTTCAACACAAATTTCTTAGGTACTTAAATTTCAAACTCAAAATTCCAATTTAATTACGCTGTCTGACAGAAGAATCATTTCAGACCTAATTTTATTATACAGAGTTATGAACAATCTAATTGACAGCCCTGCCATCGTTGCTACCATTAAACTCCATGTACCGAAAAGGAATACTAGACAAAATATAACAGCTTTTGCAACACATACACAACCAACTATCAATCACACTCACTTACTTACCAATAGGATGCAAGATTTAGGCAACAAGTTTGGTGGAATTGTAGATATATTCGCTGATTCCCTTTATATTCTAAAATACAATTTAAACAACCCTGTGGAATTCTACAAATTATTGTAACGTGGGTATAATATATTTAACGATTTGATATGTTATTGTAATATTTTATATTATATTTTGTTCTAAGTTATTGTCAATTATTACATTGTTTAAAATATTTTACGGTTTTACGCAAGAATATACAAGTGGTTTTTTCGTCAAAAATTATTTGTATATTCTTAAAAACTTTTCACTTTATAACTTTTGGTATAAGTTCTATGCATGTGTAATCCTCGATAACTTGAATATTATTTTATAATCTATGTAAAAGCCCCTACGGGCGTATAACAACAATAAATAACCTGTTAGACACGAAACTCGATATATTTTGGAAAAGACATATTTGTTTAAAAAGAAGTCGAAGATTGCGTATTTTTACAAAAGAGAACTAATCAAAAACGTGCAATAACAATCCACGAAGAGAAATATACTACATTTTAATTTAAACACTTAGATAATTTTCATAATAGATATTTTTTAAATATTTTTATTCTAAGACTAGAATAATAAAAGCTGGCGGGTGTAATAAACCGAGTAGGGGTCACGATCCTCGGCAATGCGGAACCGACTTAAGAAGACAATAAATAAATCGCATACTAAATCCTATAAACGTGTATAAATGTTGTTTTATCCTTAAAAGTACATACCGACTACTATGTACTTATGAGAAAGTGAAACCTTCAGAAAACTAAAGTAGACAAGAGTGGGGAAGCACCGCACAAAGAGAAGACCGCTTAATCTATCTCATTCTCTCGCAGGCTAATCCTGTAGATGTATGTGTTTTTGTTTCATCGAGTTTCAAATCACAACGGTGCTAAAAAAGTTTTCACTTTAAAAATAATTGATTATATCACAAAAATAGTACCTACCGTTGAGTTGTAGATATAAAAAATGCAATTTTTGACAGTTAATCAGAAATAAAATTTCTTTGATACTTAAAAAAAGTGTGCAATTCACACACGGTAGAAGTGAGAGCTTCAGAAACTAAAGTAGACAAGAGTGAGGAGGCTACGAAGCACCGCACAAAGAGGAGACCGATTATATTATCTCATTCTCTCGTAGGCTAAATCTTGTAGATGTATGTGTTTGTCTCTTTTTAGTGTCACTATTTTTCGTTTTATCGAGTTTCAAATTTCAACGGTGCTAAAGAAGTTTTCACTTCAATATATATAAAAAAAAAAATTTTCCTCAGGGCCTCCTGTGCGGAGCTATTGTAAAAAATAGTAACTAAAATGAGACGCCTATACTATAGGAATTTTAATACATTAAGGCGCCGTATCCCCGCTCAAAAAGAAGAAGATGGAGAGATAGGTAATTACGAATGTTGGAGAGAGCGCGCTAATATTTAAAACGATGAAATTAAAACGAAAATTTTTAAAATAATTAATTAAACATGACTTTTTAAAAATAGAGCTTTAACCTCGTGGGGAACATATAAAAGAACATTTAAATAAACAATGTGAATTTTTCCATACATATAGGTAACTTCTAAAATAAGTGAAATGAACGTGTTAATAATGATTTTCGGAGCATACTTTGCGATTTTTTTCTATCGAAGGAATTTCATATAATTTGGGTTTCGGCGTGGAACACGTCTAGATATTATCTTATAAAATAACACATATTTTTTAAGAGCTTAAAAACTTTAAATATTTAAGGGAGGTATGTAAGAAATCGTTAGAAAATCGGGTAGCGGCGGCTTAGACAAACAAAAAAGATTATAACTACTCGTATTATTTGAACTAATCGGGCTTGGGGCCGCGATCTACTTCAGGATCTTACCGCTCTGCCAGGGCGATCTTTAAAGCGCAAAATATTTTTTTTAGAGATTTTGTCCATTTTTACAGATCGAGGAGGCGTCACGCCATACTGAATGATTTTTTAATACTGAAACTAGAATAATGTAACCTCCCGGGCAAATATATTGAAATTCAAAAGAGATATGCTGTTATATCCGCCCGATTGTCGGCGGACCACTACCTATTGGGAATAGTTTGGATACGGAAAAAATTTGTTCATTTAATTGATATTTTTAAGGTGTGCAGTAGAATTGGTTAACAATATAGTTTGAATATGGAAATAATTCGTTCATTTAGTTTATTCGTTAGGAATAATTGGTTAACAATATCGGCGACACCAGGAAGCTCAGTCCCACCCAGTAAAAACTGCGGATAGCACATCTCTTATATTTCAATATCTTTGCTCCTGGTATAATAAATAGAGTAGGGGCTCAGCAAGTAGGAACTAACTTAAGAAGATAATAAATAATTCGTATAATCAATTCTCCATACGGCGCGGCGTGTAATTATTTGTTTTTTTTTTTTTTAATTTTTTTTATTGAAACATATGACAAGGTTACAATTTTACAACATAATATAAACATCAATATTTCAATCACTCTCCTAATAAAGCAGCTGCAGGACGACTAAAAAAATTTACATTTGTTTAAATAAAAACAAAAAATATTAGTGATTTTATGAGAAAATACAGATAAAAGTTATAAAATATAGGTTAGTTGATAAATGATTCAAAGAATTCATAAGGAAAAAACATATTTCTAAACAATAAGTAATGTTATGAGGTGGTACTAGAGTATTTTAATTTTTTTTATTTTTTATATTTTTCCTAGTTTTCTTCCGATCGTATATCAAGGGGTAATTTATTAAATAATTTTATATCCTTGAATATATAGTGATGCTGTGCTGTTGTGGTTCGTACTAGTGGCACAGTTAGTCCTCCAACAGATATTATTCTTTTGCCAATATTTAATTGTGGTAAATTATTTTTACTAAAGAAATCTTTTTGTATTTGTAGTAGTGCAATTTTGTTATAAATTTTTGTAAGTGGGGGAACCGGGAAATCTTGAAAAACATTTATAGTTGGGTAGTTTATAGGGCTTTTTAAAGATGATTTTTATTAATATTTTTTTAATTGTTTCCAATGGGAGTAGGGTTGATTTATATGCACCCCCCCAAGCCACGATTCCATATTGTAGTACAGAGTGCGCAAGTGCATAATAAATATCTTTTTAGTATTTTTAATGATACAGTATTTCTTAGTCTAAAAAATATATAGATTTAGTTATACTATTTATAAAATTTTGTGAAACTGATCTTACCTCAAATTATCTTCAGGCTTCAAAAAGCAATCAAACATCTGCAGATAACCGGGTTGATTAAACTGCACCTGAAAATAGAAAATATTCCTTAATTATCTTAACGTTGAATCTGACAATCTCGATAAAAATATCTTCCCTATGCCTTCTCCCCCAGCATTCAACCCCCTAAATAGTAAACTACACCATTGATGGCCACCGTGGTTAAGGGGTAAGACTTTCGGCTCGCAATCTGAAGGACGCGGGCTCGAACCCGGCGTGCGCTAATAAATTTTATTTGATTAATTTGTGTTATTTCAGAATTAATTAATTAAAAATAATATAAAGTGTGTTTCCGGCACGTTCCAGTGTGGAAGATACTCTGCGTGTCGCCCTGGTGTAAGACCACCATTAATAATTAAAAAAAATGCTTGAAATGGCTTTAGCCGTGTTTGGTGACCAGATATGAATAGTGAGATACTACCCCACCTTCCTCTTCTCAATATTCTTCCCCTCTCCAAAACTGGGATGCCATAGTATCACTCCATAGGGGACGATGACCCAGAGGGGAGCAGTTGGGACTATTGTGAAGTATTCACATAAAAGAAACAAAAAAATAATAAGAGATTCAGTTTTAATTAACTGCTGCAACGTATATTTTTTATGAATTGTCATCTTCAGTGGAAATTTCATTGTTAGAATAAATTTTAGCTATGTATTTGTACTGCGAAATTGTAAACCGTCCTGACTTTAGCAAGATCATTATTGTCGTTCAAGGACAAATGCCAACAAGTTTTGGGGCGCGAATAGAATTTCGGCGCCCCTCGTTAAAACTGCCGATGTGTAGGTTCAGCTGGAGTGGGCTCTTGAACTCGGGTTCTTCACGGGAAGAGGATCCTACTCCTACTTCTTATTTAAATCGACTACTCCCAGAGAACCCGGTCCAGGACTCGGACCCGAATTCGGAACTCGCAGCCAGTCTCGGAGCTGGAACCCGAATGCTTCCATCGGCGTCCTTGTGTTCGCGGTTAGAGCCACTCGCGAGTCGGAAGTTGTCCCGGGTTCGAGTACTTTTACGGGTTCCGGCTCCGAGGTCCGAATCCGGTCGAACCCAAGCGTCCCGATTGCCGCAACAGCGTGGAAGATACTATCAGTATCGCCCTGGTGTAAGACCACCATTCAGAATTGAAACGTTGCTTGAAAATGGCTTTAGCCGTGTTTGGTGACCAGATCTGAATAGCCAGGTACTTCCCAACCTTCGTCTTCCCCACCTCCTTCCCCTCCCCACTACCTTCAGCCTCACAACATACTCCAATTGGGGATGCCATAGTCTCACTGGCTCCAGACGGGAGCAGTTGAGATTCTTGTGCGGTATTCACTGTAAAAAAAAAAACAGCACACAGTACCCAGTCCGCACCCAAGAACTTGGACATACATTTTTTTTCGTGAATTTTTCCGATGTTTTAATAGCTATTCTGCTATTCGGGGCGGAGAAAAATCCAACAAATCAAAGATCATAAAAATTGGGTTAGCCGTTCTCGACTTATAAATGGTGAAACCAACCCGGTTTGTGGCGGATCAACTATCGGGTCACCTGAATTAAGCCTCTAGTTACGGCCCTGATGGTACAATCACAATATTATGAATACCTGAATCTACTATTTACGATTTGGTTTTTAGGCACGCCATCTTCTCATTTATAAAGTGTTTAATCCAAGCAGGATCTCATCCAAAGGATATTTGGCTAATTAAAAACATAACAACCACCACATATATATATGTGTGATATTCAGAACTTGTACACTTAAACAATCCCATTCTCCTCCTCTCTCCTTCAACGGAAGCAATCTTCCGAACAGAACGTCCATCGATATGCTTGGTGTAACTCTAAGTGACCAGCTCAGGTACGGGGGCTCCATCGAAACCAGAGTTAAGTTAGCCTCTCAGAAACTGGGCGTACTGTACAGGGCCCGCAGATACTTTAATAGTACACAACTGCTAACCCTGTACAAATCGCAAGTGCGCCCCACGGTTGAATTTGGCAGCCACCTCTGGTCTGGAGCTCCAAAATACCTAAAAAAACCCTTGACTCTGTGCAGAAACGGGCGGTCCGTTTGATAGATTCTCCCATCTTAACAGACGGACTGCAATCTTTAGAGCACAGGCGTCAGGTGGGAATGCTGTCCTTGTTCTACCGGTATTACAATGGAAGATGCTCCGAGGAACTAGCGTCATTGATCCCCTCGGCACCGGTGCATAGTCGGGAAACACGCCAAACACGCGCCCAACATTTGTACACGGTTGACATTAGTCACATGAGAACGGGACGTTTCTATGACTCGTTCTTGAGTTCAACGGCTCGGCTGTGGAACGATTTGCCGGCCTCTGTGTTTCCTCCCTCCTACAACATGGGTCTCTTCAAGACCCGTGTTCACTCCTTCCTTTCCTCAAAAAGACCCTCCACACAGCATCTTCAAAGATGACATAGGCCCTGAGGGAAGTTATTTTCCTCAGGGCCTCCTGTGTGGAGTTAATGTAAAAAAAAAAAAAAATTCTTCAAACACCTTGAGAAAAAATTCTTTAAAAAATCCATCCATTATCGAAATTTGTAGGGTCAAAAAATTATCACATGATTTTGGCATTGTACGTAATTTTCGAGGGTTGACTTTACATACAGATATTGTGATCTTATTAGAATCATTAGAATCACATTACAGTAGGCGCCAAAATGATCGATATTTTGATACCAAAGAAATAATAATAATATATCTTTATTGAAAGAAGTTTGTTACATTTATAATTTTTTTTAAAGTACATGTTCAGTGTTAATAGTATACAGTGTTTTATAAATTACAAAAGTAAAGAAAGTTGAAAATTGAAAAAAAATTCGAGTGTGTTTTAGACCACACAATTAAAGTAAAACTTCTGCTCCATCTATATGATAGGAACAGAGAAAGAAAATCTGCGCGCGCACTGCTCTCTCTTGCTCCTAGAGTGTGATGCAGACAATAGGCCTGCACTGTGTAACGTAACTGGCTATGAGAGAAAGAGAGAAAGAAAATGTGTGTACGCACCTCTCTCTCTTGCCCCTACAGTAATATACGTTCGCCGCGCTTTTCGTAACGCTCTCGTCAAGCATTCGCCAGCTTACTCCCGAAGTCAAGCGTGCGTGAAGAAGTTTTACTTCAAAAATACTATTTTTAAAGAACGGAGATTTGTAGTTATATGTTGAGGTTTCTCAAAACCTGGCTCACCAGGCTAGCCTGTGTTGAGGCAGTAATTTGTAATACCTACGAACGGAGGCGTCTACTAATATCTACAGGAATTCCAAAAACTGAACAACAAATCGGACTAATATCTATGAGAACCAAAGTGAGGACGAATATCTAGAGCTCAAACTGCTGACTATTATCTATGAGAACCAAAGTGTGGACGAATATTTACAGCACTGGCAGAGGTTGGGTTAGGTTAGTTATTACGTAATTGAAGTAATTTATGCTTTTCCGTACAACCTCTTGCTCATCTGTAGATATTAGTCCAACCTGCGCTCCATAGATATTAGTCACCACTGGGACCGTCATAGATATTCGCCCGACCTTAGCTCTGTAGATATAAGTCCTCATTCTGAAGTTCATAAATAATTAGTCCAACATATGAGCTGTAGATATTCGTCCGATATACAGGCTGTAGATGTTAGTATCTGGAGTCCCTACGAACATACCTTCACTTATATTCACTCAATAGGTTGGTTGCGTTAATAACCTCGTATTTGGGTAAGTGTACCGGAAAAGGCCCTACCTTTGATACGATTGATTGAAATTTTTCAGTTTTGGCAGCTGTTGTTCATGTTTGAAAAGGTTTTACACATTTACGCATCTACGAATCCGCTCTATGCCCTAATTTAGATTTATTACCGTACAATAAGAGATCGCCCGACAAGATTTTAAAATTTGTAAAAATAAGCACGTTATTAAACCTGTCACTTGTAATCAGAATTTCAGTTGGATAAAATAACAAAAAATCACGTGGTTCCAACAAATATCCGTAGCTCATCGAATTTTCATCTGATTCACTTCATTCCAGTTTTAAATTAAAGAAAATTGAATTTCTCGAACATCGATTTATGAAAAATTATTATTGTTAAGCGTCGATGACACAGAGCGAGTTTACAAGCTACTATCTGGGAAATTCACTATCTGTTAGTAAACTCGCTCAGTGTCATCGTGTTACTTGCTAACTAGCAGATTGTTGACAATCTACTAAAAGAGTTGAAAGGTCGTCAACTTTACTCGCCTACACGCTTGCTCCGCTTGCTCGTGATTGGTTTATTTATGTTTCCAACATGGCTTCCGATAAACAGCTGATTTCGACTGTCAAACATCACAGAATTAGTTCACGCAGGCGTCGTTATTCTTGTTACTGGCGCTAGCAGCGACCTCAGTTTCCTACGCTACTGAGCGAGTGGACAGTGTGTGTCATCATGACAATCTCACTCACCGATTTATCTGCTTTTAAACTAGATAATAACTTGTAAACACGAGCCTTTAGACAAAGTTATTGTAAAATTAAGGTCTTTTTTTGTCAATTTTATTTTTTCGTCCACCATTTTTGCAATCAACAACCTTTTTTTCAATCTGTAGTTCATTTAACTTAATATGGAGGTTAGAGGTTCGGTTTACGTCGAAGAAAAAGTGGGAAAAGTCAATTTACAACCCGTGTAAGTTGAATGATGTTTATTGTCAAGTTAGACGGTGCTAATAAAACTTTCTTATTAGTTGTCGTGAGGAACAATATTAACTAAAGAAACAATTAATTTTAATAATGTTCGAACGATTTAGAAAACTAGCAGGAAAAAATAGCAAATCAAACTAACGATTGAGAGAATCAAACTCAGGATCTACCATTTTACATCTTTACTACTTGAACGTTTTCCCATTGCGAGATTTTCATCCATAAGATATTTTCTGAAAAACAATAATAATAATAATAATATTTGAATGATTTGTATAGCGCCATTTTCGTGAAAAATCATCTCAAGCGCGCTACACAAATTTATGAAACATTTCTACAAAGCTCTACCTTAACTACTTTATTTAAGGAACATAAACAGTCGTAGTAATGTAATACAAAAAGAAGATGACATAAAACAGACCAATTATATTAATGTTCACAGATAGGTATTCAGAAACATAAAACTAACTGAACGTAAACTAAAATATTAAAAAAAAAAACGAGAGCAGCAATTTAAAAAAAAAAATAGTACAATTGAAAATCCAACAAATGATAAACCTATAATACACAACAGTAAATGTGATTATAAAAACAAAGCACTCTTTTTAAGGTGAATTGCCTATTTCAAAAAAATGTATACTTAATTAGACCGCGAAATAGGTACTTGATTTGGGACTAGTAAGGAGAGGAGAGGGATAAGGGAAAGCTGCCACGCAAATAATATAAAAATATTAGGTACAATCATTTTAATTGTAACGAATATGTGTTATTCGCACCTAGAATGTGATACAATGAAATTCTGTAGCGATAGCAACTAGCAGTGAATATGCAGACGTGCTCAGCACGACGTGCTGAGCACGTCTGTCTATATTTGCAAATTTATTGTTATAGTAGTTTAGTTACATGTCCTTTGCATAAATTCATTTTAATTGGAATTGGTGATGCATCTATCAATGTAGAAAAGGGTATTTTGTCTGCTATATCCAATCGCGCCGCGGCGCGTGGAAATTAATTTTGTTTAACAACTCCGGGCAGTTAACTTTTGAGTTAATTATTTTGTACAAGAGCATCTGGTCAGCGACAAGCTTCCTGTTGAGTAGTTTCGTGATTCAAAAATGTTTCTCGATTTCGTCGTAAGAGTTGTATACGTTGATTGATATAAAATTAAGGAATTTGAGAAATCGCTTCTGAACTCTTTTTCTAACCTGTTAACATAAACAATATACCGCGGAATCCAAACCTGTGAACAGTATTCCGAGTGAGGACGAACATGTGAATTATAGAGAATTGTAGGCTAGGGTATTTATGTACACAAAATGGGTTCCAAAAAACTTTTTTTGGTAGTTTCATTGTAAGTTTGTTTAATTTTCAATTAATACATAAATCTATTTTCAGTGAACAGTAGATTTTAGTTTTTGGTGGTGATTTTTCATGGTTTTCATCTTCTGGTGCGGAACTCGGATTTAACTAGAAAAACTTTATTAACGTTCAATACGTTACATTATATTTCTCTTCCCATTCACTATCACTTTTCATTTTGGGTATCACTTAAAAAAAAAAAAAATATATATAGATAACTAAAATATACCTGGAAAAGATATTGAATATGTTTAAATCTTATTATTTTTCAAGGCTCACCTGCAAGCCAGAAAGACTAGGATTTGCGGAAATTGGAAAGCTTTCAGCAAGACGATCTCGTTTATGATCAATAAGTGGTAGGTACATACGGTTTAATTTTTTTTCCGTGAGAAACACATCTACGAGTATTTGGCAACTAATTTACGTGCGTATTAAACTTATCGTGAGTATTTGAAACAAGGTCGATGTGAACAGATTGTCGAAATAATAAATGTTTCAGGGGTACATTTATCATGTTTTTGTTCAACTCGCTCTAATGCAAATTTTCTGATAGGTTTAATAACTGATTAGTTGACAGTATAGTCAAGATAAAATACTTGTATTACAGTTTGTGAAAGTATACTCTATAGTCTATATTATCTTAATCACAATACTTCATCACAAAGTTCTAATAACGGGATTTATCGTGCAAGGCGTAACAAGTGGCCAAAAAAGTTTTGCACCAATTTATTGTTTAAATTCTAATAATACGATGATCAATAATTATAATTGGCTGTCTTCCTATCATCGTGCATGAACTCAACAATTTTTGTTTTAATTATCTGCGGCGTTGTTAACATTGGTGCCACAACAGTATGTCATTCATTTGGCACATTTGGCGGTAAAAAATGGCCTGTTTTAAAAATTCCCGGTCATTATGATTATGCTGCGCTCTTGGTGAATTCTGGGTTTTTTCGTTCTGACAAAACGGGCGAAGAGCTGAACCCAAAACTTGCAAAAATTTTGTAAAATGGAATTTTTCGAATACGTTGAAACGACCGGATTGCATTGAAATATAAATGCAGTTTCAATGTATGTAACTTTTTTGAATCGCAAAGTATAACAAACCAAGCAACCAATTTTTTTTTTTTTTATTAGAAAATAGTTTTTTTTCTTGTTTACATTGCACCTGCAAAGCTACTGCAAGTAGCTTGTCGGCAGGAAAATAGTGTGGACAACAACATGATACAATATACAATGTTTTACAATAGAAGAAAAAAAATATTGCAATTTAATAA
This sequence comes from Limnephilus rhombicus, assembly GCA_929108145.2. Lineage (NCBI taxonomy): Eukaryota > Metazoa > Arthropoda > Insecta > Trichoptera > Limnephilidae > Limnephilus > Limnephilus rhombicus. Next base: position 66,374,738 of record OV815270.1, read on the forward strand.
AAAACATAATAAAAATATAAATAAGTATAAAGAAAAAATAAAATAAAATAAAATAAAATATTAATAATTAAAAATTAAAAATCGAAATTATAACAAACACAATAAAGCATAACAAACCATAGCTTATCGATGGTAAAATTTTATGATTTATTCAAATATATGAAAGTGTTCAATTTCTACAATCTTTAAGTATGATGTGCGACCGGTAGATGTCATCTGATTTTTTTAAAGATTTTTTTCTTTTTCTGGTTTATGTATTATTTTCTTCTTATACTTTATACGGCAGGTTTTCCTTTCTCCAGAGCGGTTCAAGAAAAATCTTTACGTTTAATTCTTCATTTTATTTATTTATGGGACGCACGGGAAAGGACATGCAGGAGAAACAATTTATTTCTTTGAATATGACGTTGCAAGCATGCCGGGAACCAGCTAGTGTTATAATAATAATAATTATTATTATCTAAACCTGGGTCCTATACCACAAAACTTTACAAGTGGAATGGAGACGAGATGTGTCTTCTGAGCAATATGATTGGTCAATTTGTGCAGGTCTCTGTTTCACTCTGCTCAGCTTTGCTTCAATGGAAACGTACCCTTATATAAGGGCACTTAAGACAATTTATTGCAACCAAAGGTTCTACCAAAACCAAATGTATTTTGTAATTTGTATTTTGTATTTGAAATTAAAAAATGGTTAAAATACTGTGTTTTGTATTTCAAATACAAGACTTGAAAGTATTTTGTATTTCGTATTTTAAACACATGCGAAAAAGTGTTTTGTAATTTGTATTTTAATTACAGCAAAATATGTATTTTGCCCAGCCCTGCCTGTATATAAAGATTAGGTACCTTCCTAATATGTTATTTAATTTAATTTTATATATTTACTAATTTTTTCTCTGTGCAATAGTTGTACGATATGCAATATGGAAGAATGGGACTGCGTTATCTTCCTAGTACCTACTGCTGGAATAAAAACTTAAATAAATACAAAATAAAATAGCAATTCATTTTCTGGCGTATACGTGCTTGGTCAAAGTGCAAAATTACAGGTCGCATAAGAAAGTTCCTATGCTAAATAATTTGACAGTAATCGAATTTACGTCAAAACAATCGAATAAGAATCATAATAATATGATAATTTGTGTATTGTGATGCAAATATATTGACTTGTATCGCAATAAAGCAGTTGTTAAACAATTACGAGTATGACTAATAGCAGTCATTATTTTGTCAACGGTAAGCGTACGTGTCAACGACATCATTGTTAGTTCGATGATTTATTTAAAAGTGACTGAATTGGATATACACACCTTAGTTCAGTTGGTAGAGCTGTTTCCATATAAGCTGAAGGTCCTAGGTTCGAGTCCCAGAGGTGCCAATACCTTTTTCTGAATTTTCTGTCTCCATATTTTCGATTGAGTTTCGCTAATATTGTCTTCATTTAATTAAATATTTAAAAAGTTATAGGTATCTACCTAAAGTATTTAGATACACACCGGATTTTTTTTAATAGTAGAGAAATCAAAAGTCTTTCAGCAATTAAGAAAAATGAATTGTATTTGCAACGAAAATTTCTGATTCGTGGAATTAATCTATCTACATACATAAAAAAATTAGGTTCCATAATTTTGTGTTCGCAAATCTCGGAAAGTGATCAATGGATTGAATCAAAATTTTTACAGAACATTGCATTTTAGCAGAAGTATGTTTCTATATATGACGATAAGCTCTGGCGTTGTGAAATTTGTATAATAAAATAATACATGTGGTGCGCGAGTGGTTTGAACACGTGTGTAGGTATTTTATATATTTTAGCGGCAGGGAAGGAAGGCAGTAAGGAGAGGGTAACGAAGGAGGTGGGATTCACGGGAAGGGTGACTAGGGCTGGGAATCGCGGGGAAGGTGTAAGGGGAACGCAGGAGTGGAAGGGGACGCGGGAGGGGAACGGGGACGCAGAAAAAATCTTTGAATGGCATTGCAACGCATGCCGGGAACCAGCTAGTTATTTGTATTTCAGGCATCATTTGTGATATTTGATAAAAAAAACTATCTTCTCCTGCTTTCCGTAAAAAGCAGGAGAAGATAGAAACCTTCGAATTATTTTCCCGTAATTTTTATCGATCTCATACATAAATTTATGAGGATTACCAATTTTATTGTCAATTGATAATCATATTTCCCATATTTGATTCTCTAACAAAAGATAGCAGTCAAAAATAGTGAAAAAAAAACCCGCGAGAGAGAGGAGCTGGGTTCGATTCCCACTGGAGTTTGTTACTTTGTATCTTTTTCTACATCATAATAATATATTTGATAATATTATCTTCTTCAATGATTAAATTACCTTCAGATCACTCAGAGGTACCCTACCTAAATAGAAGGAGTGGTAGAGAAACAAACTGAACCCCGAGGCTTTGCATACAGTTTCTCCTGAGTTTTTCCCACCTACGACGATACATTTTGACTATAACTTATTGAACGTTATTGAATATAACGAATTCCGTTATTTCAATGTTCACACGCATATAATCACGTAGCTAATAAATATATCATAGTGTCTAGTTACATATCGAAATTTCCATATCATAAATAAGCGTGTTGTGATTGCGTGTATCAAATAAAATTGCCCATAATCGCACATTAAAAAGTGATGATTCAAAAATATTGATATGTGGTGATAATTTAAAAAAAAATTCAATGGAAGTAATTTAACTTCGTATTTCCCAACTTTAATGTATACTTTGTTTCACCTTAATTTACAAACCGGCTTCGGTTGAAACGTGGTCTCGATTTTACCGGAGGTAAATTAATTAATTTGAAGGTTAAGTAAGTTATACATAAATTACATATTGGTGGGTTCATTTTTTTGGGGTAAGGACAGATATTTTGATTGAATGCATTGTACTTTCTACGTTATTACATACCTACTTAATATTATAATTGGAATGGTTTCATAAACATTCGACGATTTTCGTTCAAGTATTTAATTTTGAAAATGAAGCATAAGTGGCAACAACCGCTGCGCGCTGGTAAAAAATTAAATAAATAATTGAGTAGGTGGAATCGCATTATAACTACAAGTTTTGTAAAACGACAATAATCACACACCTAGTTACGACGTGCAATGCTTGCCTGTACTTATAGTTAGGTTGATGGTAATACCATCGTACCTTGGACGAATTTATTAACAGACTCTCCTATTCATTAATTCCCGGAGACCACACAATATGAATAAATTTAAAATATAATTAAAAATTTTATCATTATATTTGTACAAATCACATTGATAAGTATGTTTTGAATGAACGCAGGGAAAAATTAAGTGTAAAAAACCACAACATAAAATAACCCCAATAAGTATTAATCTCAACTAGTGGATTTTATTATTATTCCTAACACATATCAATTTTATTTGCAATGAAATCAAATTATGCATCTTTGCTGGTCGTTTATATTGTTACTTCTGAAGTAATTGTGATTGTATTCATGAATTCTAATTAAAGATGATTATCTACGGTCAAAACACTATTATTTTGGCTCTGGCACATGGTGATGAAAATGAATACATCACCATAAACGCAGCATCTCTAAAAATATTGCACATTTATACTTACAGGTGTTAATAAAATAATCTTATGTTTTAATAGAACGATGAAATCATCTGACATACCGACGGTTATCTATGTCTATGCGATGCATGTATAATGGTGCATATGTATTAATGATAAAGACAATAACAGAATTGTTTGAGTGACATTGTCGTATATGTATGTTTTGCTGCGTGATTCTGAAAAAACAGTTTGGTTTCACAGGAGCGTGATATTCTACCACAAAATAAGAGCTTGGTGATAACTGGTAACTTGTTTATTAAATTATTGTGACCGGTCAGTGGTCGAGTTGGCATAGGTTCCACCCAGGCGCCAAATGTTCAAAGTCCTCTATCACGACACGACATAAGCAGTGGTGGTAGTAGGAGGTTTTCAGATGTCAGTTTATTCGTAACCCGGGAAAAAAAGATTTCTGCGATTAATTAAGAATTGACGTTTCGTATAATGGACTGGACTCTCCTGAACTCGTAAATTATTTAAGAATTCACATACCTACAAGGCCAACCAGACTAAACCATTTTTTTCATTTGCCAGCGTGCAGAACCAACCTTAGAAAAAATTTTCCAATCCCCCGTATATGCGCGCAATATAACACGCAATTTAACAATATCGATATTCTTAATAATACTCTTGTGAAATGCCGAAACGAATTCAAGCGTACGACCACAAATGTTAATTAAATTAATGCACAACTATAGAAAAGGTACAGCATGAGCATCTCCTGTCCCCATCCCACCTTCCTCTGCCTCTTGCCCTTTCCTATTCCTTCTTCCTTCTTATATACTTATATATTTTTGTTGTTATTTTCATTTCCATTTAATGGTTATTACCAATTACAATTGTATATTATATCATAATAACCAACATTAGCATAAGAAACTGTTTTGGCTTACCTCATGTTTAACCTCTTGTATAACTCATCCTGTATAAAAATTGCTGTTTGTTTCTTACAATAAATAAATAATTAATTTACTAAGCTGGTAAGTTTTTTTATGGAAAACTCTTTTCTTCAAAAACATTCTTAGTAATTTTTTTTTTTTACATGAGCTCCGCACAGGAGGCCCTGAGGAAAATAATTTCCCTCAGGGCCTATGTCATCTTTGAGGATGCTGTGTGGAGGGTTTTTTAAGGAAAGGAAGGAGAGGAGAGTTCTGGGAAGGAAAAGGGTTTAAGGGGTGGGTAGGAGTCTGGGGTTCAGTATGTCCTGGTCATCCGCCTCCAAGACCTAGACAAACCTCACCCCATGAACCCGGGCACCCCTGCTAAATCATCAAACGTAGCGACTATTAATAAATGCTAAAAAAACCAAAGTAATGCATATAAGATCACCTAATGCCAAATTTCAATTTAATCCTAATATTATATCTCATAATTTTAATTGCATTCATAAAAATATTCTAACTAATTGTAAATGTGAAAGCTTAGAATTAGTTTCGGAATACGTGTATCTTGGTGTTACTGTAGATTGTTTTTTTAAATGGGATAAACATATTAAAAAAAAAACCTGTAAAAGACTCAGATCGATTGCTGGCAGAATGTACACATTAAATTTTTTCCTATCAATTGAAACACTTAAAATAATTTATATGTCACTAGCAGAATCTATTATAAGATATGGATTAACAATATGGGGAAATACTTCTATAACCAATCTGAAACAAGTGCAAGTTGTACAAAACGCAATTGTAAAATTATTGGTCGTACCTAATATTTTCAAACAGAGACAAAATAAACCGTTGCTGTTTCAGAGTGCCAAAATTTTACCTGTTAAGGCAATACTTTGGCACAAAATTATAATTCAGCATATATTTACCCCGCAGCATAAAGAGAAATTAGAACATAAATACAGCACTAGATTCACGCTTAACGACGGGTTAATAGTTCCGAAATTTAACAATAAGTACGGACAGAGAACGTTTGAATATATCATACCGAAGATATTTGATTTATTACCTGACACTATAAAGCAATGTAATTCTATGAATAAGGTTAAATATATGCTGAAAAATTGGCTATCGGAAAAAAAAGATTTATATTGATTTTGATATGTATGAAAAAATGTTGAATCTGTAGGTATAAGATGTAAATTTTAAATTTAAAAAATGTATAAATATGTAACTAAAATATAAGCACCTGTTGACAAGCCGATTCAATCGGCTTAGCAGGACTTGTTTGTTGATTATATTATGTAATATCTATTATTTCAAAAACAAAAAAAAACCACTTGGGGTGACCTATGGCAGAGGTGTTGGTTATCCAATAAAGGTTCCCGGGGCGGCGGTAACCATTCCCGCCTCCCAAATTAAGTAATAAATCAAAGAAAGAATAAACTTGACCACGTGGTTCATTAAGAAGCTTACGAAGCACACGTGTAAATACAAACGTGTAATCAAAATTATAAATGACCTACGCCGACAAAAAAACACGTTTCGAAAAAGGTGGGATACTGAAAAATTGGATCCGAAAAACGACACGACTTGATCATATTATAACCCTGACCCAATTTCTGAAGTCCGAACCCGACAAAACGGGTTTGATCTTCCAACCTTTGTGTCCGAATGCAAGAATGACAAAAACTTACATCTTTAAATTTTCCTAAACAAATTTGCTGGCGTTCTTTGATGCTATCGTCTTCATTATTTCAAGAAAGAGATTACTTTGTTACAATTTCTTCGTAGCACACGTTGGAATATGAAAAATAATTATATTTTCAGCTAACGAAAAGATGGGCAAATTTTTGCTATCTCTTTCAAAATAAAAATATCTACATTATTTTTACATTAGCTCCACATATGAAGCCCTGATGAAAATAATTTCCCTCGGGGTCTATGTCATCTTAGAGGATACTGTGTGGACGGATTTTTAAGGAAAGGAAGTTCTGGGAAGGAAACAGGTATGAGGAGTGGGTAAGAATCTGCAATGCGGTGGGTTGAGATATTCTGGCTGGACAGGATAAAGACCTCCCTCGACCAGTCTCTCTCGATCCTGCCCACCATGCAGCAGGTGGCAGACGCATCGGCCGCCAAGACTTGTACAAATCTCACCCCAGGAACCCCTGCTAAGTCACCAAACGTAGCGAACCACTCGGAACTGTTTCCAATAAATGGTTGCCGGGCGGCGGTACCCATACCCATCTTTCAAATTACTTTGTGATTTCGTCTATTAAGTGCGATCTTGACCATGTTTGTAATCCAATGATCGTCATTGCCGTTTTTTTGTAGAAAATTTTATTAATTAATTGTTAATTTGAGGGATGTTAAAATTTATTTAGAAGACAGTGAGTACCGTCAGGGTGTTCAATTTAATGTTTTACCAAATCAGGCACGAAGTTTAGAAATTGGTCCTAGGACAAGACACTCAAAGAAATTGTGTTTCGAGTATCCTCTGACCCATAATCACTAAAAGGCTAGGTGACCGTGTGAAACCTCGCGAGGTGGCTAAGGGGCCGTTCAAGTATTACGTATCGTTATTTATTTATTATGTATACACTTGGGGGAGGGGGGAGTCTTGTGAAACGTTACTGTGCGTTACGAGGGGGGGGTTCTAACAACGCATTACGTAACATGTTTTTCTTTATTTAGATAAAAAAGTAGTGAATTAAAATCTTACAAGTTGGCAGTCCTTTTCGTTCTCGAAATCTCTTGTTTTATCGCAAACGCGATTAAAACAAGAAAAAAGGTATTTAAGCGACTTTCCAGTACTTTGCGAAACTTAATTGTGACTTTCAGGTAAAAATTGTCACTTAGGCGTTACGTAACGTTTAGGGGGAGGGGGGGGGGGGGTTACGGAAAAACTTTACGGCGCGTTACACGGGGGGGGGGGGTCAAAAATCTTCAAAATTGCGTTACGTAATACTTGAACGCCCCGCCCCCTAGACATCAAGTGTTACCTAGCCTCAATAGGTTATGGAGGAAACAAACAATTTTTAGCATGGTAGTGTGTTTATGAAACCAGCGCTTCACTGGAATGAAACGTTTAAGTCATGAGTACCTACTGAAGACCTTTTGGTAGTGAAGATATTTTCCATTAAGAATTGCGTTATTTTTATCTAAAAAAATATATATTGTCAGGTATTGTTTTATAGTTATTTCAATAAATATTAAAAATTGTTGACGTAAACATAATAAATTAACAAATGAAGGGTCCACTGCAGTAATGATGAATGTTCAAACATATTTAAACATAAGTGAGTAATGTCATTCGGTCACTTGATATATGTAGTTAGTAATCTTGCTTACAAACTTAGCAATAACGCTTTCAGTTCCGAGATATATATGTTTTTAATATTTGGCTACACGGCTAGAAAACTCAACGTCCCAGGTGTTCACGGCAATAATGATAAATTTCCATCAATTAAGAGTCCAGAAAGAACATCCACGGCTCATGTTTCACTGAAATTTTAGTAATAGTCCTTGAGAATCAAGTGTGGTCAACACACCAGTTTCTTTTCGGTCATAAAGGCAGGTATTATAGTATGAGGGAAAATTTAAATTAGCTGGTTTGGTATTTTTACGATGAACTTCCTCATGCTGCAAGAGAATCAGAAGTTTACTTAACCAATCATTTGGACACCTATCATTATTGACTGTAAACACAGTGTGGAAACATAGATAATCATTATAGTACTGATTTTGGAAGACTTACTCAAGATTATATAATTTTTAATTAGCTTATAACACGTAAAGAATGATTATTTTATAAAGAAACTATCTGACCCGGCCACGCGTTGCTGCGGCTAATAAAACACAACGTCATCTACTGGATGGTTATCCAACCTTTATAACCACCGCCGTCTTTAAGTTTATCGCAAAGAGACAGACAGATGCCGCGGAGGACCTTAATTTATAATACGTAGAGATGGTGTGAAAGATTATAATAATGTGCATAAAATGCTTGGGGTAACTAACGTATTTAAGTTAATAAGGATTAATACTGAATCCGTCTAAATAACTTTTCAATTACCGCAATGTAAGTGACCATTTTTTAGAAGATAGAATGGGTATAGTAAGCTATCCGTAAAAGATAGATGTATGCCTTCGCGGACTTTTCTGTAGATCTATAAAAGAGGAATATCCCACTATGCATTGTTTTGTTATATCCCAAAAGGATTAGGCAGCGTTTTCGATGAAAGCTACCGTACGGCTTGATTTTTCCGACAATTCTAACAATTATCGTCATGTTTCAACCAATTTACACAAATCCTTGACAAATTGCATACCTAAACCTTCCCCACGAAACACTCTATCTATTGGTGAAAACCGCATGAAAATCCGTTTAGTGGTTTTCGAGTTTATCGCGAACAGACAGACAAACGACGCGGGGGACTTTAATTTATAATATGTAGAGATAATACTATGATACATGTTCTTTAACTTGAATAAAAAATATTTTCTTATCTTCAGGTCTGACTTTTTTTTCACCGTTTATAAACTTAAAACCCAATTATCTCGAAACAAAAAACCAAAGACATTCATCATCATTGCAGTGGACCTTTCAAATGTAAATGACATTGAAATGATAATACTCTAAATCAGTCCAGTTTTGAAAAACGAAAATGTAAAATTAACTATCAGCCAGAGGTGCAGTTGTCTCTTTCGCTCAGTATTCGGGGGAGTAAGTGCAAAAGTGACAGCAACAGTTTAAAAATACCTATTGTTCAAATGTCTTTGCGACCGAGTTTCCTCAAATTTCTTATTGGAGTACCAACTACTAATTCTAATATTGAAAAAAAACATCAACGCTTGTTCACACAAGAAACTTGTGGAATTTGAAGATAGAATCATGAATCATTTTAACATTTCATTAAATATGACGTATTTTTAATCTTGATGTATTACTTACCAACCGATAGTTTGTCATTATAATAGAAAAGTTGTTCTCGTCTCAACATAGAAGCTTAATATATTTCGTTTTAGATGTAGGTCGATTGTGTATCCGTACCCATTTTAAAAGCTTTATGTGTTTAACGTTACTTGTGTACGTTGCATACTGAATCCCAATCTTCTCCGAATATTACATTTTATAATAAAACAGGAAACGTATAAAGTTAAACAAGCGATGAAAGTGTATAGATTTATTTTGTCAAGTGCTGGTCATCCTTCTCCGGTAAGTGATGTGAAATAAGTAGGTTCAAGTTATTGACACTTGAAGAGCATTGTAAGTAGTTTTACACCATAATCATATTTGTCAGAAGATTTTATCATTAAATAAATAACATTAAATGGCTTGCACATACATATTTTATAAAACCAACATACTGCGACATACTTGATTTCCGAAATGGGCCTGGAGGTCGCCAGTTAAAATCCTGTTGCAAATCATTTTAAGATTTGTAGGTATCAAATGGACGGCCATCGTGGAAGAAGAGTAAGGCTCTCTAGCAATCTGAAGGTCGAAGCTTCCCACTACGTTGAGCCTATCAAAATACTCCAATTGGGTATGCTATAGTCTCAATGGTTTCAGATGGGAGCAGTTGGAACTCCTGTTTGGTATTCACATTTTTTAAATCGAGTGCAGTTCACATGTGGTAGACGTGAAACCTTCGCCACACAATCTCAACCAATAGGAGCCTTGAAAAGTGAGCTCATAATCAAAGAGGCCAATGCGGTAAGGTTTCATTCTGTCTCATTCTCTCGCAGGCTAAATCCTATAGATGTATGTGTTTGTCTCTTTTTAGTGCGGCTCGTTTCCGTTTCATCGAGTTTCAGCGGTGCCAAAGAAGTTTTCATTTCAATAATAATAATAACATACCTATTCTCATTGTTCTAGAGATCTAGAGAGAGACCACCATTTAGAACCGATAGTTGCATGAAATGGCTCCCTACTCCCTACATTTAGTATCCAGATGGGCCAGAATATCCGGGGACTTTCAAACCTTCCCTTCCCTCATCTCCCTCCTCTGTAATTTCTTTCGGTCTCACAATAATCCCAGAATTGGAGATGTCACAGTCACAGGGCAGTTTGGACTACTATATATTAAAATAAATGTTATTTGTAGTGACCGACCGAAGGTTCGATTTCGGTTTCGGCAAGTTTCAAAAAATTTTAGTTCCAAGAAGTAGTTAACATATTTGCAATTTTTATAATTTTTCTTTGGTTTATATTATTTTCTTCACTTCGATTAATATTTTTATTATTTCATTTAACACGTGTAATAAGAAATTTGTGATTGTAAACGCAATTAAAATTAAAATACTCAATTAATGAGGTCCTTCCTTTATAATTTAAGTGTTGATTATTGACAAATTTTGGTCTAAAGAAGTAGTTAACATGTGTTGTTAATCTTTATAATTTTTGTTTGTTTTATAGCAGTTATATTAAAAAACAAACTTTTTTTCCTCATATTTCTACTAATTCTTTTTTTTTTTCATTTAATACGTGTTAACTGTCTGTATACGTGTAAATATATACTGTATATGTATCGTGTTTCAATATTTTTAAACAAAATTTACAAAGACCATAATTCATTTAGGTGTTTCGATAGCACTTTTTTTAAAGGTGAGTAACAATGACATATCTAGCACAAACAGTAGTAGTAAGTACGGTGTTTTATTCATATATGTAGAGGAATATAGATTTTTAATAGATTTTCGTACACACTTTTATTGTAGATACTCTTTTTTATATTTATATCTTTTTCGAAGCTTCTCTGAAAATAAGAGATATTGGTTATTAGTGCTCTTGTGGATTTTCTCAAATATTATGTTAGTAATGCATTTAATTAAACTTTGGTTGTTGGTGAATGGGTAATGTGAAATATTTCTGCATAATGCGTAATATTATTCAAGATCAATGAACTGTTATTTTTTCAATCTGAAATAAGTATTAATCAGAACTACTATAAAGTAGGCAATAAAATTATTTTATTAATAAATATACACAACCCTTAAGGGCCCGCAACCCGAATTTCTACCGATTTCTTACACATCTCCCTTTGAAGTTTTTAAGCTTTTAAAAAAATATATGTTATTTTTGAAGATAATGTCTAGATGCTGCCCGCGCCGAAATCAAATTATGTGTAATTCCCTCGATAGAAAAAAATCGCAAAGTATGCTCCAAAAATTATTAAAAACAAATCTCTTTCTTTTATCTTATAAATTATATTTGTGAAAAAATTCACAATGTTTTTTTAAATGATTCTTAACATGCTCCCCGCGAGATTTTTGCTCTATTTTAAACGAGTCGTGTTTTATTAAATTTTGTCGCTGTAAATGTTAGCGCGCTCCTCTAACATTCATAATTTTGTATCTCTCCATCTTCTTCTTTTCGAGCCCCGTTGCGTAGTCTTAAACAGAAAAAAATATAGTAAAAGATTCTGTTATTTCAAGGAACTGAACCCAGTACCTCAGCCTTACCGGGCTGAGTTAAAAAAATACTGACATAGGTTCATTGGACATACTTTAGCCGGCCCTTCACATATCTAGTTGTTTCGTTCGTGCACAGATATCATTCGGATGGCTCTCCTTTTCATAAGACTTGCTACAATTTTTGATCGAATAGTATGAATATGACGTGTCTTGTAGTTTTATAATGTCATTGGAAAGATGTTTTTAAAATTTTTAAGGGGTCTGCGCTAGTATGTAATAATTGTGAAAGATATATGTATACATGTATTTTTTTACATTAGCTCCACACAGGAGGCCCTGAGGAAAATAATTTCCCTCAGTGCCTTTGTCATATTAGAGGATGCTGTGTGAAGGGTCTTTTTAAGGAAGGGAAGGATAAGAAGTTCTGGGAAGGAAAAGGTATGAGGAGTGGGTAGGAATCTAGAGGTTAGTTTATCCAGGAGTGACGGACGTATGAATCCATCTCTTTAACTGTGGTGCAAGGCGGTGGGTCGAGAGATTCTGGCTGGAGAGGATAAAAGACCTCCCTCAACCAGTCTCTCTTGATCCTGCCTACCACGCAGCAGGTGGGCAGACGCATCGGCTGCCAAGACCTGGACAAACCTCACTCCATGAACCAGGGAACCCCTGCTAAGACACCAAACTTAGCGAACCACTCGGGGTGACCTATGGCAGAGGCGTTGGTTATCCAATAAATGATTCCCGCGGCAGTGGTACCCATACCCGCCTCCCAAATTTGTGAAATTTAAACTGAAAGCAATGCACCACGTCGTGTAACATTAAAAATCGACCCATTAACAATAGCACTCCTTATGTAGAGGGCTATAAGATTTAAACTCCCGTTTAACACCAGTCTCCTATTTTGATTTATGCAAAAAAAAACATTACAAAAATGTATGTTTTATTTTATTTTTAAGTTCAGTCACAAACATTGAAATATTTTACAATAATTTTATTTAGAACTTAGTCTCCTTCAACGGAAGCAATCTTCCGAAGAGGCCTTCCAATGAAAAGCTTGGTGTAACTCAGCTCAAGTTCGGATGCTCCGTAGAAGGCAGAGTTATGTTGGCCTCCTACTCTAGTACGTTGGGTGTACCGTACAGGGCCCTCAAATATTTTAAGAGTACACATCTACTAACCCTGTATAAATTGCAAGAGCGCCCCACGGGGGAAATTGAATTTGGAATCCACCTCTGCTCTGGAGCCCCAAAATATCTGAAAAATCCCTCAACTCTGCAGAAACGTTCGATCCGTTTGATACTCCTTAAATAAACTGCAATTTTTAGAACACACGCGTTGGGTGGGAATGCTGTCCTTGTTATTTTAATGAAAGATGCACCGAGGAACTATCGTTATTGATTTTTTCGGCACAGTCGGGAAATACGCCAAACGCGCACCAACATTTGTACATGGTCGACATTTGTCACATGAGATTAGGGTTGCCATCCGTCCGGGTATCCCCGGATTTGTCCTAGTTTAGAGGGCGGCCGGGGAGCTTCCGGGCGGGGTTTCATTTGATGTCCGGGTTTAAAAAAAAAATTTAAAGTCAAACGTATACGTTTGCCCTGAGGTAGGAACGGTCGTTCTGAAGCCGGTCGGCTTTAAACAAATGTAAAAGTGGTTCAAACAAAGTAACATTGTTTTATTTATCTTTAATTAAAATTAAATTCAATTTCCAAGAATACAGCTGCATTGATTTTTACAAATTCCTTTTAAAAAGAGAAGATATTCTAAAAGCTATCGGAAAGAGTGATATATACAAAAAACTGAAAAGTAAAAAAGGCGAAAGGCTGAGGAAAAAGCTTTCATAGCTAGATAATCAAAAATGTACTTATGAGTGCAATAATTTCTTTTAATTTTTGTAGAGTTATGATAGTTTTTATTACGTAAAAGAAATTTACAATATGGATGTTGATCAAAACTTTAAGGTGATATAAATGAGTATAGTTTTTGGTTATTTTATTCTTAAAAAAATAATAATGTAACGTACACTACAGTAAGTCTAAACTTTAAAAAGTTTCAGTTTTGATTTAACAAGACTGAATTTATTTCATATTGCATTAAGAGATATTTTGTTGTTTAAATGGCTGCTGATAAAAATTTAAAGATATAATTATTATTGAGTTAAAAAAGTTACCTCAAAAATTATAAGACTGAATACTTAAATGGTCTCAGTACTTTCAAGTTTTTTGTTTAAAAATTTAATTGAATTTTGTTAGGCTTAATATTTTGATAAGGTTTTGTTTTCATAACAGAGTATATTAATAATTTGTGTTCTATTTTAAGAATAAAAAAATTCTATCTGATTATTAAAACAATTTGTAATAAACTGTAATAAGATTCTGTTTTGTTAGGTATATTTAAAATGATGATTAAAGATGAGTAAATTTTATTTGAAAATAAATAAAAAGGTGATTTATGACAATTTCAACTGTTTTTTATTACACTGACTATATTTAAAAAAACCTGCTGACATTTCCGGGTTCTTGGCCTAAAATCCGGGGTTTTCACGCGTCTTATCCTGGTTGCCAAATTTAAGAGATGGCAACCCTACATGAGATCGGGTGGTTTCTACAACTCGTTCTTGAGTTCAACACATGACCTCTGTGTTTCCTCCCTCCTACAAAATGGGTCGCTTCAAGACTCGGGTTCACTCCTTCCTTTCCCACAAAAAGACCCTCCACACAGCATCCTCAAAGATGACATAGGCTCTGACGGATGTTTGAAGTGAAAACTTCTTTAGCACCGTTGTGATTTTAAACTCGATGAAACGGAAACGAGCGACACTAAAAAGAAATAAACACATACATCTATAGGATTTAGCCTGTGAGAGAATGAGATAGATTAATCGGTGTCCTCTTTGTGCGGTGCTTCGTAGAATAAAATGTAAAATAATTTTTAAACTTGGTAACAATATTACAATAAATAAACCATACAATTTTCCCATACTCTGCATTAGTCTCATTCTCTCTCTTAGTTTTCTGAAGGTTTCACTTCTACCGCGTGGGAACTGCACACCCTGATTTTGTATTATTTCAAGTGCTTGCCAACATGAAAACTCAAGGAAGGCTAAAATAAATACAATGGATTTCTGAGAATTGTACACAATATTTGATAACAAATAGAGGCATTATTATCTAATGTACCTACTTAGTATCCACTGTCCAATGCTTGTATAATGTCAACAAAAATATTAGCAAGTATTAGAGCTAAGACAAAACACGTTATGCCAAAGATTTGCGAAGAGCAGTGAAGAATTTAACGTTTGTGAAAATTATGCAGAACAAATCATTATAATGCAATTAACGGGGAAAAAATGTCATTAATCATTTTTCTAAAGTACACTTACTCATAAAGTGCGTGCTTCCACGAGAACCACCTTCCAAAAGACTTTGTATTTACAAAACCTATACCATTTCAGTCATCATGACTTCTATAACAGAGTAGCTTTTTTCGTTATTTGTTTTTGGGGTGTTATGCCGTGTTGCGCTACCTCCTTCTTTAGCCAACGTTTCGGACATCGTTGCAGTGTCCATCATCATCTGGCAGATCTGTCGGATCTGCCCTGAAAACAAATAACGAAAATGCTTTTGGCCGTGAAAATCTTAAAACTTATCAGAGTAGCTTTTGTTTGCGAAAAATTCATTTACAAAGCCTGTACCATCTCAGTCATCTCAGACTGTGAAAGAGTATCTTTTGTTTGTGAAAAATTATTTACGAAGCCTGTACCATATCAGTCATTATGACGACCGTTATAGAGTAGCTGTTGTTCATGCAAAATCATTTACAAAGCCTGTGCCATCTTAGTCATGATTACGACCGTAACAGAGTAGCTTTTATTCATGAAAATTCATTTACAAAGCCTGTACCAGTCTCAGTCATGATGACGACTGTAATAGATCAGGTTTGGTTTTCGCAAATTCATTTACAAATTCTTTATCATCTCAGTCGTGATAACGACTGTAATAGAGAAGCTTTGAGTAGCATGATGATGACTGTAAGAGAGCAGCTTTTGTTCACGCAAATTCATTTACAAAACCTATACCATCTCAGTCATGATGACGGCTGTAATAGATCAGGTTTTGTTTGTGCAAGTTCATTTACAAAGTCTGTACCATCTCAGTCGTGATGACGACTGTAATAGATTAGGTTTTGTTTGTACAAAAACGGAATAAAAAATTTAGACCATGGGATAACTATAATATATTAGATTTTATTTGTACAAATCTAACCTAACATAACTTATAGACCGAATTAGACTATACTTTGCTAACACAATGTATATTTCAATCTAACTAATAAAGAATTAAAAAAGTAAAATAAACTTAAATAGAATGGTGTAGCCATATATGCCAAATCTGTTTTCATGTTTTCAATGAAGAAAATATTTCACAGAATTAATTGACTGACTTGAATAATACTCACTTAAATGTTAACACATATTTTATTCAAATACTGACCTCACATTAGGTCACAGACACGTGTGAAAATGTCGCATAGTTAACCGCATGTTTGAAATTAAGGTTTTGTAATATTATTATTGTATAATTATGTCCATCACGCCGAATTTCTCAATATCACGGACGTTTTATGAAAATTTGACCTAAAGTAATGTTAAATCTCTTAAACATAGATTGTGCAATCATTAGAGGCCCCACGATCAGAACAATATCGATTACCAACTTTCGATTGCTAACACACCAGTTTTTGTGTAACTTAACCTGTAAAGAAGAGACCTTTAGGGAAATCGGGTTAAAACATTGATAAACATGATCTTACACATATTTTAAATAGCAAAAATTTCTTGTAATAAACAAAGTTTAGAATTCAGGAAAAGGTCATGATTTTGTACGATTATTTGATCAGCATTTATTTTTTTAGCTTACCGCAATAAAATCAAGTATGCATATGACAAAATTACTAAGAAAGGTTGAATATAAACATAAATCATTTTAAAAATGCTTAGTGGGTGTTAACACTTGCCTTGAAATCAAAAATATGTACCTACGAAATTTATAATCAATTGATTGTGATACAAAAAAATGAGGTTTGTAGGTACTAGGTACCTATTCACAAATTTATGTAAACCATGCAATAACAATTTCATTAAAAAATTTAAATTGATACCCCGCACTTATATCTTTCAAGTACCTACGGCCGTTAAATGTCGTTGTGCAATTTTTTATGAAATTGATAACACGATCCCAAGGTGGAAATAATTTGCTTGTCAAAATAACTATTGGTAACGCCTGGTGTGTGGCACCTTGAAAATACTGCCATCAAGGATGGGGGTCTAAGAAAGGGTATCATTGGAGACGTTAACCTAAAATTAAACTATCCTTACCTAACCTAACCTAACCTAACCTTACCTAACCGCAAGTTAATTCATTAATCTTCAAAGGACATGGGGAAGAAAATGAAGTTCAATATTATTCAATTTGGAAGGCCGGTGGTATCCAACCAACACATCTGCCTTAGGTCACTACGCTACGTTATGTCATCGCTACGTTTCGTGACTTAGCAGGGGTGCCCGGGTCCATTGGGTGAGGTTAGTCCGAGTCTTGGCGGTGACTGTTGAGGTTGAGGGAGTCCTTTTGACCTCACTCGGAACATCGCTTTGCAGCGCAGTGGGAGGGTAGGATTCGTACATCCAACACTTCCTCGACACACTGTCCCCCAGACTCCTACATACCCCTTTCCTTCCAAGAATTTCCTCCCCTTCCTTTCTTAAAAAGATCCACCACACAGCATCGTACTACAAAAAGTACTCGTAGTTTTGTACCTACAAAAAATAATGCGTTATCTATCCTGGGTTATACGAAAATCAACTTTTGGCTATTAGTGGCCGACCCATACCCGTTATAGATCAATTGATATGGGAAGGTACAGACAGAAAACTTCTGACCGTGTTGTGGGAATGAATTTACGTAATGATATTGTTGAGATTGCCGTAGCCATAAACAATGAATGGATAATTCTAATTCTCAATATTCATAGCTCACGGCGTAACAAACTGAGCAAACTTGTTTGATTTGATGCGTACATTTTATGAATTTATTATTCATCTTATTCACACGTCAGATGGCAGTAGGGAGTTGGTACATTGTTTGCTTCGCAAGTGGCAAGGCCACCAGATACTAGATTAACGTCAAAAATTATATTGGTTAAATTCGATTTATGACCGCATTAATGTGCCTGCTTGTGAATATCCGCTTGTTGTTTTTTTAACGCCTTTATCCTTATGTCAATGAAAACGAAACATTAATGTAACTTCGTGAATATCCAATAAACTAAAATTTAAAAACTCACTGAAAATAATAATATATCTTTTATATTTATAAAAATTAATGTTTCTTTCAATTTTTTAAGTAAAACTTCTTTACCCACGCTTGATTTGGGGAGGCTGGCGAATGCGTGACGAGAGCATTACGAAAAGCGAGGCGAACGCTTCGTATGTACTGTAGGGGCAAGAAAGAGAGGTGCGACCACACATTTTCTTTCTTTCTTCCTATCATATAGATGGAGCAGAAGTTTTACTTTAGGTGTGTGGTCTAAAGCACACTCGTTTTTTTATAAGAAAAACTCTCTTTCTATAACTTTTGAAGATTATTCCCATAAATGTAATATATCATTGAAGAAGAAGATAACAATAATAATCTAAACGAAAATATGAAAGAGAACAAGACACAGAAAAATAGAAACGATAATGGTCGCGACGGCCGGCGTAGTCCAGTGGTAAGGTTCTTGACTGGCACTCCGAAGGTCGCGGGATCGAATCCCGGCGTGGCAAATAAATTTTATTTGATTAATTTGTGTTATTTCACAATTATTCATTGAAAAAATAATATAGTATATTTGCTGCACGTTCCAGAGTGGAAGATACTCTCAGTATCGCCCTGGTGTTAGACCACCATTCAGAATTGAAACGTTGCTTGAAATGGCTTTAGCCGTGTTTGGTGACCAGATCTGAATAGCCAGGTACTTCCTCACCTTCCTCTTCCCTATCTCCTTCCCCTCCTCACTACCATCAGCCTCACAACATACCCCAATTGGGGATGCCATAGTCCCACTGGCTCCAGACGGGAGCAGTTGGGACTCTTGTGCGGTATTCATGTAAAAAAAAATACTGGGACACGAACCCAGAACGTGCGCATTTACCAATTCCGCCATTGCCACCTTCTGTCAAACCGTCATATTAGTCGATCTCATTTTTTAAATTTTAGTATTAAAATTTTTTTTTTAATAATTGAAGACAATATTGTTAATTCAAAAATTAGAAATATGAGATTGACTAATATGACGGTTTGACAGAAATTGGCAATGGCGGAATTGGTAAATGCACGTCCCGGTTAACGAGAGGTTCTGGGTTCGTGTCCCGTTTGCGACCATTAACTTTAAATCTGTTTTTTCTGTGTCTTGTTCTGTTTAATATTTTCGTTTCGATTATTATTGTTATCTTCTTCTTCTATGATTTAATGTTTCTTTGTTTGTCCCTTATGGGGGTTCCTAAGTAATTCATCCAATTGCAGTGAAACTTTGGTGATTTGTTGTGCGCGTGCCATAAATAATGGATGGCCCTGTTTCCATATATAAAGGTGAGCCCTGGCGTTATGAAATTTGAATAAAAATTTACAATCGGTGGCGCGCATGTTATTTTTAAAATGTGTGTATTTTATATAGTTTAACAGCAGAGAGAGAATGCGGGAGGGGGAGGGGAATTCGTGTACGCACCACACGGAAAAACAAAAAAAAAATTGTGTATTCGAAACACTTCAATAGACAGACATAAAACACAAATCTTATCTTTCTTACAGTGGCATTGCGTTGCGAGGCACGCCGGGTTCTCGCTAGTTATACATAAAAGCTTTCCTACCTACACCTCTGCCATAGGTCACCCCAAGTGGTTCGCAACGTTTGGTGATTTAGCAGGGGTGCCCGGGTTCATGGGGTGAGGTTTGTCTAGGTCTTGGAGGCGGATGACCGGGACACGCTGAACCCCAGATTCCTACCCACCCCTTAAACCCTTTTCCTTCCCAGAACTCTCCTCTCCTTCCTTTCCTTAAACAAACCCTCTACACAGCATCCCCAAAGATGACATAGGCCCTGATGGAAATTATTTTCCTCAGGGCCTCCTGTGTGGAGCTCATGTAAAAAAAAAAAAAAATTTAGTATTTATTTTAATTTATACTGAAGATGTCGACGATTGAAAACACATTTATCTAAGCTAAATAATACTTTTTTCAAACATGTTACGAATATATTAATTTGTTTGTTTCATTTACCCTAATTAAAACTAATGTATAAATCATTGGTCGATTTTTTACATTCGCCCCACACATGAGGCCTTGAGCAAATAATTCCCCTCAGGGACTCTGTCATATTTAGGGATCATGTGGATGGTGTTTTGAGGAAAGAAAGGCGAGAAGGTTTTGAGAAGGAAAAGGTATGAGGGATGAGTAGGAATATGTGGAAGTGGGTCAGTGTCGAATCCATTCCTCTAAGAGGCGATGTTTAGAGAGAGTCCTGCTGGAGAGGTAAAAAGATCTCCCTCAACCAGTCTCTCCAGATCACTCCTGCCTCGCAGCTCGTGGGCAAATACATCCACCGCAAAGACAAAGAAAAACCCCACCCGTGACCACGGGCACCCCGGTTAAGGCTCTGCAACTGGGCCCGAAAAGAAGAAGATGGAGAGATACGAAATTACGAATGTTAGAGGAGAGCGCTAACATTTACGGCGACAAAATCGATGCGAAAATTGCGAAAATGTTTAATAAAACACGACTCGTTTAAAATAGAGCAAAAGTCTCGCAGGCATTATATTAAGCAGCATTTAAAGAAACACTGTGAATTTTTTTCATACATATAACTGAAACAAACGTGTTAATAATAATTTTTGAAGCATACTTTGCGATTTTTTTCTATCCAGGGAATTTTATATAATTTGCGTTTCGGTGCGGGCAAAGTCTAGATATTATCTCCAAGAATAACATATATTTTTTTAAGAGCTTTAAAACTAACCGTGTTTACGGGAAATATGTAATAAATCGGTACAAATCCGGTTGCGGGCCCTTAAGTCACCAATGGTAACGAACCACTAGGGGTGGCTTGTGGCAAAGGTATTGGTTAACCAACAAATCAGGACCGGAGTCAGGTATGTACAAAAATAAATCATGTTGGTGCGAATGCAGCAGTGATCTTTCGATATCGAGATACGGTAGAAAATGATATTACTCAGGGGCTTGAAAAAGCACGGCGCGGCGGCGTGTCTGAGTTCCAATAAGGCCTTTCTTAAAAGATAGTGCCAGAGTTCCAAAAAGGTCTTTCTAAAAAGATCGTGCCAGAGTTCCAAAAAGTTATTTCCAAAAAGATCGTGTCAGAGTTCCAAAACGGACTTTCTAAAAAGATCGTGCCAGAGTTACAAAAAGGTCTTTCTAAAAAGATCGTGCCAGAGTTCCAAAAGCTTTTTCTAAAAAGATCGTGTCAGAGTTCCAAAACGGTCTTTCTAAAAAGATCGTGCTAGAGTTCCAAAAAAGTCTTTCTAAAAAGATCGTGCCAGGTATATACCGGTTCCCGGGGCGGCGGTACCCATACCCGCCTCCCAAATTGAAAATTTCGTTAAACTCAATCAAAAGTAGGTAAATTTACTGACACATTTCCGTGAGAATGTGCCACATGCATATAAAAAATCCGATAAATAATAAAGTGAAATTGGTTGTGAACGGCACCGATACACCACGATGATTTATGTTCAAATTATTAAAATGGCGTAAAAGAAATTTGAAGACAAAAAAAACGCATAGAGAATTAAAATTAATCAATTGATTACCGGTATTCAACAAATTGATACATAGATAAGCTTAGCAAGTTGTTAAAATTGGGACTTTACCCATTACTTGTGTACGATGCCAGTCATAGTTAATTATGTGGCCTGTAATATCTCCAATTATTATTATTAATTTATTACCAGATTAAAATAAACCATTGCCAGATAATAAACTAGTATAATACGTAAGTCCGTGTAGCACGTATCTCAATGCGTAGAGAATAATGTATGTAATTTCTCCAACAAAAATGTCCACGGACAAGTCGGATATCTAAACCCAAAATAAATTGAAATCTCTATAGATAAGCATTAATAAAAAAAATAGGGTGAAGACAGCACCGCACTTCTGAAAGTTTTTACTTTTTTCTCATTTTCGTTTTTTGATTCTATATAATGTATATAATATTATAATCATTACATCATTTGGTTATCTTTTACATTCACCTGTAACTTACAAAATCTTACAATATTTTTATTTTGATATATTCTGAATGACTGAATAATGCTGTTGAAATGAGATCCCTGAGACGTATGTTTGGTAAAACCATGTATGATCGTGTGAAAAATATGGAGATCCGCAAAGAATGTAAGGCTGATGTAAGCGTAATGAGTAAAAGGGACCCTCAGATGGTTTGGACATGAAGAGCGAATGAACGAAGAAAGTAGTGTAAGAAGAATATATGACGCATGATTATTTATTCATTTAACAGCATTCGAAAATCACACAAATCTGACAAGAGATCTCGCCCAATATCTATCTCGATCGAGACGGATAAATAAAAAATAACCAATGTATTGAGAGCGTGTGGGGATAGGATCTATGACAGAAAAAGGAGTAGAATGACGCGACGCTTCTCGTGAATGACTTGTGCATGGGTGGATAAAAGTTCGATGAGGCTGTAGCGTCATCTGTCGTTCAACAACATAAATAATTTCGTTCTGTTTGAAATACGAACGATTTGTTCGTAAAAAAATACTAAAATCACGATTAAAATGAAAGGGTAGGGGTAGGAAGGTGAAAACTTGGGGTTATAGATATTTTTTAATGCCAAAAAAGAAAAAAGTACGAAAAAAAATTGTTAAAAAAAATAGAAAAAAATTTCTATATTAAAAATTACCTAGCGGTGTGAAATATACTTTACGACCTATTCTCATACCTACCAAATAAACATTAAAAAAATCATAAAAATCAGTCGAGCCGTTTCGGAGGAGTGCGACCACAAACACCGTGACATGTGATTTTTATATATCTACATATGTAGATTAAATCCATTGTTTGATTGTAAAATTGACTCATAATGTTATAATCAATCATCAAAAGATAGGAGCCCTTTTCGTTTTTAAGATACTTCTTTATTACTTTTATTATGTACTATAAAAAAAAAATTAAAAAAAAAAAATTAAAAAAAAGTACCTGGAATTCGAATTTTAACTGCTTTAGGGCACGGAATTTTATGGTTTATTATTTACTAGCAGACCCGGACACACGTTGCTGTGTCTAACGAAACACAATGCCATTACTCAACCTTTAAACCAACACCCATATCAAATCCACAACGCCCGCTTGCCAGCCCACTCACTTTATATATTATATATTTCAACCAATTTACACAAAACCTTGACAAATTATATACCTAAACCTTCCTCATGAATCACTCTATCTATTGGTGAAAACTGCATGAAAATCCATTGCGTAATTTAAAAGATCTAAGCGTACAGAACTTAATTTGAATCTATACTATGTAATAGATTCAAATTAAGTTCTGAAAACTGAGACTTAAAATTATTTCTGAGAGTTAAAATGAATTTTTAGAAAGATTACATAATCTAAATGTGCTCGTAGATGATAAATGAGAATCTTAAAAAAGAAAATTTCGTAAAATAATAGTAATGATAAATAGGCGTAATGTTATAATTTATAATTAGATGTTAAATATTAATAAAATTCAGGCAACGTGCTTTCACAGACACTCAAATAAATAACAGAAGATACGAGTATATACAACCAAATAAAATTAACGTAACAAAAAGTTTAAAAAAAAATAAACATGATGATTTTACTACCGTCTATGTCTGATTTCTAAAAACACTGTGTAATGCCTGGTCAATGCCGGGGACTTCGGCTAGTTATAATATTGGACAAACGCTACTAGCGATTCCCTATTTTTTGTGAGATCGTTATTTGTCGTTACCTGTCAAATTTGTGTGGTTTTTATGACTGTTATTTGCGTTTTCTATGTACAACGTACATTAAATGAGTAAATAACCATGCGTACTTGCAGGAATTCATGTTTAAAACGATCTAAACTAAAATATGTGACGTAAAAATCACACAAATTTGACAGAAGATAACGTCCGTTAGCCAATAACGATCTCACAAAAAATACGGAATCGCTAGGCAGATTAGACAAACGGAAGCTATTCAGAAATTAATATGAAAATTAGTCCGACAAGTCTTGCATCCTGCAAGCAAGCAAGGTGTACTCTGGCCGAATTCAACGTTCAGTTCATCGCAAACATAATTATCGTACCTAGCCTAATTGATATATTCAATAATATTGTAGACTAATATTGTAGTAATAATCAATGCAGATTGACCAGAAATTCGGTGAATGATAATTGCTTTTTTCTAGTTTGACAGGAAGGCATTTCTGAAATGCTATACTTGTATGTATTTTGGAATAATGGAATTATAAAAGTAATTTTTATATATTTTTGAATGTAGCTATAACTTTGTGGTTATCCATTATAGAAAAATGAAACAATACAATTTTGTATAAACCACTTATATAATGCGTAAATCCGACCGGTTTCGGAACAAACGTTCCATCTTCAGGGAAAGCTTATAATAATTTGACAGTTTTATATTGGAAAAACAACTCGTAATTTTGAAATCAGAATCAAAGAACATTTAAGGTGTCTTAATAATAATAATTTTTCTGAGTTCGCTAACCATATCATAGAAAATAACCATAGTTTTGAAAAAAATACAGGGATAAATATTCTTCATATTAATCATAAAGGAAAACGTTTAGATAACTTAGAAGCCTTGGAAATTAAAAAATCCCTTAAAAATAATGAATCTATTATCATCAAACAAAAAATATTGTCTTATAGCCCAATCATGGATTTGTTCCCCTACCCACCCACTCTACACTAATACCTACCCACCCAATCTACAAACTAGCAACGGCTCCACCCCTACCATAATAAAACATTGTTCGAAACTGTCAAATTATTATAAGCTTTCCCTGAAGAAGGAATGTTTGTTCCGAAACCGGTCGGATTTACGCATTATATAAGTGGTTTATACAAAGTTGTATTGTTTCATTTTTCTATAATTTTAATAATTTTGCCGACAACCCGGGCGTTTATTGATATAACATTATCATAACAAGAAAGTATGTAACCCGCCTCACTAGACGATGTCTGTTCTGAGACGGGTACATAATATATTATATGCATAAACACACATACATATACACTACATACACACATACAAACATAAGTAAATAAAATCCACAAAAAATATTGGAAATAATGTACAGATCGACGATTGTGTTTTCTCAGTCATCGGGGCGTCTCAATTTCTTATTTTTTACATTAGCTCCATACAGGAGGCCTTGAAAAAGACAATTTCCCTCAAGGCCTGTATCATCTTTGGGGATGCTGTGTGGAGAGTCTTTTAAGGAAAGGAAGGAGAGGAAGTTCTGGGAAGGAATAAGGTAAGAGGGGTGGGTAGGAATCTGGGGTTTAGTGTATCCGTGCCATCCAGATCCAGGAATCCTCACCAAACGTAGCGAACCGCTTAGGTTGACCTATGGCTGAGGTGTTGGTTATCCATTAAATGATTCCCGGCGCGGCGTTACCCATTCCCGTCTCTGCTGTAGATGTTGTGGATTCAAAAATCTTGAAATGAATAACAATTTTCCCTTAGTTCCTGTTTTAACCGCTTGCTTAGATATCATGGTTTGGCAATCTACTTTTTTTTAAACTTTAGTTTAATTATAATTTTTAACCATATATTTTTATCTTTCTGCAGTATCAAATTCGTTTTGTTTAAAAAGTTTGGTTCATCGTTCGTTGATGTCTTCATTCATGTTTATTCAAATTTCAATGAAAAAAACTCTCGTTTTCCTCGATATTTTTCACGGTCAGCGTTTTTACGCAAATAAAAGTTTTTTTCTGTAAATATTTCGTTCGACGCGTCATTCATTTGTGACATGTGATAATATTGTTACAATGTGTTTCCTTGTTCGACCAGCTTTTACTTTGAATATATATAACTCCAACCATATAAATAGGTACCTACATTGTGTGATGTAGACCCTTAGTATAGACCTGCCCAAAATAAACTAAACGATATTCATTATAGTGGACGTACTAATAATTCATATAAAGATGTAGAAAAATCCGTTGCCTCCCGTGCGTGCGTTGCGGCCGGCGCGGACAGATGGACGCTCACCTTAAAAGTTATTCTCGCATTAAGGATTTATTGTATATATATATATATAATATATACTACAAAAAACAATACGAAATTAAAAATAAACGTAATTGGCCAATAATGCCACGTAGTAACTACTAATTACTAAATCATTAATTAATAACTGATAGTATTAACGCGTCAGGCTAATTTGTTAGAAAGAGAAAACACCACGCTTTATATTCAAATAACCAAAAAAATAATTAAAATATACACCTAAATGAAAACCTAACCATACACGACTGCACATCTAAAAAAACTGCCGGTGCAACCCGCTAACACGGACTCAGGTAATCAAATATTTAGGCATTTACATTGACAACTATTTTAGATGGACAGAACAAATAAATAAAACAGCGGGTAAAGTAAGGAAAATTATATATTTTTTTAAGAACATACGAAACATAATGCCAGTGAAGACTTTAAAAACTATATACTACGCGTTAGGACAATCAATTATCACCAACGGTATAATTGGTTGGGGTGGTGCTGCGAAGACTAATATGGACCCTCTCGACAAAGCGCAAAAGGTAAAAATTAAAGTTATTACTAAAAAACCTTTTAGATTCTCGACAATACAGTTATTTAAAGACTTTGCTGTATTGAACATACACCAACTGTACATCAAAATTATATCTATACATTAACAAAAACACAAACTAAACCATCATACGGCACAACACAATTACGACACAAGACATAGACATCGACACATGACTCCGAAGACAAATACTACATTTGGACAAAGACATTATTACAATTTGGCTCCAAAATGTTTTAATTTAATTGAAAAAGATATAAAAGATATTCTAGTTACAAAAATTCTAAAACGCAAAATTCATACGTGGGTAGTAAACAAGGGTATTGCATACAGCGTGCAGATAACTTGATCAAGCAACACACTCAACGCCTGTATTTTTTCTCTTTTCTTCTTAACTATTTTCATCTATTTATCTCATATCTTTTTTTTTCATTTCTTTATTTTTTTTCTTTAATTTCATTTATCGATTTAAATTAAAATTATACTTTTTATCTTCCAAGATTAAGATATCAAAATTAAATTAAATTCCTGCCACCTCACAACAGGCTCGGTGGTATATACCAAAAAAATATATATACATATATACAGGGTGTTAAAGGACGTACTTGACTTACTTTAACCAGTGATTCCTGACGTTATTTGGAGTAAAAAATGTAAATGAAATTTTGGTCTCCGGTGACATTTTTGATGTTTTTTTTTTTTTTTTTTTTTCTACAAAAACATAAAAAAATGGTAGTTGTTGAGCAGTTGGAGGAAGGTTAAGGGGTTCGTCGGACACCCGGCTGAGTGACCAGTGACGACATGCGGAAGAATTTTTTTTTGTTTGATTTTGAAGAAAAGTTTTTGAAAAAAAAAAAAAAGTCGTCAAAAAAAGTCACCGGAGACCAAAATTTCATTAACATTTTTTACTCCAAATAATGTCAGGAATCACTGGTTAAAGTAAGTCAAGTACGTCCCTTAACACCCTGTATATATGTACATGTAGGTATATTGTTATGTTATTCTTGGTTAATAAATAATAAAAAATAAAAAAAATTAAACCAAAGTTTTGGAACGCAATTCGAAAAAAAATTTAATTTTAGGAATTTTTTATTAATTATTTTTACATGGAACGACAAAAAAGTGAGGTAACATTAACGTTTATAATACATTTGTCTAGGAAAATATGTTCGCCTTTTTTATTTATTTTTTGTTATTTGTAATTTTAGTTAAACGTAAGGTGAACCATTTTTAAAACTTATTTATGTTTGCGTGGAAAATTTTTGTATTTCAAAAATTATATGTGTATTTCAAATTACAAAATTTGAATGCGTATTTTATCACTTTTAAAAACAATTTATAGTATTCGGATATGTTCAAACATATTCCATTTATTTGGATTTTATTGTAAAACGGAAATATTTTGACCCTCTTAAAAAATATAACCAAGGAAATATCCGAAACCAAATTCAGTATCTCATTATTTTAGATTAATGCATATAGGTGATTTTTCACAAAACGGCACTTTAAAAATTATTTAATTATCATTAATGTACATAATTATATCAAAAACGCAATTTTCAATAGATTCGCACTTCAGATTATGCGTGCAATTTTTTTAGAGAATTGTTGCGTAACAGTTACAATCCCCCCCCAATAAATGTGACGAAATGTGATGAATTTCGTATTCCGTAACTATCCATAAATGTACCAATAAAAAATTGCCAAAGATGTGCCATTCAAATAAAAACAAGAAATTTATCAATCTAGGATCAATAATTTATTTTTGTTTTTTTAAGAGCTGTTATTGTGAGAATGCATAAGTCAAATGGTAGTTCCTATCTGCATGGGATTAAAGACACACCTACACAGGTACGTACTTCATTAATTAATAACGCCTTAGACAAATGAAATCATTTTTAAATTTGCAATATCAGATATATGTGTGTTTGAAAATTGACAAATGAAGCGATAAATATTATTTTTTGCAAGCTTTTTTTATTTCAATTATTTGACAAGGAATTTGAGTTTTTTTTCCTTACCGTAGCTCTGACGAAGATATCCTAAATTGTTAAGTAAAGAATATTGATAAAATATCAGGGTCAACGTTTTCTGTACTGAGAACCAGATGTGGTGATACTGAGAAAGAAATCAGTTTTTTCCCGTCTTAACAATACGGCCTTTTGTGTTTCTTTTTTCTTTAGAGGAAATTTCTGTTATTTTTATTTTAGAGGAAAATATATTCAATTTATATCGTTGAGTAGAAAATGAGATTCAGAGAACCACTTAGATTTGCAAATTAAAACAAAATGTTGTTAAATTGGCTGTCAAAATCCCCGTTTTTTTTATGAACTCAAAGATCGTAAGGTTGTGTTACGATTTTTTTCTTTTTGGTTGATTATGAGACTGGTAGAAAAAACAAGGTGTGCCCTGTTTTGAATTTTGATGAAGACAATAATAATATTTATGCACCACCGACTGTTTATTAAAATACTTCGCAAAAATTAAATCTTGGGTCAGGATCCAGAACTACGCGCAATTGTTTGTAATATATAAACAACGTTTTCCAAGAAATAAGGAACTATTAAAATACTTAATACTAATAAAATGTTATTATTCAAGTTAATCAACTTCCGCTATTAGTAATCATGTAAATAATAGCCGTAAAGAATCATCGTAGAACGTATTGAACTTTATCCTAGAATTTTTCCATTGTTAAAAGAAGCAACGAATAAAATTATCATTAAATATGAACTATACATTCTTTTTGTGTCAAATCGGTTTCCGAAAAAAATGCAACACACCTACACCTCGTTGCAGAAGAAATTAATCTTGTCTGGAATTCCGGATATTCGCTAGAGAGAGAAGATGTTCGATGGTGACCCATACATCACGTTTTATACTGTTACAGGTCGAGTTTAGTACATTAAGATAATAATAATAGGTAAGAAGGTAAATCATAAAAAAGCGGTCCATCCGGTTAGTGTGGGATGTTTGGGAATCCAATTTTATTAGGAGTACAGACCACAAACGTGAATTATGTTTTACAACAAAAGTTAGATTTCGATGCGGATATGGGTATCATCACCCCGGGAACCATTTATTGGATAACCAACACCTCTGTCATAGGACACCTCAAGAGGTACGCTACGTTTGGTGACTTAGCTGGGGTGCCCGGGTTCGTGGGGTAAGGTTTGTCTAGGTCTTGGCGGCAGATGGAAGACCTTTTGATCTCTCCAGCAGGACTCTTGTCTATTGTAAAAAAAAAGTTTGATTGGACCCATAATCCATAATCCACGTCTAGATACTTTTTAAGCAAAACATAGATTAAAAATGAAATACAAATTTAACAAAAACTGTTTTAAGGCTTTTCAATTGTTTTAAAGAAAGACAAACATTCATGGAACTCGAATAACCTAACAATATTCGAAAAATCCTACCATCATTGTAGCGAAAAATGTTGCTTGTCAGTGATAGAGGACTAGCTTACAGATGAATTGAGCCCAAGTGGGAACCAGACGTACTTGTACACGCAGCTACAAGCTGAGTTTCAGTGATACACACATTGTCATTGTTTAGATTAATCTTCAAAATCATTCTTTGTTTTAGCCACCACATTTATATTTACTGTCGACAGGTTTCGCAACAACCCTTCCTTCGGCAGGACAACTGATACTGTCGACAGGTTTCGCAACAACCCTTCCTTCGGCAGGACAACTGATACTGTCGACAGGTTTCGCAACAACCCTTCCTTCGGCAGGACAACTGATAAAATTGTTCTTAATTAGTACCATGCGTTATTGTGTTTTATTTATTATTATTATTGTTCGGTGGGAATCTGGAGAGCAACACGACAATTTTCATGACTTTGAAGAACAAAAAAGATTTTGTTATTGTTTTTTATAGGTTTCATCTGTTATTTTGGTATATTTGCATTTATTATTTTCATATTCTAAAACTTATCTCTATTTAAACAAAAAAATGAAAAATGTACAGTTAGTGTGTTCTCACAATAAGGGTCTCAAAAATAAAATCATTTAATTCATAAAAATACAACATAAAATCCTTTTTCTGGAAAATTTCAAAAAAAGTCATTCTGCACCAGGTAGATTTTGAAAGTATTTTCAACGCGGAATGCTATTCTTTGAAAAAAGAAATCTTTTTGTGTTTCAAAATAAGTTAATAAGTTTTTTTTTTCGTTATTTGTTTTAGGGGTGTTATGCCGTGTTGCGCTACATCCTTCTTTAGCCAGCGTTTCGGACAGCGTTGATGATGGACACTGTAACGCTTTCCGAAACGTTGGCTAAAGAAGGAGGTAGCGCAAAACAGTATAACACCCCGAAAACAAATAACGAAAATGCTTTTGGCCGTGAAAATCTAAAAACGGAAGTTAATAAGATAGTTATTTTTTGCGAAAATCGCACAAAAAAACTTTTACAGAACGTTTCGCAATGCCGAGTGAACATAAATAATCGTTGAAGAAGAAGATAATAATAATAATCTAAACGAAAATATGAAAGAGAACAAGACACAAAAAAATAGAAAAATATAATGGAAAACAATTAGTTGAAGACAATATTGTTAATTCTAAAAAAAAAAATATATGAGATTTGGCAGAAGAATTGACGGTTTGGCAGAAGGTGGCAATGGCAAAATTGGTTAATGCGCACTTCTGGTTAGACGAGAGTTAGGGTTCGAGTCCCAGTTGCCACCATTATCTTTTTCTATTTTTCTGTGTCTTGTTCTCATTCATATTTTCGTTTAGATTGTTATTTTTATCTTCTTCTTCAATAATATATTACATTGATATGAATAACCTTCAAAAGTTATAAAAAAATAGTTTTTCTTATAAAAAATCACATAAATAATGGTTACTTAACGATTCAAAAACGGTTATCGTCAGATGAAGGGCAAAATAAATTTTTCAGTACTGTTAAAATAATGCACAGAAAGTAACGTAAATGTAATAAATAATAATAACTTACCGGTATAACCACACGACGCCCTTGATGGAAATTTCACATCCATGAATGTTTTACGTGAACCAAACCACTGCTTTTAGTTCGAATTATATTTAACTATACTTCTTTTGCACCCAACACACGAGTCTCAAACCACTTTAATACTTAAAGAGGAGAAAAACAAATCTGACCAGCGTATAATAATGCGTTCGCGAAGCTCGCCGCGGTGCAACGCAAAATCAAATGTCAAGTTAAAAAAGCGGCAAGAATTTTATAGTAAGCTGTGGACAGCAGCGCTCTGGCGGACAGGTGGCGAACTAACGTAGAACTATATAGTCGCGGCAAAAGTCCGCATCTGAAACCAAATTTGCAATTAAATATAAACGTTTTATTTATTAAATTTATTAGAGTCTTCTCACGGATAATAATTTTATTTTTATTTTGCAGCATTTGTTGCATAATATTTTCTTCACTTGTTACTGGAATTTGACTTGCAACAAATAAATCTCATTCTTTCGCAGGATAAATCTTATGGCTCTACGTGTTTCTCTTTTTAGTGTCGCTTTTTAGTTTTATTGAATTACAATGCTGTTAAAGAATTTTTCACTTCAATAATTTGTGTGCAGTTCAAGGTTGAAGTGAAATCTTAAGAAAACTAAAGTAGGCAAGAGTGGGAAGCACGGGCGTCAGGTTTTAGTTTCGGGGGGGGGGGGTTCAAGAAAATAAAAATAAAAATAAAAAAAAACTCGTGTCGGAGGGGGGGGGGGGTATTGTCGGACTTTGTATTTGTGTTGAAAACTTTTATTTTCTATGTACATTGGTTACTTAATTTTTTTTTAAAGAAAATGAAAGTAACAAATGTATATAGAAAAAAAAACTTTTCAAAACAAAATACATAATAAACGTCAGTTATACATCTTCGTTATTTGTTGTTGGGGTGTTATGCCGTGTTGCGCTACCTCTTTCTTTAGCCAACGTTTCGGACATCGTTGCAGTGTCCATCATCAGGGCAGATCCGGTAGATGTGACACATCAAATAACGAAAATGCTTTTGGCCGTGAAAATCTTAAAAGTCAGTTATACATGTTATAACATTTTAAGCAGTCAAATAATCGCATTTATGCAAGTACGTATTTACCTGACGGTATCACTTATCCTATTATATGTATATTAAACACTTTTTGCTAAGTGGAAAAATAATTTCAAAGTACGTATACACTTACCACTGATTAGAAACGGAATTCCAAATAAAAATCACTTTGCCAAATAAAAATCAACCGCAGTCACCGAAAAATGGAACTTGCAAGTTATTTATTTTTTTTTCTTTCAGAGGTCCCCATTTATCTTTTTAGATACATAATATCATTTTGAGATGTTAGTGTCAAAAATAACATTCTCTTAACTCTCCTTATTTTAATATTATTGGTGTTGATATCTTAACTTTTCGGGGGGGGGGGGGGGGTTGAACCCCCAACCCCCCCCCCCCCCCTGGCTACGCCCATGGTGGAAAGGATCGAAAAAAGAGGAGATGGATTGTCTGTCTGTCTGACTGTCTCATATTCTCGCCGGCTAAATACTATATATCAGTGTTTCTTAACTTGCGGTCCGCGAATATATGTATGGGGGTCCTGTGGACCATTTAACATAATAAATAAATGCCACCAAAAGTGTCGTAATTGCTACGCTTCTTCGTTTGGGGTTGATTTTCCAGTACACGACAATAATAAAAATTGCATATTAGACCCTTTTAACACAGATTTTATTGATATCACTGGCTTGACAATGGCACGGGAAAACTAATTCGTAGACATATGTTGTGATTTCAACGCTTTAAACGTAATTTCAAAGAATCCTCTTCATCAAGTTTTTGGGCGTACTGTACAGGGCCCGTAGATACTTTAATAGTACACAACTGCTAACCCTGTACAAATCGCAAGTGCGCCCCACGGTTGAATTTGGCAGCCACCTCTGGTCTGGAGCTCCAAAATACCTTAAAAAAAACCCTTGACTCTGTGCAGAAACGGGCGGTCCGTTTGATAGATTCTCCCATCTTAACAGACGGACTGCAATCTTTAGAGCACAGGCGTCAGGTGGGAATGCTGTCCTTGTTCTACCGGTATTACAATGGAAGATGCTCCGAGAAACTAGCGTCATTGATCCCCTCGGCACCGGTGCATAGTCGGGAAACACGCCAAACACGCGCCCAACATTTGTACACGGTTGACATTAGTCACATGAGAACGGGTCGTTTCTATGACTCGTTCTTGAGTTCAACGGCTCGGCTGTGGAACGATTTGCCGGCCTCTGTGTTTCCTCCCTCCTACAACATGGGTCTCTTCAAGACCAGTGTTCACTTCTTCCTTTCCTCAAAAAGACCCTCCACACAGCATCTTCAAAGATGACATAGGCCCTGAGGGAAGTTATTTTCCTGCATACTAAAAACAAATACAGAAATAGATTACAAGTAGAATCCGATTTGAGACTACAACTTAGTAGTAATATCAGCCCGAATATCACTAATTTAGTTGCAAAAAACCAACACCAACCTTCATATTAATTAACCGTTAATTAATGTGAAGGTTGATGTTAACTTACTTAAAAAAAAACTTTTATTTTTATTTGTTGTACTAAAATAATAGGTCCGAAATTTATTGATGATTTTTGAAATGAAAACTTATTTAGCACCGTTGTGATTAGAAACTCGATGAATCAAAAAATAGCTACACTAAAAAAAGACAAACACATACTTAGGGTGGGTTTCTTCATTTACCGAGAATGATAAATGCAATGCTAATTGTAAAAGTAAACGATCGAAATTTAAAATTTTCTATGCATTTGACCGTTTACTTTTACAATTAGCATTGCATTTAGCATTCTCGGTAAATGAAGAAACCCACCATTAGAATGAGATAGTGTAATCGCTCTCTTCTTATGCTTCTTAACCTCCGCCCTCTTGTCTACTTTAGTTTGATGAAGGTTTCACTTCTACCGCGTACGAATTGCACACTCTGATTTTTATTTATTAAATGGGTCTTTGAAAAATGTGTTTGTTCCTAAGAGTATGCATAGTTCCATGGTTTGTTCCCTAGGGGTCCGTGGCTGAAAAAGGTTAAGAAACGCTGCTATAGATGTATGTGTTTGTCTCTTTTTAGTGTCGCATTTTCGTTTCATCGAGTTTCAAATCACGACGTTGATAAAGCAGTTTTCATTTCGAAAATATTCGTATTGTGTAATATATAATAGGCGTCTACTAGATATTAGATCAAATTATAAAAAAAAATCTTTTCAATTTAAGATCAAATTATCAAAAAATCATTTCAAATTCGGACAAGCGATATTGGAAACATATTCACATCAGTTCCAATTTGAAAAATGTCACACATGTACGCACAAGGAAAATATACTTTGTTAAATTTGCGTGGCATATTTGTTTATCTTTTTAAACAAAATTACGTGAATTTACTTATATCTAAGCTGTGTACCAGAATAATGATGTTTGGTGATTTAGCAGGGGTGCCGGGTTCATGGGGTAAGTATTGTACAGGTCTTGGCGGCGAATGCGTTTGCCCAATGGGGAGAGACTGGTTGAGGGAGACCTAACCCAGACCTTTTCAGCCGGACTCTCTTGACCCATCGGCTTGCATCGCAATGGGAGGGATGGATTCATACTGCTGTCACTCCTGGACATATTGAAACCCAGATTCCTTCCCACCCCTCATATATTTTTCTTCCCAGAACTTACTCTTCTTCCTTCCCCTAAAAAGCCCATTCACACAGCATCCCAAAGATGGCTTAGGCCCCGAGGGATTTTTTTTGCATTTTGTGGAGATAATGAAATAAAAAAAATAATTACAATGAATAAAAAATATATATTTCAATCTTAAAATATATTTTTACACACTTTTCTTCGTGCCCTCCCGTGTGGGGAATACTTCAGGACATCGCTTAAAAAGTACCAGTTTCGATTAAACAATATGAATTTCTTACAAAGCTATTCTTTGCATAGCTACTTAAAGTTTTTAATTAATCTCATATTTTCGACTTCGACTTTGATCGTTTTTTTTAATGATACACACGAAAGAATTGCTTGCAATTTAATATTATTATTTAAAAAAACTAAATCTAGAAACATTGAGACACCTGAAGATGAAGAGGTCTACTAAATAAAGACCAAAGATGGACGCCATGTGTCTTATGATAGATAATTACACAAAAAAGTGAAAGAAAATCCCTATGACATAATATCACTAAACATCTACAAAAGATATAGAAATACATGCGGCGAAGTCATTAGAAAGGCGAAAGAAATCTACTACAGACACAAAATCCAAGAAAGTAAGAACGATCCCAAAAAAATATGGCAAACTTTAAGAGAAGCCACAAATACGCAAAACGCTAAAGACAAACTGGACATAAGTAAACTTTGCATTGACGGAAAAATTATTGATACCTCAAAAAACCCCAAGCTCGTTGTGGATTACATTAATAATTACTTTACAAATATTGGTTCAAATCTTGCTTCTCGTCTACCAAATTGTGGGAATACTCTACCTGCTGAAGCAGAACTTCAATTTCCCAAAAGAAGTTTCAATTTTCAAACTGTGTCAGGGGAAGAGTTTCTAAAAATAATTAATTCCTTAAAAGAACACTTCTTCTGCTGGGGTTGATGGAATAACAACCAAGATCTTCAAAACGCTGTCTACGGAAATTACATTGCCCCTAGAATACCTAATTAACCTTAGCATCAGTCAAAGACACTTCCCCTCGAACCTGAAACAAGGTATCGTTATTCCCATACATAAAACAGGTAACAAGACAGACATAAACAATTACAGACCAATAACTCTACTGACCAGTCTATCCAAAATATTTGAAAAAATTATCAATGCTCAGTTGGTAAAATTTCTGGTCAGCCATAAAATACTCTCAGAAAGTACCTCAGACGCTATTGCCGCCGTAACTGACTTCATTGTAAAAAACCTCGATAAAAGCAAAAAATGTATTTCCATATTTTTAGACCTTTCCAAAGCCTTTGATACAATATCACCCAGTAAATTAATAAACAAACTTCAAATAATCGGTATTACAGGCAACGAACTTAACTTTTTTAAGAGATACCTTGATGACCGCAAGGAACAAGTGAAAACTTGCGCACTTAAAGTGAAATATCACAAAACTGCGCTATATAAATACTACGTTATTATTATTAAAATAATGAACACACTTAGCAATCAGTGCTCAACTCACTATGGGATACCTCAAGGTAGCATATTCGGACCGTCTTTGTTCCTTTTATATATCAACGACTTATGTAACATTAACATTCAGGGAAAAATAGTTAGTTTTGCCGATGACACTGTTTTACTATTTGAAGCTGACACTTGGCAAGCTGTTTACAAAAAAGCTGAAACGGATATAAACATTATAAAAAAGTGGTTAGATACAAATACGCTCACATTGAACACCGAGAAAACTAAATATGTCACATCAAGCATAAATATAACAGGTCAACCTCATGATGACACCTCTATTAGAATACACACATGTTTAAATTCCGATGAATCTTGTCAGTGTCCCTACATTGAGCGAACTACACAGATGAAGTATCTCGGCCTCACAATTGATCCATATCTCAAATGGAATTTTCACACTCAAATAATTGCAAACAAAATAAGAAAAACCATGCACTTTTTTAGAACGATACGAAACTTTCTCGACTTAAGAAACTTGAAAATGATTTATTTTGCAGTTTGTCAATCTATTATTGAGTATGGTATCATAGCATGGGGAGGCGGTACTGCATCAGC
The DNA here is from genome assembly GCA_929108145.2 of Limnephilus rhombicus. Classification (NCBI taxonomy): domain Eukaryota; kingdom Metazoa; phylum Arthropoda; class Insecta; order Trichoptera; family Limnephilidae; genus Limnephilus; species Limnephilus rhombicus. Next base: position 66,412,291 of record OV815270.1, read on the forward strand.
ACTAGACCCAATCATAAAGGCACAGAAAACTATTATAAAATTAATTCTTAGACTACCTCTAATTACAGATTCGAACTTAATCTTTAATATTATGAATGTGTTTGATGTTCGGCAGATATACGCAAAAACAATCCTCACTCATCTATTCACAAATATACATAAATACTATGAAAAAAGATTAAATACTCGCTGTATTCGAAACAATAACAAAGAATTACTACAAATTCTTATAACTCATACTACTTTTGGTCAACGTAGCTTCAGATACCTTGCAACAAGACTTTACAACATTCTTCCAATTAGTATAAAAAATGTGATTCACAAAAAAATTTCAAAAAAAACATAAAAGTTTGGATAAAAAATAATGATAGGGCATTTACCGGTGCACTCACTCAAATTCGAAATTAGTAATGAACCAATGCTATCACTATTGCACCTATGTTATTGTTATTATTAATGCAACCAATCTATTGTGCGATTATTTTCTAATATAGGTGTAGGTATTTTCACAGAATTATAAATCGACGTAAAATTACTGCCTCAACACAGGCTAGCCTAGTGAGGCAGGTTACGAGAAACCTACGTTTATAATTATAAATCTCTATTCTTTAAGTACCTACGTATATATGTATATTGTTTACCATTATTAACTTTTGTACTTATGCAACTTTTAAACTATTGTATACTTTTTTTTGTAGTTATAAATCTTTAAATTTTTGTTCAATAAAGATAAATTATTATTATTATTATTATTATATCAGAAAATGATAAAATATGTTCTTTAAGAAAAATAATATAGCAATGCCAAATTTTTCAAATTGACCTACTTCTGCATAAAATGCCGGCAGTAGATTTAGAGGGAAGATGTTCAGTGGATTGCCCTAGAAAAATCCGAGGAAAAAACTCCAGAGAAGAATTACAGTGGCGTGAATTGCACGGACTAATATTACACTGCCAGAATTACACACGGACGAAAATGCCTCCAAACGCCTTCATATTCCCTAGATCAAATCCTAAACAGGCACCAGGACACAAAAAAAATTGTCTTTTTTATTTTATTTTCTGAAAGATGCAATTGTTAAGAAAGCCCTCACCAAATGAGCATTATTAACAAATGCATCTTTCAGAAAATGACATAGAAAATAAAATAAAAATTGCAGTGTCCTGGCGCCTTAAAGCCTTGTTTAGGATTTGATCCAGGGAACATGGAGGCGTTTGGAGGCCCCCAGTACCAGAGGCCCCTAGGACCAGAGGCCCGTGTGAACTGAATAAAAAGCTTGTAAAATTACATCAACTTTTTAAACTAGGCTGGGCCTCATTCAGCTTTGCCGCCCCGGGCCTCTGGCGGGCTTAGTCCGCCACTGCTCAAACCCTCAAAGAAACAGATTATGTTTTGACGTATGTTATTCTAGTAGGTGTAATTTATGTAGGTTAATTCTATATATGTTTTTTTTTTTTACTTGAAATTTAAAAGAATGTAATACGTACATGTGTATATCCGTACATGTGCGTATATATATTATTTTTCCACTTTACGTCTGGTGTTTTTTAATTTTTTTTTTGTTTTTTTTTTGTATATATATTTTTTTTTATTATTATTTATTGAAACATTTATTATAATTACAATTTTATAACTAAATATTTTTTTTACAGGTTTTTTTTTTACTACCCTTCCATTTAAAGCATTTGCTTGTGTATGGAAGGGGAGTGTACATAAATGCTATTAGTTATTAGTTAGGTATAAGTTAGTACTTAAATAATTAATTGTATATAAATATATGTGAGCTGCAGTATTTATTTGATAATGGTGTGTGTTTTTTTTTTTTAAAGAAAGAATGTTATGGAGAACTAAGATATTTGTAAGATTAGTTGACAGTAGTTCTTTTCTTAAGAACATCTTTAAAATGTCTCTTGACAGAGAGCAGCATTCGGGCCTTATCATTGATGCTTCTGATTTCCTCTGGTAGACGATTGAAAAAAGTTCTTTCCTGATAAGTATAATGATGCTGTGCAAAAGACGTATTTAGTTTTGGGCATAGAAAAACATGTTTAAGTCGAGTTCTGTTTTCATTTAAAAATGGATATTTATCTTTTTCTTTTATTATTTGAATTACTGAATTTTTAATGTATAAATCTTTAAATGTGGGTACTTGAAATTCTTCAAACAGGCGTTCTGTTGGGTAGTCAAAGGATTTTTTTAATATAATTTTAATAATTGTTCTTTGTACAATTTCTATTGGAAGAAGGTTACATTTATACGCGGATCCCCAACTAATAATAGCGTATTGTAGAGTGGATTGAACTAAGGCATAGTAGATTAAATATAGATTTTTTATCGACAGAAAATTTCTAATTCTTAAAAATATATATATTAATTTTCTGATTTTGTTTACTACTTGACATATTTGTTCCTTCCATTTCAGATTTTTATCGATAATTACGCCGAGATATTTAATTTTATTTGTTGTTTTTAATATTGTACAGTTTGATTTGCAATAATGTTGGTTATGAATTTTAGTGTTATCGTGTATGACAATGTTAAAATTTTTGGGAGCGTCGTTTGGATGGATTGCAAATGGAATCACAAATGTCTTTTCACTATTTAGTGATAGTAAATTAGTGTCGAAAAAAATCTTAAGCGTATTGATGTCTTCTGTGGCCTGTAATTCTACATTTTCCCAAGTATTTTCACTTATTATTAAAACTGTATCGTCGGCGTATGATGTAATTTGACCATGTAGATGTTGAAAAAAAATATACATATATGGTAAAAAGGATTGGTCCAAGCACTGTACCTTGGGGGATTCCAAAGCTTGAAATCTCTTGATCACTATTAATACGATTGATTTTTACCACTTGAGGGCGGTTTTTTAAGTAGTTGGTGATCCATTTAATCGCGTTGCCTTTTATGCCAATATCATTTAATTTTTTTAATAGTATCTCATGGGATATGCTATCGAAAGCCTTTCTGAGGTCAATAAATATGCCCGCACATTTTTTACCTTTATCTAATGATTCGTAAATGTATGAAGTTACGTTAGCAATTGCATCTTGTGTGCTGAGTGATTTAATAAAACCAAACTGGTTTTTGTGTAGTATTTTATTACTATCTAGGAAATTTACCAATTGTTTTTTTACTATTTTTTCAAAGATCTTTCCTATGTTAGAAATTAGACAAATTGGGCGATAATTCGTTACTTGGTGTGGATCACCAGATTTGTAAATAGGTGAGATTATTGTGTTTTTGTAGTTCATTGGAAATATTCCTTTCGTTAAACTCAAGTTTATTAAATGAGTGATGGGTTTTATTAAGTAAGATTTCATAGATTTTAACATGTGTGCCGTAATAGAATCAAAACCGGGAGACGAACCTCCTTTCATATTTTCTATTATTTTTAAGATTTCACATTCTGTTGTTATTTCAAATGTTGAAAGTATATTACGTTTCTGTAAATTTTTATTTTTATGTTTTTCCGGGTTAGAAGGTTTATGAATATTTTTCGCAAGATTTTTTCCAACATTTGCAAAGAAGGAATTAAATATGTTTGCACATTGTTTAGGCTGTAAATTGGCATCTATAATTTTTTTATCATGTTCGATGTACTTAATATTTTGTGTTTTTTTTGTATTGTCTATGGCCAAATTCACAGTTTTCCACATTTGTTTATGGTTATTTTCTGAAGATAATATTTTATTTTTAAAAAACTCTTCCTTACTTTTTTTAATATAAGATGTTAATTTATTTTTATATTTTTTATAAAAAATATATGCTTTTTCATCATGGGGATTTTTTAAAGTTGTTTTATAAAGTTTTTCTTTGTTTCTGATAGATATTATAAGTCCTTTGGTAATCCAAGGTTTTAAACATCTTAATTTTGATTTTATGTGTATTATTATTTCAGTTGTCGAATTTTTAATGTGTTGTGACAGGATTTTTTCAAAGTTAGTCGAACATATTTCAGTATCATCACTCTTTAAAACATTGTTCCAATCTTCCTTTTTAAGTTTTTCAGAGAGAATAGTCATGTCTATTGTTGATTTTTTGGGTATTAAATTATGTTTTTTATGTTTAATATTATTATTATACAGTAGTAAGCATGAATGGTGATCAGTTATGTTAGTTTTCCAAACAATTGATTTTAGTTTGTGAAGATCTTTAATGTTTACGTTTGTCCAAATGTGATCTAAACAAGATGGAGTATGTTCTTTTATTTCTCTAGTATTTTTATTTATGCAAGATATGAAATTTTGTTCAGTCATACAATTGATGTATTCAATTTTGTTATTATTTTCTATTTTTTCATTAATGTTCACATTAAAATCACCCACCACGAAGCAGAGTTTATTTTTTAATTTTAATAATATGTATTTGAGGTCATTAATAAACGTAATAATACTCGAGCCATGCGTTCTATAGATAGCTATTAAATGATATATTGATTTGCCGAGTTTGAAATGTACTTCGATGCAGTTTACCAAATGTATTGGGTGTTCTATAATGTTAACAATACTAAATTTATTATTTGCAAATATTATTATTCCCGAGTTTTTGTTGATATCTACTTTGGTAGAAATATAATTGTACTCAGGTAAGTGATAAGACGGTGACTCAGCGTTCGTAAATGTTTCGGTTAACACTATGAAGTCGGGCTTTTTAATTAAATTATTTATTTTTAGAATTAGTTCATCTAAATTTTTCTGAATGCTACGGATGTTTATGTGCATAATAATTATATCATTGATGTTTTTAGAAATAATTTTGTTACATGAATCAGTACAAATACATTCATATTCTTGAATTTTAATATTTAATTCTAATTCGCTATTTAAGAAATCATCCATTTAATTAATGAATTTTTGGTTGTATTTTGCAATATTATATATAAGTTTTTTTTAATCAATGTCATAGTTTATTCTTTCTTTGGCTAATTTAAGCATGTAAGAACGAAACTTACATGTTTCGCTGTTTGTTCGGTGGTCTATTTCATTCATTTTACTGTTGAAGGAGTTTATTTCTTTCTTCTTGTTAGCTGAGTGACAGTTAGCGCATTTGGGCGGCAGTTCCAGGGATTTACACTCGGAGATGGGATGATCTTCTGAACAGTGCTTGCATGTTGGTTTATTCATTTTATTGTAGCATTTTTGTGCTGTGTGTCCGAATCTTTGACAATGGAAACATTGGGTAAGAACGTTACAATCGGTTACATAGATTCTCATGAATCCTAGATGAATTTTTTTTCTATTTATAAGATGTAGTCTCAATTCTGGATTTGTTTGGAGAATTAAGTTTTTGCTGTTAGTTTTTTTGTTCGTAATGATGGCTTTAACTTCTAATATTTTTTTATCTTGGTATTTTTCACATATCATTTTGATGTCGTTGTTTTGTTCAATTATGTCTTCTAAGAATTCTTTTTCGGTATAGTCTTTGTCAAGTCCTTTGAATATTACGCATGGATCCGTTTTCACAAGTACCTCCGCTATTATGGTTTTGTCGACTTCATTTATCTTATCTTTTAATTTTTTTGCCTCTTCTTTTTCTGGGCATGTTATTATAATGTTTTTTTTTTGTTTTTTTAATTTCACTTACTCGAATTCCCAACTGCGATATTTTGATTTTTTGTATTTTCTCTTTTATTTTTTCAGTGTCTTCTTCTTTTAAGCTTTTTATAATTATAGGAAATCGTTTTTCTTGCGTTTGTGGTATTAAGTTTTTTACTGCCGAAGAGTATGAAAACGAGTTTTTTTGTGTTTGGTTTTTTTCTTGAATTTCACATTTTTCTTGTAATTTAGCTAATTCTATTTCCATGTGGGATATCATTTCCATGATGTTATTTATTTCTTTCATCATTTTTGATTTGGTTTCTTTGGTAAGTTTATTTTCTTCTATGATTGTATGTAAGTCGCTTATGTTTTGTTTCGCCTTAGTAATGAAGGCATGCGGATCAACCGCTTCCTCCATTTTCACGGGTTATGAATTATTTTATTTTCGGTTAATTTATATACTTTTAAAGTTTGTCTGGGTTTGAAAGTGTTATTTTATTTATCGCCGCTCACTCGCGTCCAACACCGTTAGAGGTTTAGGCGACACTGATATTAAAAAAAATATATAGCCATAAAACTGGCACACTATATTTTACTATTTTTTTGTGAGTTCTATCACTTTACTTTTATCTTACTTTTACTTGTTTTTTTATTTATTAATGTAATATTATTTCTCGATCCTACATCTGGTGATTTTCAGTTTTCATCATTATAATTATATATTTATTTTTTCTACTTTCATTGTTTTTTATCTTATCTTATCTGTCTGTATCTTTTATGTATCACACAGTATTAGACAGTATATACAGACTATGTTTAGATTGTTTATCTAGTTCCTATCTTTGTAATATTAGGCAAAAAAAGTTAATAATTATTAATATATTAATATCGGTTTAGTGGTTTAGGTGTGAAAGCGTAACAAACAAACACACGCAGTTTCGCATTTATAATATTAGTATGGATGGATATCTAATTAATATTACTACCAGGACCGGGAAAGCGCCGGCGCCGTGGAGCGTGGAGCCGAGGAACTAATAATAATAATAATAATAATTTTATTTTAGTAATTTGTACATTTAAGTTTACAAATTTCTAATTGATAATAATATTTCATATTCACTATATTTTTTCAAGTTTATGTAGCTCCTACAATACATCTTGAACTTTGCAATTGGTGTGGACTTTAAAGTTTCTGGTAGTGTGTTATACAACTTCATTCCCTTGTACAGTAGACTGTTCTGCGTATTCGCTTTGTCCTTTTTTTGTAGCCTAATTTCCTTGCACGTCCTTGTGTTATATCTGTGAATGTCTTTATTGTATAAAATTTTATTTGAGAAGTATTTTGGTAACGTGTTGTTCAATATTTTGTGAATAAATACCATCGTGTTCAAGGTCAGCATCTGTTTCACGGTCAACCAATTTAGTTCCTTTAACATTTTAATAATTTTTGAAAATCTGTTTCGTCGAAGAATTATTCTCATTGCCCTGTTTTGGAGAATTTTAACTTATTTTGTTCTCTTTCGTTACATAGGAAAAGTATACTTGAGCAGTAGTTGAATATTAGTTAGTAGTATCTTTTTGCCAATTTTCTTTTGGGTGTATTCAGCATGTCTATTGAAGTTTAGTTTCGAATCTAATATAACTCCTAAGTATTTCATTTCAGTAACATTTTCAATAATTTCACCATCAATTTTAATTTTGCTTTCACTGGATGTCTTCTTGTATCCAATCACCATACATTTTGTTTTTTTTTGTATTTAATTTAAGCTTATTTATTTTTAGCCATCTTGATACATCATTTAGTTCATTATTTAAAATGTGTATTAGTTCTTCATAGTTATCTCCAATTAGGTATATTAGTGTATCATCGGCAAATAGTCGTACTTTGCATTTTGAAAATATTTTCACCATGTCATTAATATAGAGTATGAACAATAGAGGTCCAAGGACCGATCCCTGTGGTACTCCTAACTTATTTTCCATTGGTTTTGAAAATTGATTATTTATTTTTGTTACCTGCTTTCTGTCTCTCAAATACTCTTGTATTAATTTAATGGCTACAGATGAGAAACCAATTTCTTTAAGCTTTCTTATTAGTATGTCTCGATCTATAGTTTCGAATGCCCTTTGAAAATCCAAAAATATTTCTAAGATAAATTTATTATTATTCATTCCTTCCTTCCATTCTTCGACAATTACGTTTAATGCTGTTTCACATAAGTTATTAGATCTGAACCCTGATTGCTCTTGGTATAAAATATCGTGTTTATCTAGATATTGCAAAATTTGTTCTTTTATTATAACTTCAAGAATCTGCTCATATTTTGGTAAGGTGTTGATTGGTCGAAATTCTTCACATTTTCTGGTATTTTTAACCTTTGGAACCGGTATAATAGTAGATAGTTTCCATGACTGTGGAAATTTTCCTTCTTCAATCGTCTCATTGATAATATTTAATAGAGTAGATCCAATTACTGGAAAAGCATCTCTTATTTTACTAATAGTTAATCCATCAGAACTATTCTTTGATTTTATTTTGTTTAAAATGTTAAATAAATATTCTGCATTTATTTTTCTGAAGACCAATGATTCTTTGTTTGGGTCGATATTATCACTTGTGGGATTAACAGCAATGTTGGGTATTAATTTGTTAATTTGAATGATACTTTCAATAAAATATTTATTAAAGTTATTAGCCATGTTTTCTTCGTTTATCTCTTTTGGAAAGTTAACAATTTTTATGTCGTCTTTGTTTTCGCCATGTAGTAATTCTTTTATGCTTTTCCAAATTTTTTTGGGATCCCCTTCTTCTGAGTTTATTTTATTTTTTATGTACTCATTATGCGTTCTTTTTATGTCTTTGGAGTATTTGTTTCTCGCTTTTTTGTAGTTATCCCAATCCGTAATACTATTAGTAAGGCATGCTCTTTTGTAAAATGCATCTCTATCGTGCTGCATTGTACGTAGTTCGCTTGTGTACCATTTATTATTGTTTCTTTTATGTATCTTCTGTTCTGGAACAACTTTATCAATAGATTTTTTTAAGTTAAATATCATCTGGTCAGCTTTTTGGTTATATTCCATTTGATTTATTCCATTCCAATTAATAGTCTCTAAGGATTGAATGAAAATTTCCTTATTGTATTTTTTGTAATTTTTAAATGTTGTTATTTGTGTTTCGTTACTGGAGTTGCATTTTTCTCTGTCATTTATTAGAATTTGAATGATGTTATGGTCGGTAATTTTAGGATTATCTAGTACATTAATATTTAAGTTGAATTTATTTGAGATTACCAGATCAATCGTCGTTTTTGAGATATTTGTAATTCGTGTAAAATCTTTGACTAATTGTTTCATCCCTGCAGCTTGTATAATAGATTTCAGTTTTTTTGTGTATATGTCTGCATTTGCTTTAACATTTATATTAAAATCTCCAGCTATAACGTTTATATTTTCATCTTGTAAATTTTCCATGCACCATCTTTGAAAATATGTTAAAAAGTCGCATTTGCTTGTGTTTGGTGATCTATAAATTACAGTATATACACCTTTCTTGGTTCCTGATTTAATGGTGATGGCTAAGATCCAACAATGTTTTTCAAATTGATTGTTCGATATTACTTCATATGGAATTTTATTGCTTAAGAGAATCATCACTCCTCCTGTATGTCGACTATGTGAGTCGCAACGGATGGTATTATAATGTTCAAATCTAATTTCACCATCTTGAATATCTTCAGTAACATGTGTTTCACTCATCATAAGCATAAAAGGTTTCTTCTCCTCTAAAAGTATTTTTACCTCTTCGTAATGTGCCATGATGCTTTGTATATTCAGGTACATAATTTCATCTTTCTCGTAACTTTTTTTTATAAAAAAGAGATTCTGCTCATTTTTGCTTCTAGTTTTCTTTTATAAATTGGGCATTCCTTGCTCATGGCTGAGTGACCACTATTTAGTTTCAGTCCTAATCTATTGCTAGTCATTATACAATTGATGCACTGAATATCCTCATCGGTGCAATCTTTAACATCATGATGTTTTGCGCATTTTGAACAAGATTTTAGGTTTCTGCAATCTATAGCCTTGTGATTAAACCCATTACATTTAAAACATCTCATGATATTTAAATTATCAAAAACCCTGCATCTGTCCCATCCAATATTTATTTTTTCTTCTTTTAACATCCTGTGGTATGTCTTTCCGTCAACGTCAGCATATATGGTGTAGCTTGTTTGATTTCGTAGATTTTTTGTTTCTTTTACAAATGTTACTTTTATTTTTGAGTGCTGTTCAAAAATAAACTCATTTTGACATTTAATTTTCCTTTCCATTTCTTCAAAAGAATATTTTTCGTTTAAGCCTATTATTTTGACAGATGGATTTTTTTCTTGAGGGATTTTTACATCATATTTGTCACCTATCTTTGAAATTATTTGCTCCTCCATCTTTTGTATTGCAGCTACGTTCTTGCACTCCACTATTACTGCCCCTTATTTAAAATTTCTAATTCCAGTAACACCAAAATTAACAGGATCTATGTTTTGTTTTATTTCATCTTTTGTTACTATATTTTTTTGATCCTTATCTTTCAGCTTAATAATGATGACAGGTTCATGTTTTTTACATTTACTTGGTTCTTCAATAGATTTACCATACTTCGTAATTTCAGCATACGATTTAGACTCAATATTTAATTTTAAATCTTCAATGTTCTTATCAATTTTATATAATGACTGATACAATCTGTCGAGTCCCTCCCCTTCTTTGGTAGTTGGTGCCTTGTATTTTTGGACCATGGCTTCAATATGGTTCAACATTTCACACATTGCCTCAGTTAGGGAGGTTTTTTGATCCTTTGACAAGATGTTAGATGTTAATGTCTTATTAAAATGTTTCATTAATTTTTTTGCATTTTTTAACCTCTCTTCTGGAGTTAGGGAAGTCATTTTAAATTATTAACTTTTATTTAATAAAAATAAATAAATATTATTTTAATTTTTATAACTATCACCATCTATTGGGCAATAGTTGTATTAAAATATTTTCTTTTTGCAGATTACGCATGCATTGCCATCTGTTGATCAGTAGAGTAACTTAATTAATTTTATTACTGTATGTAGGTATTTACTGCCCTCTATTGAAAGGTAGCATAAATATACCATATGTAGGTAAACCATACAAGTTATTCAAAATCACAGTTATTTGACTTTATAAAATCAGTTTCTCTTATGAAAATGGTTCAGTACGTACATAATATTAGCCCCAGAATTACCGCAGCACAGTGATGCACTGCTACACCAGTTTTTAATGATCAAAATAAACTTTTTTGCGTATTTTTGTACTATTTTTACGGAGCAAAATTAAACTTGACGTCTGGCACTAACTGTTGTTGTTGTCGTTGCGCTTATAATACCGAACACCTAATACGGTACCGCGCGTTTTCATCCCGCGACCAAACATCCACGACACCATATCCTCCGACAAAATGGTGACCGGACAAGTCAGAATGAAACCAACTCAGAACCACCTCAGAAAAATCATTAAAAGTTATGAAAACAATTGGTTAAATAGGTTACGTTAGATTAGGGTTACGGGCTATTAAGTAAGTAAGTAAATAGGTAGATGGAACCGAAAGAGTATTACGTAACTCAATTTTTGAAGATTTTTGACCCCCCACCCCCCTTAAACGTTACGTAACGCCCAAGTGACAATTTTAATTTTTACCTGAAAGTCACAATTAAGTTGCGCAAAGTACTGGAAAGTCACTTAAATACTTTTTTCTTGTTTTAATCGCGTTTGCGGCAATAAATAAAACAAGAGATTTCGAGAACGAAAAGGGTTGCCAACTTGGATTAATTTATTAATTAATTTATTAGGGGGCTAGAATTCCAACAATCCATGCGCTTGATAGCTGCAAGACGAGTGGTTATCTGGGCCCCTACATAGTTAAGTAAATTGAAATACGTGTATAAAAAGATATTTAATTTAATTTATCGGGGGGCTAGAATTCCAATAATCCATGCGCTTGATAGCTGCAAGACGAGTTGTTATCTAGCCTCCTAAGTTAAGTAAATTCTAATGTAAAATCCATGCTAAATTGTACAGCGCTCTTGAGGCGATTTTTCGCAAAAACAGCGCTATATAAGTTGTCCAAATTTATTATTATTGGAAGATTTTAATTCCCTAATTCTTTATCTAAATAAAGAAAAACATGTTACGTAACGCATTGTTTGAACCCCCCCCCCCTCTCGTAACGCACAGTAACGTTTCACAACCCCCCCCCCCCCCCCAAGTGCGTTACGTAATACTTGAACGGCCCCTAACCTTATTTTTCATTTTCCAATTTTTGAACAGTAATTTATTTTCTACAGGTGTCTGTATTATTTTTGTCCCATTTTACTATTTTTGAACAATAATTTATTGTTGAAGAAGAAGATAATAATAATAATCTAAAGGAAAATATGAAAGAAAACAAGACGCAGAAAAACAGAAAAAGACTTGTTCTCTTTCATATTTTCGTTTAGATTAGGTTAGGTTACGTTAGTTTGGGTTAGGTTAGGTTAGGTTTTAGTAGATATTTTGTTGGGGATGTTTTGTCCCTAGGATATTTTGTCGGAGGCTGATTTGTCCGTAGATCGTTTGTCGGGGATATTTTTTCGGATGCTATTTTGCCACGGAATGAAAAGTCGCGGAACCCTTAATACGACGCCTTTAAGATTTTTTTCTAGCACCAGGCGCCACTTGGTACAGGGCTGGTACTGATGCAATTCCGAGATATTTAATTTATTTCACGAATCAATACAATTTTAGTCGCAGCTTATACCCAGTAGACAGTTTCTGTTGTGAACATACATTAGTACCTACTTACATAATTTTTTTTTCGGTATTTAGTTATAATAATGATAAGAGTGATAAAGCTAAAGACTGATAAATGAATGTTCAGAAAAAAAATCAGAAATTTTTAATTTGGGAGGTTGGTATGGATACCGCCGCCCCGGGAACCATTTATTGGATAACCAACACCTCTGCCGTAGGTCACCCTAAGTTGTTCGCTACGTTTAGTGACTTGGCAGGGATGACTGGGTTCATGAGGTGTGGTTAATAAAAATTCCTTTATTATTTATTTACAGTTTTTTTTGAATTTTTAAATTAAGCCCCGTTAAACTGATTGATATCAGTTTGTCAACGGGTTCTTTTGACTTTGACTTTTTTTTAAAATTGAGATAGGTCCATAAAATATACTCATTATTACATCATTACAAAAGAAACATATATTTTGGAAAACAAATTGTTAATAAAACTTATAAGAGATACAGAACAGAGAAAATGAAAGAAATAAAAAGAAAAGACAAGAGAAAATAATAATGGAAAAAACATTAAAACGAAAAGCGGAAAACAGAGATTAGTACAAAAATGTTCTTTCACTTAAGGCTCTGCAACCGGAAGAAAGAAGATGGAGAGATACGAAATTACGAATGTTTGATGCGAAAATTGCGAAAATGTTTAATAAAACACGACTCGTTTAAAATAGAGCAAAAATCTCGCGGGCATTATCCTAAACAGTATTTGAAGAAACACTGTGAATTTGTTCATACATATAACTTGTAAAACAACTGAAACTAACGTGTTAATAATAATTTTTGGAGCATACTTAGCGATTTTTTTCTATCGAGGGAATTTTATATAATTTGCGTTTCGACGCGGGCAAAGTCTAGATATTATCTTCAAGAATAACATATATTTTTTAAGAGCTTTAAAACTTACCGTGTTTAACGGAAATATGTAATAAATCGGTACAAATCCGGGTTGCGGGCCCTTAGCCACTTTTAAGCGTACATTTCCTACTGAAACTCAATTCACAGCTTTTTATTGCGTTGGGTAACATGTTGTAAATTACAAGTAAACAAGGTATTCTACAGTTCTTTGACCGTATTTATTTAGGTATCTGGGAATTATAAGTTATTCCGGGCCGGGCGGATGCATCTGCCCACCAACTGCATGGCAGGCCGGATCGGGAGAGAATGGTTGAAGGATTCCCTTTGACTTCTCCAGCCGTACTCTCTCGGAACACCACCTTGCACTGCAGTGGGAGGGATGTATTCGAACGTCCGTCACCCCTGACACGCTGACCCATGCTGACACATGCTGACCCATGCTGACACGCTGACCCCCAGATTCCTACCAACCCCTAATTCCATTTTACTTCCCAGAACTTGCTCTCCTAAAAAGACCCTCCACACAGTATCCCCAAAGATGACATAGACCCTGAGGGTAATTATTTTCCTAATATTTCCCAATCTTTTGGTTTCATAAGTTAGATTTTATTATTTATTCTTTGTTCTTAGGCACTTCTAATTTGGGAGGCGGGTATGGGTACCGCCGCCCCTGGAACCATTTATTGGATTACCAACACCTCTGCCATAGGTCACCCCAAGTGGTTCACTACGTTAGGTGACTTAGCAGGGGTGCTCGGGTTCATGGGGTGAGGTTTGTCCGGATCTTGGCGGCTGCCCACCAACTGCATGGCAGGCCGGATCGGAAGAGACGGGCTGAGGAAGACCTGTAGACCTCTTCAGCGGGACTCTCTGAACATCACCTTACCCGCAGTGGGAGGAATTGATTCAAACTACTGTTGAATCCGTCACTCCTGGACGTCAATCCGTCCGTCACTCCTGGACACACTGACCCTCAGATTCCTTAAAAATACCCACCAAACAACAGTGGCGTAACTATACCATCTGAGGCCCGTGGCAAATTCATTGGATGGGGGGGGGCCCTAGTAAAAATCGTCACATTGTAATTGAATTTTAGTAAATCACAGAAGTTACCCAACAAGATTACTAATATTGTGTGCATTTTTGTTAAATATCAAGGTATTACATATTTAAAAGTATCAATAATGCCATCAAAGTTTAAATATCGGGCCATAGATTTTTCAATAGACAGAATAGCCAAGTTGCATAGCCAAAGTACTTTCTTGTTTAACATAATGCGGGAATAACCCGAGCGTCATTAGCTCACCCACGCCAGCAAAGCACCGCGACAAAAAATTAAGCAACCAATGGATGCTTTCTAAGATTGATCGACATCCTTTTATTATGAATTCGTTTAAATCTTAATAATTTATTTGAATTTGAGTATGGTCTTTTGTTGTGTCTAACTTTAATCGATTTTATAAAATTAATAATTTTTATTAAAACTGTTAAAAAATGTTAGGTAACTTCTGAGCACGCGGCCTCTCGGGCCGGGGCCCTTGGCATTTTTCCAGCCCTGACACCCTATAGTTACGCCACTGCCAAACAGCATCCCCAAAGATGACATAGGCCCAGAGGGGAATTATTTTTTGCAGGGCCTCATGAGTGGAGCTAATGTAAAAAAAAAACTTCTTCAATCATTTTACTGCAACAAAAATGGGTTAGGACTAGTTACTGAGCTACGATTCATACAACATCGAAGGTCAGGAAACAAGGGGGTTATAAAGGGAATGTTAGCGGGGAAGGTCAATCCCAATACTCTATAATTTAGAATCTGGGCTTCTTACTTAATTCAAGGTACCTAACTAACAAAGGCTGATCTAAGACTCAAAAGGCAGACAGCTAACATAACCAAGGGGATTTTGGAGAGGGGATGGAGGAGGGGGCGGGGGATTTTTTGAAGTCAAAACTTCTTTAGCACCGTCGTGATTTGAAACTTGTTGAAACAAAAAAGCGACACTAAAAAGAGTTAAACACATAAATCTATAGGATTTAGCGTGCGAGAGAATGAGATAGAAATCGGTCTCCTCTTTATGCGATGCTTCGTGGCCTCCCTACTCTTATCTACTATAGTTTTATAAAGGTTTCACTTTTACCGCGTGTGAACGGCACACTTGTATATTTTTATGCAAAAAAAAATCACTGAAGAGGAAAGGTAATGGAGCCCTTTTCATACTATACTTATTTTTATTTGAGGCTAAAATTCCAACGGACACACTGAGTTTGGGGCACATTTTGAAAGCCATAAACCTACAGCAAAATAGTACTAAATTTCATAAAATGTTTTTTTAATTTTATTGAAGGGGCACATGCAAATATATTCAAATATAAGATGCTAGCTGGTTCCCGGCATGCGTTGGTATGCCATTTAATAAATAAATGGTTTTTTCCTGCGTGTCTTTTCCCATACCCTTCCTCTCCCGCGTCCCCTTCCCCTCTCGCGTTCCCACTCCGATTCCTCCACCTGCCCTCTCCCCACTCCACTCCCCCCTTCCCCCGTCCCGCGAACCCCCTTTCCGAATTCCCCTCACCCCTCACAGGTTCCCCTCCCTGGTTCCCCCCCCCCTCCCCAGTCTTGAATTCCATACATTCAGTCCCGGTACAATCATTTTTTATACAACTCACGTGCCACCTACTGCGATTTTTTTATACGAATTTCATAATGCCAGAGCTCAATAGTAGTTTATACAAACCTTGTCCTGACAATAACGAACACAAAAAAAAACAATTATCCAATTTGGTGCAGTCGTTCGGAAGTTATGCGCGACAATAATTTCGGCAATCCATTTATATATAAATAAGATAGAAGATATTTACTACGAAGCCTGAATTCCAGAAAATATATATCAACGTTTCCACGACAACGATTTGTTTCGCTTTTCGTCTGACGTTAGCAATCACTCGCTTCTGTCAGGAAATTTATTTGAGAGTTCACGTATTAATATTTATAATTTAATAACGCCTGAGCTTACCATTATATGCCTACATGTTATTCTGAAGTATGAGCTATATTGTTGTAAAGTTTAATTAAAATCCATTCAGCAGTTTTTGCGTTAAAGAGTAACAAAGGTACATCCATAAAAACTTTCGCGTTTATAATATTAGTAAGATAAGATGCTACGATGTCCGCCCGACTGTCGGCGGATTACTTCCTAATGGGAATAGTTTGAATACGGAACGTAGTTGATTTTTTAAGGTATGCAGTGGTATTGGTTTACAATACAATTTGAATACGGAAAGAATTCGTTCATTTAGTTGATTTTTTGAAGGTGTGCAGTAGTATTGGTTAACAATATCGGCGACGCCAGAAAACACAGAGCCGGGAGCCGTGGAGCCGTTGCCAGGTATTATTATTGGTTCAAACAAAGTTAAATTGTTTCATTTATATATAGGTAATGGATAACCACAAAGTTACAGCTACATTCAAAAGTATATAAATATAACTTTAAAAATACGAACACCTCACGTAATTTCCAATTCCCTTAATCTCGGTGCCTGTAGAACTATTTATGGAACACATTTTTTTAAATCTTTACTTTGTCATCGAACAGTTCCAAAAAATTTAACAAGCAATATGGCGTCCTGTTTGATTTTTTCACAGACAATATCACCGGCTCCCCCGCCCAATTACAGATTTAATTCCAGTAATAATAAATTGCTAATAGAAACATACCTTTAAATTTAACGACGCCAAATCACATCGATCGAAAGTTATTAGTGTTTAAAACACATATATGGCAATTTGGGAGGCGGATATGGGTACCGCCATACGTCTGTCAATTATGGACCCCAGATTCATACCCACCCCTTATACCTTTTGCCTTCCCAGAACTTACTCTCCTTCCTTTCCTAAAAAGATCCTCCACCCAGCATCCCAAAGATGACATGGGCCCTGAGGGGAATTATTTTCCTCAGGGCCTCCTAGAGGAGCTAATGTTAAAAAAAGAATTCTGTTAAAAATTTGGTTAAGTGTAATAAAATTTATGAAAAATTCATAACTTTTTCTATCACAGGGTAGGAAATAAATAATATATTCATATTCTCTTTGTTGAGGTAGGTAATAAAATACTCATATTTTCTTTGTTGAGTGAGGTAATAAAATACTCATTATCTTTGTTGAGGTAGGTAATAAAATACTTATATTCTCTTTGTGGAAGTAGGTAATAAAATACTCTTTTTCTCTTTGTTGAGGTAAGTAATAAAATACTCGTATTTTCTTTGTCGAGTGAGGTAATAAAATACTCATATTCTCTTTGTTGAGGTAAGTAATAAAATGCTCATATTCTCTTTGTTTAGGTAGGTAATAAAATACTCATATTCTCTTTGTTGAGGTAGGTAATAAAATACATATTCTCTTTGTTGGGGTAGGTAATAAAATACTTATATTCTCTTTATTAAGGAGGTAATAAAAAAAACTTATATTCTCTTTGTTGAAGTAGGTAATAAAATACTTATATTCTCTTTATTAAGGTGGTAATAAAAAAAATTATATTCTCTTTGTTGAGGTAGGTAATAAATTACTTATATTCTCTTTATTAAGGAGGTAATAAAAAAACTTATCTTCTCTTTGTCGAGGTAGGTAATAAAATACTAAGATTCTCTTTGTCGAGGTAGGTAATAAAATACTCATATTCTCTTTGTTGTAGGTAGGTAATAAAATACTCATATTCTCTTTGTTGAGGTAGGTAATAAAATACTTATATTATCTTTGTTGAGGTAGGCAATAAAATACTCATATTATCTTTGTTGAGGTAGGTAAAGAGAATACGTGACAAATTGCATTAAAAAGTACTTGACGTATTATATGCTAACTAATACTTGCAAATAAAACGTCATAAAATACCCAGTGCTATTTTCGTTATTTAACACTTTGATGTATGTATTAAAGTTCAAAAGGTTTTCGTCATATTTTTTACTGTTTGATAATATAAATAATGGCTTGTAGATTTATTTAAAATTTCGCGTTTCTCTGTGAACTGGAAAATTGAAAATCAATTTAAGATTCTAAAATATGAGTAGATCTGTTAAAATCGTAAAAGGAAACTCGGTCGCCAAGAAAATTGAACAATAGGTATTTTAACAAACTGTTGCTGTTACGGTCGCTATTATTTACTCCTCCGAATACTGAGCGAGAGGAACAACTGCAGCTCAGGCAGATAATACCTAAATCTTTCATTCATTGGAAATCATTGGAAAAGGTACAAAACAAATTTCTCGGGTACATCAATTTTAAAATGAAAATACCAATCGAATTTATAAATTATAATTACTTACGCGCTGAAACCAGACTTCTTAAATTATCAGATAGAAGAGTGTTAATTGATTTATTATTTTTATACAAAATTATAAAATCTTTAATTGACAGCCCTAATTTGTTGGAACTAATTTGCATTAGCATACCCGCTAGACAAACTCGTAGTAAAGATACTTTTAAATGCAACAATAAACTCAACACTAATTACTCTATATACTCACCAATACCAAGAATCCATAACCTTGCGAATAAATACTGCGAATCTATAGATATATTTAGTATTGACAGTTTTGAATATTTCAAAAATCAACTAATCTCGATTCTATCTGCTAATAATTAACTTTTATTATTTTTTTTTGTTTTTCTCATAAAATATTTTCTCATCTAAACCTCACCAGTAAAATGTATACTTACTTTATAATATTTTTGCAGTTCTATTTACACTTTGTTCTATGTCAGGTCTTATTATTATTGTTAATAATATGTATAAATATTTAAAGCTGAATTGTTTTAGTTTTTTGTAAGTACAACTTGTACTATCTCATTTAATTTCTTTTTTATGTTGTAATATTCTTTACCTAACGAGTCGATTGCATTCATATTTATTCTGTTTTATTGTTTATGTAATACATGTAATTAATATTGTTTATTATATATTTGCTTATTTTCTTGTAAAAGCCCACTAGGGCGTTAATAAAATATAAAATAAATAAAATAAATAAATAAATAAATATAATCATCAAAATGGAGATTTTGTATTCCCCATTTTTCTCCTCCAAAACTAGACCGATTTTTAAGATTTTTTTTTACTAACTGGATTATAATAAAATACTCTATGCCTTACGTTTTGCTTTTGTGAAAACACATTGTCTAGTTGGTACACTGAACGTCTCTTGATGGTGTTCAAACCAGGCAATTTTAACGATCTTTGGAGTAAGACTAAACTCCTGTAAGAAGTATCTTGTCAAAAAGGCAAAACATACGATACAGTGGTCGATATCATTATAATTATATTAAAGTGTCAAAATCCAGAAAGAGGAAATTGGGGAATACTTTTATATGGACAAAAACGCCGTTCGGTTTCCTGTTAAAATAATGATAATATTTGGATGATTTATATAGCGCCGTTTTTGTGAAAAATCACCTCAAGGGCGCTGTGCTTAATTCACAACATTGTATTGTAACACAAACGATATTGGAAAATCACAGTTTGTAATCATCACATTTGCACCGTATGCACAAATTATCGTAATAACAATGAATTGTAAAATCACATTTTCAATTTAGTGATTAATTTAAAAAAGAAACAAAGTGTAATTTGAATACAATAATGTCAATAACACTATGTACCTACTATCAGCTGAAATGTCAAAGATTCAAAGTTCACCGCTATTATATTATAATTTATAACAGATTATTATTATTTTTTTAAATTTAATGAGTAATATTTACTCAAAATGTAATATTCAATCACTGAAGAAATATTAGCGGCTCTCAATCGAAAATTTAAACAGAAAAATAAGAAAAGGATGCGATCTCATCTAGGAATTCTTACCATATCTTTTCAGATTTTTCCGTTTCAATTTTTCTATTGGGAGTCCCTAAGTTGTCTTCAGTGATTAAATATTGTTATTCTATATATTCCTCGCATCGCACAAATTCTCACTTAGTACTGTTTCAATATTTTAATATCTTTGGTTTCAATTCATTTTATGTAAAATGTAATACTTTTTTATGTGAATACCTCACAAGAGTCTCAGCTGCTCCCGTCTGGAGCCAGTGAGACTATGGCATCCCCAATTGGGGTATATTGTGAGGCTAAAGGTAGTGGGGAGAGAAAGGAGATGGAGAAGAGAAAGGTAGAGAAGTACCTGGTTATTTAGATCTGGTCACCAAACACGGCTAAAGCCATTTCAAGCAACGTTTCAATTCTGAATGGTGGTCTTACACCGGGGCGATACTGAGAGTATCTTCCGCTCTGGAACGTGCCGCAAACATACCATATATTATTTAAACGAATTAATTGTGACATTACACAAATTAATCAAATAAAATTTATTTGCCCACGCCGGAATTCAAACCCACGACCTTCGGATTGGGAGTCAAGAGCCTTACCTCTAGACCACGACCATGCAAGTGGCATGATTCACACAATTGGATTTAGTAAGAAGCTCGACTATCCGACATTTCTTTTTATCGGTAAATAAGTTGTGGAAAGTAGAGGTCCCAAAAAAACTAAATAAAATAACTAATTTTCATTTAAATTTTTTATGATAAATTTTCCAAACCCCCACCTCCCCCTTTCTCCCTTCCTTTCCCCCCAAGATAGAACCCCTCCCTCCCCCCTTAGGATCGAGCCACCACCGTGAGAATGCTAAAGCTACGCCCTTGTTAGCATCGAACCCCGGCTTAAAAATGAATATGGAAATGTACCTAGATAGAATGTCAGAAGATCGACTTCCAAAAAAAAACTAACGGCCGTTGTTCCCAATTTTTCGATCGATCAATCTGAGTCTCCGATCAGCTAAGTCGGCTAAGTGATCTGTTTAGTAAAGCTAGATTGGTCGGAGAGTTGCGTTGGGAAAAGCGTATTTGTGCATTTGAGGAGTGTTGAGCCAAAGTTTCGGCTGATCAGTAGGATTGGGAACAACGGCCGAAAGTGCAATTCTAAAGGGAAGATCTACAGTGGCCTGCCCCCGGCAATGTTGGGGAGAGGATCTCAAAGGTTGTGTGGGACGTGGGACAGGGCAATTGGCGTGCGGTAGCTGAAGAAGGAGACGTCAGGAGGCGCCTCTGCGAAGCAAATCTTTGGCAGCATGTTCTACTTACACTTCGAGTAAGTATAACACACTTTACCATATTTGTATTCCTTTCTAAATGCTATATACAGCACATGTACATATACCAGTGGCAATCCGTGAGTTTTCAGCTTTTTGTATGAAGATCTTCTCAATTCTTCCAGTCAAGGGATGCGCCGCATCCGTATACTGAAAGATCTTCATACAAAAAGTTGAACTTTTGAAAAACAATAAAATTCATTTTCAGCTACAACAACATCAGTAATGTCGTATTTTTCTATTTTAGCACTCTAGCTCACTGAAAACTCGCGGACCGCCACTGGTACAACATACCTATAATTACTGCCCTGATTATCGTTGCGATGTCCTGTTTTATTTTTTTGTACGTTCCGTTTCCGGCTCTCAGAGTTGCTTCTGTTGGTGCATTTACTTCGTTATATATTTATTTTTGAAGTAAAAACTTCTTTAGCACCGTTGTGATTTGAAACTCGATGAATCGAAAAAGCGACAGTAAAAAGAGACAAACATATACATTTATAGGATTTAGCCTACGAGAGAATGAGACAGACTAAACTTTCTCCTCTTTGTGCGGTGCTTTGTAGCCTATTGATCTCCTCTTTGTGCGGTGCTTCGTAGCCTCCCCACTCTTGTCTTCTTTAGTTTTCTGACGGTTTTACTTCTTAATTTCATTGAAGGATTCGTACAAGACCATATATGCCATAATACCTAGTGATTTTGGCATTCGACTATATTTATGAATATTTAAAAGATTAAAATAATTATTAAAACACAACAACGCCATTATCATTTTGAATTGTGTTTTACAGAATTTTTTTTTAAAATATAATAAAAGACATAAAATTGCGAATACCGCACATTATTCGATATTCTCGGAACCTATCGAACTATCCCTAACTGGATACGTGGCGAGAGTGGAGGGAGTGGAATAAGATAAATCTCACAAAAAAAAAAACAAAAAAATTCTCTGGCCTGGTATTTTCAAAGTTCTTTTATTTGATTT
Source organism: Limnephilus rhombicus (assembly GCA_929108145.2). NCBI lineage: Eukaryota > Metazoa > Arthropoda > Insecta > Trichoptera > Limnephilidae > Limnephilus > Limnephilus rhombicus. The sequence goes on from OV815270.1 coordinate 66,434,662, forward strand.
TATTTTGACGAATAAATTTTATTTAACGATTTTAAGTGTGTAATTTTCAATTTGCCGCCAAATCGACATGTTTTTTTTTATTCGTGAATTTGGCGTCACACCGGGCTATTTTGATGACAGCCGTCTTACCATCCAGAGGAATTTTCTATATTTATTTATTTTTAATAATTATTAATTAAATATCAATCAACCAATGATCAGAATCATTTTTTTTTAAATCTTCCACATATTTTTAACGGTATTCATAGTTTGTGAAAATACCCCATTTGGGGTAAGTACATGTGTGGTGTGGGTGAATAGAGTGGATTATGAACTATTGACAAGGAAAAAGCGCCGCAGGTGAAAAATTTTCTAGTGCGGAAGGCAAAGCAACAAATAAACTAATGAACAAGTACTTTCGATTATCTTATGGGAGGAAATCACTGCTTCTAGAAAGGAGAAGTTTTAAAAATATAGTAAGCGCCCCCAAAAATCTTGAGCCCGTTCTTCATTATACGAGTATATCGACAACCGTGCTTCATAATATTTGTAATTTTTTTTCATCACCGTCTTATTGTGTTTTATTTTATGAATGGAAAAAGAAAGCGCTTAAATATCAATAAAAAACCAGGGTCTCTACAAAAAAAAATATACCGTTAATTCATACCTCACACGGGCAAAGAAACCTTATTTTAAGTACTACGCAACCAAACTGTATAACTGCATGCCCACCACACTGAAGCAACTACTAACTACAAATACATCTACAATTCTTCACAAAAAAACATATCAAAAACTGGATAAAACAACAGGGTACTCAACACATTATAACATCTAACCAAACATAACCCAACACAAACATTATAAAAAATAATAAAATAATTTTATTTCGCGACAGAAAATATTACCACAATATTATTTATACCAGTTAGTTGCGTGTGGTCTATAGAAAAATATACATACATGTTTATCAAGACAATTATTTATCTTACACATAATCTAGAATCTAGATGCTAAGAATAACTAATAGATCCTAACTGCAACTAATCTTTAATTTATATATACGATACAGCCGCCATGGGTCGACCCACAGTGCCCTTCTTGACAATATCAAGGAGGATACGGTGTTTCTACTTATGTCGACAGAATAGCACTTAATCCTAAATATAAGAAAACCTCGGCACAGGTTCGCTTAGTGAGGTGTTCACAAAATACTACTACTAACCTACTTACATACCTACAGTTACGGATCATTATCATTTTTTCTTATTACTAAACTTATTATCTATGTAAACCAATTTGATAATTTGTAAAGTGTATGTTTATGAATAGAAATAGATAAATTACGGAGAAAAAAAATGTGTTACTTGTTTTACATCCCACTTCTGCGAAATAGACTTATGAACGCCATCTTTCGGACGTCGCGCGGACTAAAGCAATATGTTTCTAGGCAGAAGCACATAATATAAAAAACGCGCTCGGATTCCGGTTTGTAATGATAATGATTGCCTACAAATGGCATACAACCATGCAGGAAAGAAAGAAGTGAATACAACCAAATACAAGCGATCGGCAATTGGCGGCCCGCGGGCGTGATGTGGCTCGCGAATTCGAATTCCCGATTCTGGCCCGCAGGGTGAGTAGAAGGATGAGTCTCTGTCTCTGAATGGACGATTATTCCTTACCATCATACTTAACGCACCATCGGTCACAATATTTTTTTGTTTTCATATCTACTTTTTGTGAAGAAAACTTAAATTAAAGTTTTGAGAAAGAGCAACGCCCGAGTGATATTTAAGGATAATTACATACAACGCTACTAAGGCCGTCCGCTCAACGAGAAACTGAAAAAAAAACAGTTGTCGACGCAATCGCAATCAACCTCCTTAAGGCGCCGTATCCCCGCTCAAAAAGAAGAAGATGGAGAGATATGTAATTACGAATGTTGGAGAGAGCGCGCTAATATTTAAAACGATAAAATTGAAGCGAAAATTGTAAAAATTTTTAATACAACACGAGCCGTTTAAAATGGGACAAAAATCTCGTGGGTTAAAGAAACACTGTGAATTTTTTCATACATAAATATACCTTCTAAAAAAGTGAAATGAACGTGTTTATAATAATTTTAGGAGCATACTTTGCGATTTTTTTCTATCGAGGGAATTTCATATAATTTGCGTTTCGGCGTGGAAAACGTCTAGATATTATCTTAAAAAATAACTAATATTTTTAAGAGCTTAAAAACTGCGGCGGCTTAACAAAATCGATATTTTTCTGATCTGACTTGACATTTCGTGAGCCGCTAACATGGCAACCTGTCAACAATGCAATTCAGTTGCAACTTGGATACGATTTTGATACGATTTTAGATTTTCACGGCCAAAAATATTTTTGTTGTTAGTTTTTGGGGTATTATGCCGTGTTACGCTACCCCCTTCTTTAGCCAACGTTTCAGACAGCGTTGCAGAGTCCATCATCAGGCCAGATGTGTAATAGTTAGGGGTGATGTTTGTCCTTATCTACTTAGGAGCGATACTACGATAAACTGAAAAAAAAACAGTTGCAACTTGTTTTTTTTTCAGTTTCTTCATGAGCGAACTGCCTAACTGTTTGGTCGTGACATTTCAATACATGTAATGACCACTAAAGTATTTTTTTCGCCTGCGGCGCTTTTTCTGTGTGTGTTAACATACTTCCGTATATACATATATCTATAATCTCAGAATGTTGAAAATCCACCCACTTTCATCAGTATACGTGGAAAATGTGGCTTCTGCAATGATGGAGGACCAACTAGTAGAGGATCAAACCAGTAAGGCCCGAGTGGGAATAACTTAATTTTTTTCGCCTGCGGCGCTTTTTCGTGTTATCTATCATACTTTTTTTATGCAGAGGGGTGGGGAACGTTGAAGAAAAATATACTTCAGATAAGAAGGGAATCTTTGCGCTGTACGATGCTGCTAGTTGCTAGGCGCCACGCTAAACACTATGACGACGGGCGATCAGATGGGCAGTCACATGTGCACTTATCGAGCAGGCTCGCACGCACACGATTGATATCGACGGTCACGTGGCCCCTAAAAAAGAAATTACATATTCATACGGATCGCCACCGAAACTAATTGCCGACCGCTGCTATAGCCAATACATAGATAATATACAACAAGTGCTGCTATAGGAATTCAAGCCTGTAAAATTATCATTCGAACACGTGTGGATATCGATGAATCGACATTGTATGGATAATGGACATCTCTGCATCATCTTACAAAATCAGCGATTGTATTGCTCGGCTGTGAGTTGATATAACCAAGTATGACATAAAAAAAAGTATGTAACATAAAAAAGGCAAATCGCGTAACAGAAACATAAAACCAAAAATGTGGAGGCTGCTTTCATTGCAAAAAATAACCATGTATTGTTTTTTGTAGATAAGATTCGTTAAAAAAATAATAACTTTTCAACTTAATTTACGGTAAGTTAAGTACCTACTTCATATTTTTTTATTATGCGAATGCACCATTTTACCTTAAGGTGATCCAATAGTCCAGGAAAAAAATCGTAAGAATCCCTCTTTGTGGGAGGGATTTAAAAATACTTGAGAAAAAGCTTTTGGAAAGGTTGGAAAAGGTAGGTATTTGAGAGTTAATTTTTACAGTTGATTTCAAAAAGACCTCTAAAAACCATTTACTCCTTTCATACGCATTGTTTACTGTAATAACAAGGAAATTTAAAATTGTTTTGACGGAACCAATCGACGCAGAGTCTTTTTTTTTTACATTAACTCCACACAGGAGGCCCTGAGGAAAATAACTTCCCTCAGGGCCTATGTCATCTTTGAAGATGCTGTGTGGAGGGTCTTTTTGAGGAAAGGAAGGAGTGAACACGGGTCTTGAAGAGACCCATGTTGTAGGAGGGAGGAAACACAGAGGCCGGCAAATCGTTCCACAGCCGAGCCGTTGAACTTAAGAACAAGTCATAGAAACGACCCGTTCTCATGTGACTAATGTCAACCGTGTACAAATGTTGGGCGCGTGTTTGGCGTGTTTCCCGACTATGCACCGGTGCCGAGGGGATCAATGACGCTAGTTCCTCGGAGCATCTTCCATTGTAATACCGGTAGAACAAGGACAGCATTCCCACCTGACGCCTGTGCTCTAAAGATTGCAGTCCGTCTATTAATATGGGAGAATCTATTAAACGGACCGCCCGTTTCTGTACAGAGTCAAGGGTTTTTTTAAGGTATTTTGGAGCTCCAGACAAGTGGGGCGCACTTGCGATTTGTACAGGGTTAGCAGTTGTGTACTATTAAAGTATCTGCGGGCCCTGTCAGTGGCGTAGCGTGGGGGAGGCGGGGGGGGGGGGGGCGGCCCGCCCCGGGCGGCACTTTTAGCGGGGCGGTAAATTTTCACATTAAATAATAATATTATCTTGGAAAATTTTAAACCATTTCAAATCATTATTTGAAAATGTTCTACGATACTTTCGTGTACGAATCCAAATTTTTTATTTTTTTTTTATTAAAAATATCAATAATTATATTTTTTAAGCTGCAAATTTCGCAATTCGTAGGAAAACCGTAAGCATATTATGAGAGTAATAATAATTAAAGCTTATAACTCGCAAACAGATTCACTCTTAATTAAAACCAGAATTGTGTTCAGAATGTATTAACGAATGAATTTCAGTTGTGTATTCATCTGCTGATACATTTCGAAAGAGACCATTATTTTATTTGAAGTACAGCTATAAAATTCTACAGACTATGAATGTGCTGCCAGAATCAAAGAGAAACCATTTTCATATTCTGAGTGTAGTTTTAATTCGCCAGGTACAGATTTAATTTAAACCAGCACAGAATGTAAAAATCCAGTTGGATTCATCTTATTGGATTCATTCAATGAGTTTATACAGTTTTTGGCGCTTCATTCTCACTGTTAAAACGTACTTTTACAATTAATTAGATAAAATATCTGTAATGTTGTAAATTTTTTGTACACAAATAAAATAAAAATAAAAAATAAATAAAAAATCTGCTGACACATATCGAAGGAAAACATTCTGTAATTCGATGTTCTGTCATAAAATTCTAGTTGCAGACTATGTAATGCTAGAATAAAAATTAAAACATTTTCATGTTCTGAGTGTAGTTTTAATTCACCGCATACAAACTGGTTTTGTGTTCAGAATACAATATAACGATAAATTAAATTATGAGTTGCAGATTCACCGTGCATCGAGAGAAGCTTTACATTTAAGTTACATAATGGTGTAAAATTCTGAGAAATTGATTTTTGCGTGCATAAGTATTATTTGTGGACTTTAACGCAGAATCAATCAATCAACTTGGAGTAGAATTTACAAACATGATTTTCGTTGAAAGAATACTCGTCAAATGTGATTATTAAAAAATTATAAATTAAAAATTGTATTTAAATAGGTCGTAATAAAAAAATAGGATTTCCGTACACAACCCACCCCCCCCACAGATTTAATTAAAACCAGTTTTGTGTTCAGAATGCAAGTGCCGGCAGAATTAAAGGAAAACCATTTTGATGTTCTGAGTGTAGTTTAAATTTACCGCAAACAGATTTAATTAAAACCAGTTTTGTGTTCAGAATGTAAGCGCCGCTAGATTTTTATGTTCGGGGTAGTTTTGACATACCGCATATTTAGTTTAATATTAAACCGTTTTGTGTTATCAATATAACAATAAGTTGCCGATTCGTCGTGTACCGAGTGAAGCTTTGCATTCCATACGTATGTGTGATGAAGATGCAAAATTCTGTTATAGGCATACCATTCTCGATTTCTGAGAGCAGTTATGTATAAATTTGTAGTAGAATTTATAAGCATGATTTTATTGGAATAGTACTGGGCACATGGGATTATAAAAATTGGCATAAAAAATAGGATATCTACCCCCCCCCCCTTCCTTCTTACTTCCAAGGGGGGGGGGGGGGCGGAAAAATTGTCCTCCGCCCCGGGCGGCCCAAACTCACGCTACGCCACTGGGCCCTGTACAGTACGCCCAGTTTCTGAGAGGCTAACTTAACTCTGGTAACGTCTAACGTCTGGGGACGTCTATTCCTCATCGCAGTCGGGGCACGGGGCTGAACTGATACAAAATGGGTGTGGCAAGTGTGTAGTCCTGAAGTTAGGTGGATGGCATAAGGTTGACTTTAAAAATCCAAATTCGTCGAGTGCCGGCTGTATTTATTGATGTCAAAAAACAAGTTTAGGTGTAACAATTTTTTTGCGATTATTATAAAAAAACTGAATTTGCCACATTTTACAAAAAAACCATATCCCAAAAGGGATAAGTAGGAGAGTTTTCACTTGAAAGTTTTTTTTTATAAACCTAATACTTTATTTTTTTCTAGGCTTATTAAAAGACCGGTATTTTCAAAGGCCAAGATATGTTCTACACGCATTATTTAATTGAAGCATCTATAATACTTCTAAGCGATCAAATTTTCAAAACAAAAATACATGATTTTGTATGATTTTGCATTATTTCGCATGGCTTCATCTTAGGTGCAACGTTCTCGGGGACCGTTTCGGCCCGTTTCATACAAATCTTAATTTTGAGATCTTTTTGAGATCAAAATACCCAACCAAACTGAAAAATTATTTTTGCAATCAAAATGTGTATCAAATATCTAGTACGGATGTGAGCTACTTTTTTTATTTTTGCTTATAATTATTAGATATGGGCTATTAGATTTTAATGTTTCATGATTTTGTGGGCAACTTGGGCAATTATTTGTGAGTAAATGACAAACATTAAAAAAATAATTTTACTGTATTTATTATAAAATTATAATGAAATATAAAATCAATAATAGACATCACTTTGATTGGTGTAAATTTAAATTACAAATTACCTAAGTATTTACATCGGAACAAAAAGTTGTCGTTTATATATAAAAATTACAAAGTGCTAAAAAAACGCATTTTTAACGACGTTTTATTTTTTATTTTATATTTCATCATATTTTTATAATAAATATAGGAAAATTATTTTTTTATGTTTTTAATTTACTCTCAAATAATTGCCCAAGTTGCCTCTAAAATCAAGCATTAAAATCTTTAATGGGCTATATATCTTATAATTTAAAGCAAAACTAAATAAAGTGGCTCACATCCGTACTACATATTTGATATACCTTTTGATTACAAAAATAATTTTTCAGTTTTATTTGGTTTGGTATTTTGATCATCCAAAATTAAGATTTGTATGAAACGGGCCGAAACGAGCCGGGCAAACGTTTTAAAATGTATTCTTTTAATTATTATTGTCTACTTGTCTTCATATACTTTGAATTTTACAGTGTAAAATAATATTACTTGTACAAACGTACTAATGAACCGGTCCCGAAAAATAGCCCTTACAAAAACTATGTGCAAGAGCACACTATATTATTATTATCAACAACCGAGGTTCATAGAAAATATATTATGGGCAATAACAAAAATATCTAATCAAAACATTTTTGATACAAGGTACACAGTACACACGTAAGACGTAACAACATATAGGTGAGTCGGTACCTGTACCTAATTTGGTTTGTTATTATTACAAATTTACCGTTTCAAATCGACCAGTATGAAGTTCTTCGGGTCATCGCCAGGCAGAGATGCCATGTCCCAAAAATGAAAAACCATGTTTCAGGGAAAAATCGTGTCTTATCATATTTCGAAGTATAAAAAAAAAACACATGAAAAAATCATGTTTTTCGTAAGAAATTAAATAATTTTCATTGAGTAATACAAGTAATAAAATAACTTTTAAAAACCTATAATGCTTTATTAAGGACAATAATTTTATAATTTTCCTTTTAAAAATAGAAAAATAATGTTTTTGAAAAATAAACACCGTAAAATTAACAACAAAAGAGGTTTTTAACCGTCATCAAGTTTAATTTGTAGAACTCCAAATTAAATACGAATACTAGAATATAAAACAACTTAAAAAAAAAAATTCAATCGATGAGATGAGGGAGAAAACTCCCAAGTGTAGGTACCTTAGGTCACCTACGTGATAAACATGTTTATTTATTTTTATTTGTATTAAAATAAAAACGAGGTAAAATCCGTGCATTTGGCAACACTCTAGCCAGGGAACGGGCGAAATCGGCAAAATAGCGAATCAGGAATCATCGGGAATAATAATAATATAGGTACCTCTACCAGTCAAATAACGGCTGTTCGCCTTCAGAAAAACCGATTTCAGCGCCATCTGTAACGTTCAAACGTCAAATGTAGAAGACTAGAAAGACGTTAAAATTTGAATTGTTCACTTCTCGTTGGTCGTAGTTCTGTAGCAGTAATGACGTTGTGACTTCTGTTTACGATTTTATTTTAGTTTTATTGTACTTATAGTGAATTAAAGACTGCGTTTCCCGTGTAAATATGGCTTCCAATAAGCCTAATACTTTTAAGACACCGCAAAAAACGGCGGGCAGCATACATCGTTCGCCTCCGGTGAAGTTTAATCACAGGTTTAGAAGTCCTCTAGCCAATATTCAAATGTCTTCCGTGACAAGCTCTAGTCAATATACAACGGGAAGTCCGATGCGCTTCGTGCCTCAAAGTCATTGCACTCCACCACAACCGTTTTTTAAAATAAGGAATCCATTTGAAAAAACGCTCATAGACCATCTTCATACTCCGATTTGCAGGTAAGCAAACTTCTCACGCATAATAATGATTTATTTTTGATCTTCTTATTGATTTCATATATAGCGTAAAAAATCTTAGTGGAAGCTTGACGCAATGTAAGATAATATATTTTTATTCCTGACATTAGTAGGCAGGTACTCTTCGATCTTTTGTTTTCCAAAAATTCTTAAAATCTAAGCAATAGTTAATTGATTAATATGTTATTAAATTTAATATTATTTCAGTCCCGGGATGTTTAAAATCCGAGAATCTTCAGGATCATTCAAGTGGGACATCGAGCATATGTCCATCATGAAGCCGGCAGATATAGTTCCCTGCAATAGTCAATTTGAACCTACTCCGGACCCGGCCATGGAGAGAAAGGCCACAGAGGCTATAGACAAGTGAGTGTCCTTGCTTTATTATTATTTTATTTGGAATATTACATTTAATTTCTTATCACTGACTCCAATGAAGCAGAAATGCTGTGATAAACAATTGCATATATTTATATGAAAATAAAATACTTCGTATACCACTATTTAATCAAAATAATCGACATGTCGTTTCAAAAGCAATGGTTTCTTCATCAGGATAAACGATATTAAAAAATTAATAAATACCGTAGAATCCGGATATAACGACCCTCAAGGGACGGGCGATACTTTGTCGTACTAACCGGACGATGCACAAATTTAAGCTTGTTTTTTTTTACATGAGACATGCCAAACTCCTTCGTGAGGGTTACATTTGATTCACTGGCTTCTAAACGGTGTAATATACCTAGTATTTTTTTTTTCTCCAATTGAAAAACACTTTCCCTTCACAGAACTCATTGTGTCGAGCTTTTGACCTAGTCACAACAGACGAAAAACACTGACTGTGATTTACGCGTGCTAATAAGGATAGGTGTTAGTGCGCGGGGAGTAGCCGGGTGCGGGGAGTAGGCGAGGCTCGTGGCGGCGAGGTGTTGGTTCGTAGGTTTTGTAAAAAAAAACACTGCGCTTCGTCCTAACAGGACCAATTACCATTAAAATATGTTAAAATAGGTCGCTTAAAACGGAGTCATACTAAACGGATATGTTTTCCTAGTACCTAACTATGAAACCTAACTTGAGTTTACATTGTCGTCGCTAAAATGGTGAGCCGTTATAAGCGAAGTCGTTATATCCAAATTCTACAGTATTAGAATAGACGAAGTATGGTCAAGTAAGTACATTCTTATCGCTAGGTATTATTAGATTTACTTAATTAAACTCAAACTATTTCTACGGTAATTTGTATCCGGTCCAGTGAGGAGATTATCAATCTTCCCAATGTCGGGGTTGAAACTCAGAGAACTGAGGGGGTTTTGGGGATGGGTAGGCTTGGTAACGGGCGGACAAGCGGCTCGGGTTCCACTTGACGACCGGTCCCAGGCGGTTCAAGATGGTAGTCGGTAGGAAGCCAGAGGGGCTCAACTGTCTGATGGTGATTCCTACAGGCAATAGATATTTGCCTTGGCTGCATCACAGCCTCAGAGAGCAGGAGGCAAAGGTTAAATGTTAACTATGATTTTTGTTACAATATAAAAAAACGCAGTTTACTTGGTTGTATACATATTTTTTCATAAACTTTTAATATAAAATATTATATATTAGGTCCTTACATATGAAATTGGCATTTTGTATGGGACGAACATAAAGTCGATTTTTTTTTAATATAATATATTTATTTAATCAAAGTGTTTAAGTCACTTCATTTCATCTGGGGTGGTGGATTTTTTTTATTGTAAAACACCTTTTTAATACAGAGTCATTTTATTTACAAACACTTTTGAGCAACAATGAAATAAACACTTTTTGTAACTAATTTTGGCCCGGACCCCGCCTGGGCAATACAGGGACTGTACTCTTAAGTATCGATTAATGCGAGAGAGGGAAATATTTTGAATAGCACCCCTTTTATATTGCTAAAAATTGTAAAAATACCGTCTTTCAGACTATTAAAAATACTATAATAACAATAATACTGGTACTAGACACATACTGGGTCACGTGGTCTATTTTAGTTAGTCGGTAACAATAGCTTCCATAAAATTCATCCAGAGGTCTCTAGCATTCATACTCTCATAAGCTAATCAAGATTAAATCAATGTGATTAACTACAGTATTTATCTCATAGATGTCACTATTCTTAACAAACACAAAGTATGTACCATTGCTATCTATGCACTTTTGCCATCTCATAGATAGTTCATCGATCCCTTTACTAAAAAAACCATTCGGACGGGAATCAATAAAATCTTTGAAGGCGGTTTGGACTGCCCCATCGGAGTTGAATTTTTTCCCTTGCAAGAAGTTATCCAAATTTCGAAAAAAATGGTAATCTGTTGGGGCAAGGTCCCAAGAGAGTAGGGTGGATGTCCAATTGAAGCTCCTCTAATTTGGTAGCCGTCTGTTGTGCAGTGTGTGGTCTAGCGTTGTCATGAAGCAGCAGTGGCCTAGAGCGATTTACCAGCCTCGGTTGTTTAGCAGCTAGCTTTTCCATCATGGTTTGCAGTTGCTGACAATAGACATCTGCCGTAATCGTCTGGCCAGATTTAAGAAAGCTGTAGTGAACGTCACAAAAAAAAAAAAAAGAAAACACAACTGTGTTTTCTTTTGCGGCACCGTCGCCATACACGTCATTAATCTTTCGAGCCGTTTCTGCAGCACTGGTGCCACGGTGGAACTCGTACTCGTAAATAACGCGATATTTCAAGTTTTCCATTTTGTAAACTAAGTGACCCAAAGAAAAAAAACAATTAAGGAAAAAACAAATGAATTATAATTTTCGAAACACAAATACATGAGTAAATAGCTGTATAAATTTGAATTTGGAATTCCTAACCAAAGAGAAGATATTTGAGATCAAAGTTGCCAGTACGGCAAAATGCCAATTTCATATGTAAGGATATATAATCTAATATATAAAAATACATGTTTTTCGATTTCATGATGTAAGTACAAACTTCAATTAAAATTTTTAATTAAAAAACAACAAGTTTGCTGTTTGATGTTAAAATCGTAAAGGCTAGTATATTTACATCCATAGACAAAGTTATTTTTTTAAACTTTATGCCCACAAAGTTATCTTATAGCTTTATTTCCGATGACATGGTGAACTTTATAAAAGGGACTGGGTTACTGTCAAAGGAATGAGGTAAAATAGGAGATGGCACAATGGGCCTATGGCCTAAGTGCTCACGGTAATTATACGTAAAAGTCTCGCTCTTAAAAAAAAATACATATTCACTTCCATAGACAAAGTTATTTTTTTAAACTTTATGCCTACTTATAATAATAATAATAATATAAGTATTCCAGAAAGTATGCAGGGGAAGTGCAATGCAATACATTCCATATTTTAAAATAACTAAAAAAGATAAATAATAAGTTAAGGTAAAAAGTAAATAACAACACATGAATTTTTAAATAAAATAAACGAATAAGCATGAAAAATGAAACTGAAAAAAAAGCTGTATATATCGAACACTAAAATGAACGTAAATAGCCGTTTACGGAGGGAATTTCATCGTCTCCCGTCTCCAGAGGGTCATCAGGGGAGATTCCATCCAGGCAGTCATGGCGGCGATGATCGCATTCTTCGAATGGCGCAGTCTGCGCCATAAACTTCCCATGCGGTGGCGGAGAAGTGCACGGAAAGTGTTATAATTATTATAATTATTTTTTGTTCAGAACCAAAATTGGTACTGTAGGGCTACGTGGTATTAAGTCATTCATGCATATTTAGATAGAAATGACACTCACGTAAATGTCAATCCATAAATTAATGTCAGTACATATTTTAATAAAGTCACTGTACGCGGGTTTTTCCTGTTTGTTTCTTCTTCACTGCTTTCATTAACTTTGTATTAATATTTATTATTTTTCTTTTGGTTTATTTATAAATAATATGTTTTATTTTTCTTATGTATTATTCTTCTTTTGGTAATATGTATGTATTATTTTTCTTTTGGTTTATTTATAAATAATATGTATTTTTTTCTTATGTATTATTCTTCTTTTGGTAATATGTATGTATTATTTTTTTTTTGGTTTATTTACAAGTAATCTTATAATTTTACATTTCTTTCTTCTTTCTATATTGAAAAAAAAAAACATCTACGTAAAGGACACTTGTGCATAATTATAAATAATGAATAATAATTAAATTAGTAAATAATTAAATTGTGCATACATTATAAATAATTAAATATTTTTGCTTGAGCTTCAGTAAGTAAGATAATGTTTTTTGGCGATGATTTTTTGATTTGTGTCCCAAATCGGTCATTTGTAAATTAAATTTACACCTATTAAATTGTTTCTGTCATTTGACTGTCCTAGAACGGGAGATCTTCCTAGTTGGACAGTCGAAGCTTCTTTGTACTGATGTATTCTTTATAACAAAAACAAACAAATAAATAAAAAATAAATAAAAAGACAAAAAAAATACCACTGCGGCAAAGGAATTGTTTTATACAGGATTGAACTTTGAATAAAAATAGAATTATAATGCATCTCTTACCAGCTATACAAACATAATTATTTGTTTCTTGTTATAATTAAGGCTCCGCAATCGGGCCCGAAAAGAAGAAGATGGAGAGATACGAAATTACGAATGTTAGAGGAGAGCACTAACATTTACAGCGACAAAATCGATGCGAAAATTGCGAAAATGTTTAATAAAGCACGACTCGTTTAAAATGGAGCAAAAATCTCGCGGGCATTGTCTTAAACAGCATTTAAAGAAACACTGTGATTTTTTTCATACATGTAACTTGTAAAATAACTGAAACAAACTTGTTTATAATAATTTTTGGAACATACTTTGCGATTTTTTTCTATCGAGGGAATTTTATATAATTTGCGTTTCGGCGCGGGCAATGTCTAGATATTATCTTCAAGAATATCATATTTTTTTAAGAGTTTTAAAACTTAACGTGTTTAACTTTTTCCACGCGATCGTAACAACAGTTGATACGGCAAAAAGCCACGCCTCACACGCGCCCGTAACAGCCCTTGTTACGCTATCTTCGACTGCCCATATCACAGCGTTCTTATATCACACTATTTTTTCCCGCTTGCTAGGCATTCGTGTAACTATCACGATGCTGACATCTTCAGGCATATTTCGAAAGTAAAATTGTATTTCGTAAAAAACATCTATAATCAAGTGAATGTATCCTCGTGCCTTTGAGTGCAGAGTTCGAAATTTACTCCACAGATGGCGCTAGTACTTTGCGCAAGCGCACGCAAAAGATTCCAGTTGACCATACCGGACACGCGTCGATTGATATTTATTATCGAGATCGCGTGTATTTTAAACATTTGTGTAGTTAAACTGTGATTTTGACTTTAAATTACGGAATATTTATTACGGGAATATGCACATGGAAGGTTTTGGGCTTTCTACATGAATTCCCGTGCGTGTAATTGGTGGAGGTCCTGATTTATCAAGACGATTTCGAACAGCGTCCGCAAAGCTATTCAAAGTGTCATCAGAATTTTATAACATGTCTATTTTGGTTATAAATTAGTTACTAAAGTGCGTGTTTATTTTCGTTCAGTTTCAAAGTTATTAGGAAACGTTCACAATAAGTTTTTAGTGTTTGAAATTGAATAAAAATGGCCCATATTTTGGAAGATGATGAAATCCAAGTGACAGGTATAAAAAAGCCGTTAGCAGATTTTCAATTGGCGGTTATAATGCAACTTGTTGAGAAATATAAACCACAGGTTACACAAATACCACAGCCTACAACATCAGCCCACCTCAGTCCATTTCGGATTCTACCTAAACATGCCACTAAGCATATGGCAGGATTGATTCCAGCAACCGACAAATCAAATAAACCGCGCAGACGATGTCGTGTATGCCGACTTACAAATAATAAAATGCAATTAACGAGATACATGTGTAAAGAATGCGGTGTGTCGTTATGTATCGAACCCTGTTTTAAAAAATACCATACCTCAAAAAAATTGTGACCGGCATAAACTCCTCAAAAAAAAAAAAAATCTTTTAACTGCTTAGATAATTAAAACAATATTTATTATATGACAAAATCTATTCGTTTCGTGTTTTAAGTGTTGAGTTTTAGAACTTGTTAACTTACGAATTAATAATAATAAGTGATTGAGGTACCACTTGTGCCTATCAACGCAGTGTCCTGAGTACGAGCACGCGGATAAATGGCGCCGCTTTTAAGATAACGTGGGTAAGTTTTTGTATGGAATTTAATGTTTTTGTTTTTTATAAACATCTAGGAGTGTTTACAGACGACGATTTGGTTTCAAATTGTAGATAATAATCCTATCTGTTTATATAGTATGATAAATCATGCCATAATATGCTGTAATTTGACATAAAATTGGATGGAAAGGTACTTGAAATATGACATATACATGTACCGCGTACGGGTATTGAAAAAACGGAGTATTTCAACGCGGGGAAAAGGTTAAGGGAGATATGTAAGAAATCGGTAGTAATTCGGGTAGCGGGCCCTTAAGGGCCATTAACCAGCCAGCGGATGGCTTACAAGCCAAAGATGTTCTTACAATCGTACAGGGCGGTTCCAATGAGAAAGATTAATTATTCTCCATACCAGCTTTTTAAAATAATAACTCAATATCGATTTTATTTCATTAAAAATTTGCTTCAATTTATATACATTCAAAAATGCTAAAAGGTGTGATGATAAAACTATTAAAATCATGTACTTTTTGTAATTATTTTTTGATCATAAGTATTTATAATTTTTCAATAATGTCTAAGCAAAATAAGAATGTAAAAAAAAAACTTAAATATATTAGTTTGTAAGGAATATAAATAAATAGACAAACTGAAGTATTCCTTAATATATTAGTTTGTAAGGAATATAAATAAATAGACAAACTGAAGTATTTTCATCACAAAACACGTGCACGGATCTTTTTTTTAATGATTTTATTTAAACTAAAATTAAAATTCTGAAACATAGCTTTCCCAGATAATTTATTGATATATTTTACTGCATGATTATATGATTTGAAATGTGTGTTGTATCATACAAAATTTTGTCTGAAAATTTAACAAATCTGCCAACGATCTACGGTAAAACCCCATTGTACTAAAAATAAATATATTTTCTCAAAATTTGAAACATAGCTTTACTAGATAAAAGAACAGTCTTTCGAAATCAATTTATAATTTTTTGTGGAAAAGAGCCAATACGTCTAAAATTTGATTTAAAAATGACATATTTCCAGTTTTGTCTGGTTATTTATTCCCTATTAAGTTGAAAGGTAGTGTTATTTCCAAAGCCTGTGCCAAATAAAGGTGCGGTGGCTAGTGGAATATTTACCTAAAAGCTATAACAGATGTTTACCACTGGTACTTACCTTTACGATTCCTGTTTTATGTACTGCATTATGAGTTAATATAAGCTTTGTATTTGTCTTTTAGATTCTTCTCTCAAGAAATGATAGTGCCAAGTCCCCTGAGTGAGCCCACGAAGCAAACTAATGTTCTTCCTATGGATCCCCCTGATGACCATACCACTCCGGAAGGAACTACCAAAACTATATCCAGAGAAGGTATTCGCATCTTATCACAATACCATCCATAATAATAATAATTGGATAATCTGTACAGCCGATTTTGTGAAAAATCACCTCAAGGGCGCTGTACTATTTATTATGAATTCTTAGGCTCTATCTAACTTTATTATTTACAAATAGATACAGAGACATACTTACCTGGCATGTCACTTCTGATAAACACACTTTATTAGAAAGTTAATGCTTGGGGAAGATATGACTTTGCAAGTGGAGAACATTATAATCTAAAACACTGACATGATTTTACATTTACTACCCTCATCACCGTTGGTTTTACATTTATAAGAAGATTAAGTTAATATTTATTTTGAAAGACTAGAGAATTTAGATATATGCAGGGTGCGGCAGCATAACTTCCTTTTTTCAAAACTTAACAAAACCCTCTGTATGAATCAGAATTTTTTTATTTTTTTTATGATGTAGGGTAGGCACATACCTAAAGTTTTGTTTCACTTAGTTTTTGAAGATCAAATCAGGTAGGTGACGTCCCTCATTCTCCATGCATTGAGTAAACCGATTTCTGGCATTTGTCATGACTCTTGCCAGCATATTTATTTATTTTTTTATTTTATTTAAGTACATAAAACAGGCATTATGCCCAAAAATTTATATACATGGATGATTTAAATTACAAAAATTATAACAAAAATAATATCAGTAATAATTAGCTACTCGTAAATATGCAAAAGTATAAATCAGGCGTTATCATAGCAATCTCTTCCTGTGGATGTTGGCCTTCAAATCTTGTAGGGTCCTTGGACGGTTCACATAAATACGGGATTTCAAAAACCCCATAGAAAAAAAATCACAAGGGTACAAATCGGGAGAGCGGTCCGGCTACAAAACAGCCATCGATGCTCTTGCAGTATGTGCCGTTGCACCGTCTTGTTGGCACCAAGTGTCCCCTAATGGCCGTTATACACGACATCTTTTTTCAGCCCGATTCCAATTAGACACAAAAGTCAACATTTTTCGCTCTACGCGATCGCTATTTTCAGCATGATTCATGTGTTGTTTGCAGTGATGACAATTAAAACCGTAGATATGAAAATAGAGATGGAAACAGCGATCGCCTGGAGCGAAATTTTTTGACTTTTGTGTCTAATTGGAATCGGGCTGAAAAGAGATGTCGTGTATAACAGCCATAAGTCCAACTCATCTAGCCGTGGGAAAAAAAATTCCTGTAATATGTTTACATACATACCGGTCCGAATTCACTGTCACTCAAAGAACCAGGGACCAATAATTCCACTTGAGGAAATTGCACACCACATTGACTTTAGGTGAATGCAAAGGCCTTTGATGCAATTCTCGAGGATTGTTGTCAGCCCAGTAGTGCTTGATTTGTTTGTTGACAGTTCCACACAAATGAAAATGGGCTTCACCACTAAAAAACACAATAGCGTCCTCAGGAACGACTTAGAACCTCACACGCGTTCCTCCGAGAATTGAAGTCACTTTCAGAAAGTTCCTGCACAATCGCCATCTTGTACGGATGGAATGGAGATCATCACGAAGAAAGGGCAGACGCATGTTTGCGCGCAGAACGCCGTGGTGATCGCAACATTGAAACTCTCACTGCCTCAATGTTCTAATGGGACGAGGGACTCCAGTTCTTCCTCTTGTCGCACTTGCAGTTTGTCTGAATGTAGTGACCCACATAACAATTGATTTCCGATCTGGGACAGGGGCCAATGGGGCTAAATTAAAGCGATTCCGAAAGGCGCGCTGGGTTGCGATCACAGAACATCCGTTCGAAAGTAGGCCACATCGGCAAACGCGCGCTCCTCACTGTTCCAATGCATGATGGTGACTAAACTGTGTCGGGACAAAACTTTATAGTTCCGCCTCTCGAACGAGATCAACAGTGCTCCGCTACGTCATCAACCGACTGAATGGCGCGCATTTAAAAAAAGGAAGTTATGCTGCCACACCCTGTATAATAACAATAGATAATCAGCTATTTCATGTCTTATTTCAATTTTTATTTGACGGCCTCCATGGTCGAGGGGTAAGACTCTCGACTCGCAATCCGAAGGTCGCTGGTTGAAACACAGGTTGGCGGCCAGATCGATAAAGACTGGTTGAGGAAGTCTCTTGACCCCTCCAGTCAGAATCCTTCAACCCATTGCCTTGCACTGCAGTTGAAGGGATGGATTCATACATCCGTCACTCCTGGATACACTGACCCTCAGATTCCTACCCACCCCTCACACCTATTTCCTTCCCAGAACTTCCTCTTCTTCCCTTCCTTAAAAGAACCCTCCACACAGGGCTGGGCAAAATACATACCTTGCTGTAATTAAAATACAAATTACAAAATACTTTTTCGCATGTATTTAAAATACCAAATACAAAATACTTTCAAGTCGTGTATTTAAAATACAAGATACAAAATACAGTATTTTAACCATTTTTTAATTTCAAATACAAAATACAAATTAGAAAATACAAAATACATTTGGTTTTGGTAGAACCTTTGGTTGCAATAAATTTTCGTAAGTGCCCTTATCTAGGGATGCGTTTCCTTAGAAGCAAAGCTGAGCAGAGTGAACAGCGTAGGGAGTGTGGTGAACCCATCGCTCAGGGAGTGGAAACACAAACCTGCAATAGCCATCCCAAGCCAAGGTGTGAGCTACCGTGCTCAGGCTGAATATCCTGGGGAACAACGTCACGAACGGTGCCTCCGAGAAACAAGGTCGCATCTCGGAGTATTTAGACCTTATTCCAGCAATCGGGGCTCTGCTGGAGTGGACCTTCTATTAAACAGGTAACTCGTCGGACAAAAAATTGGACCATTCGCAAACGGGCCTTTTGGGAAACTCTGTGCTGTGCTGCTGAGGCCACCTCTGTGGACTTCCTTTCTGGGGCCAATAGGCGAAACCGTGGAGAGGTGAGCTGAGGCCACCTTCATGAACTCTTCCCTTATGGGGCCTTCAGGGAACCAATTGGAAGGGCACTCTTCCAGCGCGGGGCCTTTGTGGAACCAAGGAGGAGTGAAGTGGAGAGATAATGTCCTCTTCCCATGTATGGCCTTCAGGGAACCATGTAGGAGTGAAGAGGAGAAATGAGGCCATCTCTTTGAACTCTTCCCGTGTGGGGCCTTTAGGGGAACCAAGGAGGAGTGAAGAGGAGAGATGAAGTCCTCTTCCCTTCGGGGTCCCTCGGGGAATCAAGGTGGGGTGACTCATTCCTTGTTGGGCCTTTAGGGAACCAAGGGGAGGTGAACTCTCCATCGTGGAGCCTTCGGGGAACTAAGGTGTGGAGAAGAGAGATGAAGCTCTCTTCCCTCGTGGGGCCTTTAGGGAACCAAGGAGGAGTGAAGAAGGAAATGAGACCTGGGAAGACACATTGTCGAACCAGAAGACATAGCTTCATTTCCAATGACAATCCTGGTGAACTTTATAAAAGGGACTGGGTTACTGTCAAAGGAATGAGGTAAAATAGGAGATAGTATAATATCTCCTATTTTATGATAGTATAATGGGTCTATGGCCTAAGTGCTCACGGGAACTATGTATATGTAAACTAGTCCTGGGTCGGTCGTGAATAACCCGCTCATTGAAACCCGCTCACGGACCACCAAAGAGCGAGCGGGTCATTTTTTCATTAGCACCCGGGTCTCGCGACCCACTTCTCGCAACCGCTCTACTACTGCAACCTGGGTTTCGGGCGCGGATGTGGCGGGGCGAGCGACGATAGATAGATGTATGAGAGAGCGAACGGTTTGTCAACACCCGGGTTTCGCCGCCTGCTCTCTCGACTCAGGTAGTAGAAAGTAGCTGGGTGAAGCGTAATCGAGTTACATATTTTGTGTCGCGAAAAGAGCGGGTCTTCGCGACTCGCTCGTAACGCCAGTGGGTCGTGAGTGACCCGGGTCGTGTAAAATGGTCGATCGACCCAGGACTAATGTAAACCGTCTCCGCTCTTAAAAAAAATTAGCAGAGTGAAACAGAGACTTGCAAAAATTGACCAATCATATTGCTCAGAAGACACATCTCATCTCCGCTCCACTTGTAAAGTTTTGTGGTATAGGACTTAGTTGTTAGATAATAATAAGAATTATTATAATAACACTAGCTGGTTTCCGGCATGTGTTGCAATGCCATATTCAAAGAAATAAATTGTTTCTCCCTGCATGTCCTTTCCCATGCGTTTCCCTCCCGCGTTCCCCTTCCACCTTCCCCGCCTACCCTCTCCCCTCTCCCCTCTCCCACTCCCCTGTCCCGCCAATCCCCCTCCCGCGTTCTATATATTCAGTCCCACTTCATTCAGTTTTCAAACAACTCGCGTGCCAGTTATTACAATTTTTTATTAAAATTTTCATTTTTCACATATTACAATTATTCATTTATGTATATTATAAGAACAATCAATCAAATCTGGTACCTAACATAGGTACCTATTTAAAATATCTATAATTTAAAAAATCCATAGACAATTCTTTGGTTATAAGAAAAAACAGCTGCCTTCTAAATTCAATTTCATCAAACGCGCGAACTGTCAAACGTGCAAAGTTAAATAAGTTTTCTGAAATTATCCAATTTTCTACATAATTTTCTTATTTTTTCTTTCCGTAAGAACCTTCTACAAAGTATTAGAAAACTTTAAAAAAATAGGTAAAGTCGTTCTGAAGTTATGGCATGACCAAGGGAAACAAGGATTCATTTTTATATACATATATGACATTTGTAAAGCGCAGTTTTGTGTTATTTCACTTCAAGTGCGCTCTACAGTAATTGATTTAAAAATAATCTAGTATTCAGTCAAATTATTCCTATAGTGCTTGATCTAATACTATGATACAAAAATGTACAATACAAAGCAATGACAAGTATAATAATATAATATGATACAAATGTACAATAACAGTGCTATTACACATTACACCGCAGGACAATAATAATAACTAGCATGACATAAAAAAATGTACAGTAAATTATAAAGCAATGATAAGAGAACAACAAATAATCATTAGTAAGAGTGCTATAGCACAGGACTAGTACAGGATTCTAGCGATTTTAATCTATGTATTATCTATGTCAATTTATTTTTCATTATCTTTATTAAGATCGCTAAATGTATTTGAAAATGTATTTTGAATAAGTATTTGAAATACAAATTACCTCATCAGCAGGTAATTGAAATACCAATTACAAAATACTTTTTTAGGAAGTAATTGAAATACAAATACAAATACGTATTTCAATTACAAGTAATTCAAATACTGCCCAGCCCTGCCTCCACACAGCATCCCCCAAGATGACATAGACCCTGAGGGAAATTATTTTCCTCAGGGCCTCCTGTGTAGAGCTAATGTAAAAAGTAGTTAATTTTTTAACCACTTAAACCCATAAGCTTGTTTTCATATGTATGACGTATCAGGCGTACCTGACTCATTAAAAGGCAAAATGTTGAAAAGGCATTAAAATCAGCATATTCTGCCATCCTGAAGAATATTGACATATTTAATAGGTTTTTAAAACATTTTTAATTATTTTCAGTTTGGACCCAAACGATGCTCACCATTCCCACGGAGCTGCCTATGGAAGTGGAGAATGCTTTGAAACCATTCTACACATTTACAAAGGTTTGCAAAAAAAATTTAAATAATAACAATTATTGGATGATTTTTATAGCGCCATCAAAATTTTTTGTGAGAAAATCACCTCAAGGGCGCTTGAAAAACCTTACTTAAGCCGCCGCTACCCGAATTTCTACCGATTTCTTACATATCCCCCTTAACTTTTGAAGTTTTTAATCTCTTAAAAAAAAAAGTTATTTTTTAAGATAATATCTAAAGATTCCCCATGCCGAAATGCAAATCATATGAAATTCCCTCGATAGAAAAAAATCGCAAAGTATGCTCCGAAAATTATTTTATTTTCATGTCTGTTTCAATTATTACAAGTTATATGTATGAAAAAATTCACAGTGTTTCTTTAAATGCTGTTTTAGACAGCCTCCAAGAGATTTTTGCTCTATTTTAAATGAGTCGTGTTTTATTAAACATTTTCACAATTTTCGCTTCAATTTTACTGTTTAAAATATTAGCGCACTCTCTCCAACATTCGTAATTACATATCTCTCTGTCTTATTCTTTTTGAGCAGGGATAATGGCGCCTTAAGATATGCATTACAATTTATTTATTCTTCATTGTCTATATTTTGACAGATTATTTATCCAGTTACAGTACAAGAGTTTTTTTATTTCGACATTCTTAACATTTGGTAAGACAATATATAATTCAAAAAAAGTTTTAAGCTTAAGAGTAATTAAATTTATCCACTGTTTTAGAAATTTCATACAATAGTACCATTATTCTTGTCATGCTACGCTGTGCTAGACATATGTTCTGCCGTGCGGTATCTTTCTTTCTGTGGTTAGTTTTTAGGCAATTGTAAGTCAGTGTGAGGTAAGCGTGTGGGAGCCTCCAGGGTTTGAGTGGGGACTCAATATCCACTCTATGCTAGCAGTGCTTATGGATCCCGACAAAAGTGTCCGCTTAACCTCTCATCTGTGGCTTGCACGCCGGTGGGCATAAAAAAATTGAACTTTTTTAAAATGCGATTTTAACCCTTATGCATAAAGAAACTGTATGAAGGACAAGGTCAGAATTGCTTGCGCCAACATTTTGTTGAGGTAACACTTCTTTTGATTAATCTAGCTTCT
Organism: Limnephilus rhombicus; assembly: GCA_929108145.2. Classification (NCBI taxonomy): domain Eukaryota; kingdom Metazoa; phylum Arthropoda; class Insecta; order Trichoptera; family Limnephilidae; genus Limnephilus; species Limnephilus rhombicus. The sequence continues at coordinate 66,457,600 of OV815270.1, forward strand.
CGGAATGCTTTCAAATGAATGTTCTAAAACAGCGGTTGTCAACCTTTTTGAGCCTGCGTACCCCTTGACTCTTACTACAAATTTGTTGTTCCCCGTACCCTCTATCTTTTGTACTCGTGTAATGAAAGACGTTTTTCATTTGTAATTTTTTAGTACTCTCATTGTACATGAATTTAACAATCAAGTCACCCAAATACAATTAATGCAATTTTATACTGAGTGTAACACAAATTCGGGCATTTTAACCAGTGATTCTACATGCGTGCCACGATATTTCGTATCCCCAATTGGGCTTCGTGTACCCCTGGGGGTACGCATACCACAGGTTGAAAAACCACTGTATAAAACATTAGTGCGTCACTTTTAACAGCTATCAGAGCCGAAAATAATGATGGAGTTTTACCTACCATTAAAACTCTTATTATGTTGCCGTTCCTCATCCAGAACATATTTATATATGTGAGAGACGACACGTCTATTCTTGTCTTAGTGGTATAATTTGACTTCCTTTTCCTTGTTTTGGCGTCATCAATACGTTCTATGATTGGTTGTTTGTTCTGTCACTGCAGTTGGCGTCTTGCGTCATTTCCCTTTGTTTTCAATTGACATCGAATTCTTTCGAATGTGGTAGCTATCTCGCGCTTTATTTAAATTGTTTTTTTTTCATGTAGGGTATGTATTCAGGTTTGTGTAGAAATAATAATAAAATTAGTTTATATTTGTACGAATACATTTTTTTTATATTTGTTTGCCGAATGGGAGAATTTTTAAATTTTTTTTATTTAAAGTTGGCTATTCTGGGAAAACTTCTTCCGATATTATCATGGTACATGAATAATAAGATATATTTATGAGTAAAATCTCAAATTATAATATTTAATTAAATGAAGACAATATTAGCGAACTCAATCGAAAATCTGGAGACAGAAAAATCAGAAAAAGATATTGGCTCCGCTGGGACTCGGACGTATATAAAGATAGCAGCCAATAATATGTGCGTTAGGAAAATTAAGATAATGTTGGTAGTTCTCAGTCGAAGTACGATACAGTTATAAGTGACCGAATTTGATATGGGTTCCTTAGCTCAATGGGTAGAGCACTTGCCATGTAAGCAAAGGGTCCTGGGTTCGAGTCCCAGCAGGGCCAATATCTTTTTCTGATTTTTCTGTCTCCAGATTTTCGATTGAGTTTCGCTAATATTGTCTTCATTAAATTAAATAAGATATATAATATCTGATAAACAGAAAACAATCGATTGCTTTGTTTTTACAAGTATGGATATTTGACCAGAATTCATCAAGGTAATTTTCGCTCGGTTTTTCGAAATACCATCCAATGTTCAACAGGTTAACTATGTAACCATTTCTAGACATTTTGTTTTGAAGAGTTTTACTTTCCATATACATTTGTCACTTAACCCCTCCGCAACGTAAGCAGATATAAGTGTTAGAAATAGGACAGCAGTCAAGTACAATAAGCGTGTTTATACGTCAGCGCGTGTGTTTCCATAGAAATCGTTCTAACTCCGTTATTGTTTTAGTTACATCCCTAAACCAAAAAGTAAAAGGTCGATAGTAGATCAAGCTGCACATCCCTATCAAGTTGTCTATGGAAATACATAACAGAAATCAACTGTCAGTCGTGTAGTTGACAAAAATATTTACCCGTGCAAATTTGCTACCGGCGGCGCCACCGCGCTCCACATTTTAAATTTTTATTAAATATTTTTATATGAAATGATAAAAAAGTGAGGTGACGAAAGTGTTTATTACACATATATACAATAGAGTATTGTTGTTTTCATAATCTGTGATTTTAGTACCGTTTTCACATAAAAACATCACGTGAGTCATTTTTACCTATTTTTAATGTTTGCGTTCTAATATTTACAAATGCTAATATTTATTTGTAATATAATAATTTAAAAACCTATCTTGTAACCTTTCTAAAACAGTTTTTGCTATACGGCTACGTTCAGAAATGTTTCATTTATAGAGCTTTAATTGTGAAGCGGTAATAACAAAAAGTTTTCATAAAATGTCATTTTGTTAGAGACACCAAAAGCGAATATTCTCGAAAATTCGGAGGGGTTAAATTTAAGTAACAAATGTACATGGATAGTAAAACTCTTCAAAATGTTTAAAACTACATATTGCAAGGTTTGTTTTAAGTCTGGTTTCTATTTGTTGCCTCAAGTAAATTCATATATTTAGTGGATGAACTTCGGTTAATGCGTATACCTGAGGAATTTGTTCCAGCATATTTATATATTAAGTTTGGTGCGGAGTCCAGGGCCGTATTTACACTTTTCATTGGTATAGGCCACTTCATTTGCGCCGCCCCTTCCTCCTACTTAGAAGTTGCCACCTATCATCACTCACTAAACTTGTAAATATTCATACATAGGTTAAGTAGGTATTCAAAAATGAAAAAATAATGAATTATTTGTAAAATAAAAGTGTAATGAAACAAGAATTACAATTTTTTACGGGATTTTTCATAGTTGCTTCTATGCATAGAAGATCCGAAGAGTAAAGTTTTTTTTTTGCGGTAATGAAGACCTTTTTATTTGACCTTAGTATTTCTTCATTCGCTTTAAACAGAAAAAACTCCAGAACAATTTGTGGCCGGAGTGCAAAGTGCGACGCGGAGAGCTATATCCAAGTTTGGGTAAACGTTGCACATAGATGGTTTCCTCAATAACTTTCCTTAAAAAGATTTAGTAATGATGTAGATTCAGGTTTCTCTGCTGTCTTATTAGAGAAATTGTGACCTTGAAAGTATATTCATTCCTGAACTAAATCGTCTTCTAAATCATTGCACAAGAGATAGCTTTTTCTGGGACTTTTTGTGTTGAAAGTTCACCCATTATTTTAAAACGATTTTTTTTCTTTGAAGTATTATGCCTTCATATTATGCCTTTGCATATGCCTTACCTCTAATTCAGATCTCAGTCAGGAAGATGTTTCAATATCCTCATCCGTGGTCCCGTACGTGACCACTGGGCGTCTAAAGTTTAATAGATAGAAAACTCTATCTATCCACAGTGACTTTTTGTTGTTGTTTAGGTATAATCGTACACAAAATTAACGGCTTACCAAAGCGAGCGAGCACCGCCCCCTGAACTCTGCCGCCCCTAGGCCGCGGCCTATAAAGCCTATTGACAAATCCAGGACTGGCGGAGTCCATACATCGCGAGCTCCATACTCCAGATTACTTCTTATAATGCCATCAAACATGGCTACTATTGCATTTGTTGGTCGCCTCCAGGACACGCCTCTACTCTTTACTTTCTGCAAACCTAAAGCTGCGGTGTTTGCCTCCACTCCATCCAGTCAGCTAAATTTAGGGCTCCCATCCTAATACTCCTTTCTTCTGCAGTTTAAATCAATATTTTTAATGGTTTATTTTTTATATTTTGCAGGATCAAAATGGGATTGGTGAGGCAGACATCTCTGCCAATGCTTCTCTGCGGCGGAAGCTGTGCTTCGAGGAAATATTTTCTGACGGAGAGGAAGAACACCACACCAGTTTCCATAATACATCCTGCCCCATTCTGCATAGCCCGCATGTCGTAAGCTGACCTCCCTACTTCCTGTTAAACCCAATATATTTTCTTTACACAGCATCCCCAAAGATAACACAGGCCCCGAGGGAAATTAGTATCTTTTAAGTGCGGAGCTACTCTTAATATATACAAATTAATGTTTCTTTGTTTGTCCCTTATGCGTTTCTAAACCATTCGTCCGATTGCAATGAAACTTTGATGATTCATGTGCGCGCCCGCAATGGTTTCTATACATATATCATAGTGAGCTCTGGCATTATGAAATTATTTCCTATACTATTCATCCGATTGTGATAAAACTTTGGTGAGTTGTTTCTAATGTGAGCTCTGGCGTTATGAAATATGTATAAAAATTTTGCAATAGGTGGTGCGCGAGTTTGAAAATGAATGTATTTCATATAGTTTAGCGGAAGTGAGGGTGAGGAGAATCCGGGAGGGGGGAGGGGAACGTAATTAATGTATGTCCTCTTACCTACCCGTGGGATGACTATGCAGGTGTCCTAGCTCAATGGTTTCTAAATAAACTATAAAATAGCGAGACTTTTCAAGTCCTGACGTTACTTAGGCACCACTACCCTGTCAAAACATTGACCTGGGTCCCAAGTGATAATAGACCTTTGAATAAAAAATACCCTCCGTGTAGATTTGAGTGAAAATCAAATCAATGTTCGCTGGAAAACATTTCCTAAACATTCCATCTTGGGTGAAGCGTGAAGGCAGGCGGGGGGGGGGAATAGTTCATTTTTTGACAGATACCGCGCAATGCGGTCGTGTGTGGAGAATTAACGGAACGGCCTTATGTGGTTATGTGCAAAGAGCGGGCATAATCACGAGTTTAAAATATTATTTTACCTAAATATAATAATAAAAAAATATGATAATAAAATTATAATATAATATCAAATATTTATAATTATTCTGTTTTTGACGTAAATATTTACGCACTCTAAATTCTTAATAGTAACTTTAAGTCGTGCAATAATCAATATTAGTCGGAAATCTTTCCTGATAAATAAATATCTACTAAAATATCTGTGTTTTCTCCCTGATGCATCTCTTTTTCATCAGAACGCATTTTAACATTGATATAAACGCCAAAAACGTCAAACGTCAAGTGCTCATTGCTTAAAAGCGTCGACACGTCCTTATCGCAGACCACAAGCCAAATTGTGTGTGATCGCGCGAACTTTGCACCAATCTTTCAACCGTGTTTAGTGTTTTAACAAACGGAGGAGACGGAAAACAAAAAACCTTGATGTGATGTTTGATGGACTTTCACGGCAAATCGCAATAAATGTTTGAGCTCTGGACCTGCCTTTACACTGACTGACATTGTATTCGCCATTCCATTTAATTTTGAATTTGTACAGAGAGACCTAATTTCCGTATTTGAAATTTAAAGGAAAATCTTTCAGACTTTTGGATCACAAAATACGCCAACATCACATTTCTTGTGTTCTTTTTTATTCTATGGGCTGCACGGGACAATAAATCAATAACGTTCCCTTTAACCTTGTGCAGACTTTGTCAATGATTTTTTTTTTATTATTTTCAGACTGCCTTCTTATGCGGCATGAAACGCACATTTGGCACCCCCGTCTCCGCCAAGAGGGGAGGGGACATCACCGCCCCCCGAACCCCCACCCGCACCCTTTCCTCCGAGGAGCTGCACCGCAACCTGGCGAACTTCAGTCCCATCCTTGAGAAGGCTTCCAAGAGAAACAACTCATACAGTGGGTCGGACACCTGCATGGGATCTCCTTCCATGTCGCCTATCGGGAAGTCCCCGCAGGTGTGTTTATTTGTTTCAATGATTAATTGGAACATATATTAACCGGTCAAAGGCCATGCCATTTCACGAAAATTCACTAAAAAAGCACCACTTTGAATTTTGAATTGAATGTTTTGTGGATTAATTTTGAGCTATTGTATATTTTATTGACTGAAACACGTTCCTAGAACAATAAACTATGTACCAAAACAACATTACTTGCATTAATTACGTAAATTAATAGGTTTTACGATGTTTTATTCGAGGAACACGCATAAATTGTGACGGGTAAAACTCACGGCAAAAATGACATTTCTATTGTCACAGATAAAATCGTTTAAAAATATTCTGGTGTTGCAAGGTGAATGAAACTTTTACGCATCTCATAGAGTAATGTTGGCGCAAGCGATTCTGACCCTGTTCTTCATACAAATTCTGTACATAGAAGGGCCAAAATCGCAGACAAAAAGTTTTTGGTCGAAAATTTTATTCAAATTTTCGAATTATTATCTCGCGCATACGCATAATACGCGCGCGCCTGCGCGTAAACGGCCCATTAGAGGTTAAGATGAAGCCATACTAAATAAATCAAAATCATATGTTTTTGTTTTAAAAATTGGATCGCTTAGAAGTATTATAGATGCTTCAATTAAATACTGTGTGTAGAACATATCTTAGCCCTCAAAAATATCGGTAATTTTTAAAACAAAAATAAAGTCTTTCAATAAGCCTAGAAAAAATTAAAGTATTAGGTCTATAAAAAAACACTTTCAAGTCCAAATTCTCCTATTTATAAACGTCTTTTCGGATATGGTTTCATTGTTTAATGTGGCAAATTCAGTTTATTTTATGATAATGGCAAAAAAAAAATTGAAATTTACGCCCGAACCTCACAAATTAAAATACAATATGCATTTTGGCATTGTTATTTTTGACATCACAGCGACAACACGGCAGTTGACGAATTTGGAATTTCAAAGTGAACCTTATACTGTCTGCCGAAGAACTACTAACTAGCACACCTATTTTCTGTCATTCCTTCCCCGGACGGAGCAGGGAACAGACGTTAGGCTCCGCGTCACTTGTTTTCGTGAAATCAATTTTAAAATTCCGTTTTATTACAATAAACAATGCGTAAAATATGAATTAATGTTTTTTACAGGCCTTTACGAAATCAACCTGTAAAAAAAGATTCTCATTTACCATTTCCAACCTTTCCAAAAGCTTTTTCTCAAGTATTTTTAAACTCCTCCCATAAAGGGGGTGGGAATTACGATTTCGATTTTTTCCTGTACTATTGGATCGCCTTAATATACCGATACTGGAAATGTATTTTTTTCATGATTTTCGTAAAGAACTTCAGCTTATTTATTCTGTTGGCCACAACGAAATAGCAGTGGACGATGACAGTTAAATGGCCATTTTCAAATATTCATTGCCAAATTTAATACATATCCGAAGTTGAAAACTACACACAGTCACAGAGCAATACATGCCATTGATTGTTAGTGTTCCTATGCACGTAACTTTGTATTTATAAATGTCTTTATTATCGAGTATCTATTTTTGTGGCATACTATGAATAAATAAATAATATCCATATTTTTCCCACAGCAGGAAAATAATATTCGAAGAATCTCCCCGAAATTGTCACCAGACAAACTAGAAAACCTTCACCACAGCTGCGTTGCGTCACCATTCTCTCAATCCACACCGGAGAAGTCCAGCGTCACTTCCAAGTGTTCTACAAAATCCAGTCCTGACTTGACAGATGGGTCGGACAGTGACACCAAGCTGGGTCATGTCAAGAAGATGGGCTGCTTCAACTTCACGGAGGAGATCTGTCAAGTGTTGAGGAAAGAAGGAATAGTGCGGAGATCAAAGTCAGAAACATCTGTCTCTAGTCTGGGAAGAAACAGATCAGCGATGAAACTAGATTTCAATATGGACATTAGCAGTGATATCTCCATGAATTTCTCTGGAGATCGATCTCTGGTCTGCCATTCCATTGTGGGTGAGTATCTTCGTCATTATTATTTAATTATTTTGTTGATATTTTTCCTCTCAAGTATTATTTTATTCTAAAGATATGCTATTTCAGGTGATTCTGATTCGCCCTCTCCCAAGCAAACTTCCAGCAGCTACTGGGACATGGAGATGGCCCAACTTGTTTCTAAAACAAACAGTGCCAAACAGTCAAGCTGCTCCAACTGTGCTGCCAATCAAACAACTGTTGATACTAATTTTAAATTATTTATTAAACCTAATGTATGTGATTGTAAAAGTGCAATTATTGATGATGAGAACGATAGACTGAGGGATGTTTATCAATATCTAACTCCTACCAAGGATAAACAGTGCCCTAAAAGAGAGCATTATTTAACAATTTCAAAATCTAGTCCCACACAAATGTCCCTCGATAATAGTTTTAATATAGACACTGAAAAACACACACTGACAAACCAAACTGCCAAATTTTCTGGTGATGTGTCTCATTTGACCAATCAAAACACTTTTAGTTTTCCCGAAATAGGGCGCAGGGGAACCACTGTTTTCCACCGAATGGACAGTGGCTTCAATGACCTTTGCCTCAGCAATAACAGTATTTTACCTTCCTGCGATCTCACCGTTTGCAACTCAACTCGCCATGTTGAGGTCACCAAGTCCTTCTGTAATACAGAGACGTCGAGTGTCAGTTGGAAGCGGTTCGATAGCGGATTCAACGAAGAGGCCTCATCCGATTTTTCTCATCAAATAAGTTGTAATGAAATTTTCAAACCTCCCACCAGAAAGCATAGCCCCATTTTAGAATATTCTGAAAACAAAGAGAATATCTACTTTGATGATTTTCACAAGATAATTGACCGCGGCCAGCACATTCATGATTCCATGTCTATTTCTGACATTTTTGCAGAGGACATGGTCTCCTTCAATTGTAACTTTTCCTCCACTCCATCTAAAACCTTGCGGCAAAATAACAAATGATTTATGTAAAGCGTTAATATGAATATTTGAGTTGTGGAGTTACAAAACCCGCTTTGAAGATTACTGCTGGTTTCGATACATTCACAAAAGTAATACTTACATTGAAAGTAAATAAATTATTAATATTTTGTTGAAGAAGATAATACTAAATATGAAATAAAACAAAGAAAATTAAAAAGCTAATGCGTGGATCACACAGAGCGGGTAGATGGGCGAGACAGTGCTCTCGGCCGAGTACTCGGTACGTGTAAACACATCACCGAGTACTGAGCCAAGCGCTCGGCCCAGTAAAAGGGCGAGACAGTTAATCGGACCCTATTCTACTTACTGGGCCGAGTACGGACCTCCGCACCTCCCCGCACTTTCCGCACTGACTCGCTTGTCCACTCGGCTGGTATAAACATACACTTGCTGCGTACTCGCCACTGTCGGTCGCACCACGCCACCTTTTCCCGCGCATCGCAACTGAATAGGCCACTTGCATGGATTTCATAATGACTTGTAAAAAAACGTGTGGATAGATTTTTTTACTAAGATTTTTACAAAAATGTTACTAAAAATTTTTAGAAATTTACAATTTTTTTTTTTTAAATAAATAAATCCGTTATTTGGGCTCGTGGTGTCACTACATGAAAAATTTCCATCTTCTTAAATTTGTAAAATTCCACACTGATTTTTTTTTTATATGGCAACACTTTGATTTCAGGCGAATTTTTGAATATAACATTTAACATTCACTAGATTTATTAAAATAAAATACGGAATGTCTTAGAATATTTGCCTAAACTGAAAAAAAAAAAAAAAAAGTGATGCAAGTGGCCTATTGACGGACTGACTCGGTGCCAAATTAAAAATTACATGTAAACACCTACTCGTCCATCCAACTGTCTCGGCCTAGTATCATTTTACTGCCTCGCCACTCTACTCGGTCCTTGTGATCCAGGCTTAACGGTCGCAACTGGGACTCGAACCCAGGATCTCTCGTCAATCGTTACCAGAACAGGCGGCTTCCATGGTTGAGGAGTAGGCTCTTGACTCGCAATCCGAAGGTAGCGGGATCAAATCCCGATGTCAGATTTTCAGTTTCAGTGCCGGCAATCCAGGAGTTTATTTTTTTTGAGTGGAAGATACTCTCAGTATCGCCCTGGTGTAACACCACCATTCAGAATTGAAACATTGCTTGAAATGGATTAAGCTGTGTTTGGTGACCAGATCTGAATAACCAGGTACTTCCCCATCTTCCTCTTCTCATCTCCTTCCCCTCCCCACTAGCTTCTGCCTCACAACATACCCCAATTTGGGAATGCCATAGTCTCACTGGCTCCAGACGGGAGCAGTCGAGACTCTGGTGCAGAATTCACATAAAAAATGCGCCTTAACCAATTCGGCCACTGAGACCTCCTATTTTTAAGTCATTTTTGTCAATCTCACATTTCAAATTGAGAATTAACAATATTATCTTCGACTAATTTTTTCCCATATTTTTGGCAGCCACCTTTTTTTTTTTAAATGACAATAAATGTTCGAAGAACTGGTTCTCAGATAAACATATCCGATATTATTTATCAAAATACTTATTATTGTATTACGTACTTATTTTGTATAAAGTGTTATTTCTGCATGTTCAAAGTGGTCCAATCAGATTTTCACGGCTATCTTCAAATTTCCTAAAAAGAGCAGATTTTATAACTCCACGACTCATTTACTGTTTGCAATATCCAGTGACTTCATGTTACTGCCCTTGTAAAAGAGTAATATTAGAAATTTATTGTCTTGTATATTAGTACTGTTGAGAAATATATATAATCAATAATATAGGTCAGGAAGTGAAATAATTTCTGACCAAAAATATTGTAGCTCAAGTATTCATAATTTATTGCATATACAGTAGAATCCATAACACTGGCAATAGCCTAGTATGGTAGTTAAAAAATGGCAAAAATGTATCATGTAAACATTTATGAAATAATAAAATAAATAAAAAAATAAAAATCCGGATATATCGTTCCTCAAGGGGCCGGTGATACTTTGTCGTACTAACCGGACGACACACAAAACACCCGGATAATTTAAGCTTGTTTTTACATGAGACACGCTGAACTCCTTCGCGAGGGTTACATTTGATTCACCGGCTTCTAAACAGTTTAATATAGCACTTTTTTCTTCAATTGAAAAACACTTTCGCTTCACAAAACTCATTGTGTCGAGCTTTTAACCCAGTCACAACAGATGATAAACACTGATTGTGATTTACGCATGCTAACAAGGATAGGTTTAAGCACTCAGGTATTGGTGCATAGATTTTGTAAACAAAACACTGCGCTTCGCTCTAACCGGATGAATTATCATTAAAATCGGTCGCTTTAAGCAGTTGGTCGCTTAAAACATAGTCGTACCGAAGGGATATGTTTTCCTAGTACCTATATGAAACCTAACTTGAGTTTACATTGTTGTCGCTAAAAACTGTAAGCCGTTATAAGTGAAGTCGTTATATCCGAATTCTACTGTATTATGTGTTATATAAATATTGCTATGGATTTTAATGTAATGATTTCAGAGGCCACCTGTACCATAGAATAAAGAAGATCACAAGAAATACAAAGTGGGCGCATTTCATTTTCCAAGTCTGTCAAATAGTCTTTCCAGAAGTCTTTTAAAAAGTCTGTTAAATTTCCAGTACACAACTGTATTTCACAGTCGTTACGACACTCCTAAGCACAATGGCAGGCAAGTGTAAGAAAAACAAAAGCCTTGTTAAATGGGGCTAGAAATCTACATGGAAGGCATTTCTAGAGTTTATTATCTATATATATACAAGATAGAAGTACCTTCCATGTCATTTTGAAAGAAACCCACTCTACCTTTTGGTTCTAGCCCCAAGAACGGTTAAATTAGTAAGGATTGCTAGACACTTTTATTATATATCTTTTTTATGTTGGTTAACCTTTAACTAGTGTCGTGCATTTTTTGTAACGTTAGTACTGACGTGAGGCCTGACAGGCCGCGTATATTATGCAGTGTTTTATAAAGAAAATGATGATTTAAATATCTGTCTTTGCATTAGGATGTTAAATGAAGTGTTTTAACAAAAACTATGTATAGAAAGAAAATAAAATTTATTAAATTTTTAAATATAAGACTACAATAAAAATTTGCTTGAATTTTGGGGAAAAATCCGAGTATTAGATATAAATGATCAAAACACAAAAAAAACTCTTCTCAGAATAACAAAAAAATCTATTTCTTACTTAAGACTAATATAAATTTTAGAAAAAAAATAGAGTAGGTACATACACCTTCTGAAAAAAAAAATGTCCACAGTCGAACTACACCTTAAATTCTAAGCACAGTCAGGGCACACTTGTTTCGCGCACTGTAAACAAACGTGTTTTTTGCACGAATAGCATCTATACGTGGATTTTCTTTTGAGTTTGGGTTGACATGAATGACAAGTCCTTCGTGTCGTGACTTCTTCAGCTTGATCTTCAGATGTTTCTGGCTTATCAGAACCAAGTACTCTTGCCAAACTCATCCTAAGTTCACGGGGCAGCCTTATGTTACAAAATCTTCGCTTCATGTGCTCTAATACCAACTGTCGCGCTAATGTTTTTATAAAGGTTCCTCTATCAGTTTGTCTTCCCACATGTACATCATGTAAAATATGAGAATTGACGGAACTTATATCCAAAATCCGGTAAAAAATTGTCATAGGCCAGCGTCTTGATCGGCGGCTGCAAGTGTATATAGAGCACTTTTTATCTATTTCATCTACACCACCTTTCGTAGAATTATAAAACTTTATAATTTCTGGCTTCCCTGAGTCCGTGTCATTTCCTTCATTATGATGCACTGACGAAGCCAAAATGACAGCTTTTCCCTTCTTGGGAACATGAGACAATAGCGTTGTGTCTTTTGTAAAACCATATAAGGTTGATTTTTCAGGTCTAGTTTTAGCAGGCAAGAACTCTGGGGGTATTTCCCTTTTATTTTTTTTTTACCATACCTACACAGGTCAATCCTCTCTGTTTCAATGCATCAATTAGTTGTATTGATGTGAACCAATTGTCACACGTTATATTTTTGTTACTTCCATGTAATGGTTTACTCAAACGGATCACAGCCTGCGTAGGAACTAAAATTTTTTTTTCTGCATCTGTTAATGTTTCTCCATCTGAACCTTTTCCACAATAAACATAACAATTGTAAAAATACCCATTTTCGGCATCACATAGGCACATTAGTTTTAGCCCATACTTAGCGGGCTTCTTTGGCATATATATCATCAAAAACGATCGCCCTCTAAATGGAACTAGCATTTAATCAACTGTAGCATAAATATTCGATATCGCAGCCAATTTATTAGTCTCCTTTCTCTGTGCTCTGTCCAGTGCATTGTCAAACCGAAGACAGTGAAGCAAGAACAGAAATCTATGTTTAGACATAACACATCTAAAAATGTCTCTTCCGGTACCATCAGTAGCAAATATTAAATTTGCGTCTTCGTGGTTAGACTTGAATACAGCTGTGTACATCAATAGTCCAATAAAAGCCTGCAACTCGATTATATCGATATCTTTTAGTTCCGATCGGTTCTGCTTCATAAATTTAGATCTATATTCAGCTAGCTTCTCGTTGGTCCTTATCAAAATCTCCGATAACATCTCGTCATTTATATATTGTTTCCATAAAGAATAAGGATCCTTTCCGTCATTCTCGGTCAACTTGGATGTGGGTACTTGGGTAATAATATTGTGTTGCGGTGTTCTAACTGATGATCTGTTTGAAGATGATTTAGACCACTTATATTTATTCTTCCCTCTAAAATAACCCATCCTTGAGAGGGGAACATCTTCATCTGATGACGATGACGGCGCGTCCAGGTGTTCAGGTTGAGTTTCTTCGGTATCAGAAATATCAGTGATAGTATCCGTATCATGCTCAATGTGCTCCGGACAAAAATCTTCGCCAACGTCGTCAACCTCGGATCCGCTGGAATCTTCATCCGCGATCCAGTTCTCAATCACTTGCGCAAAATTTGGATTGGATTCATTTACACATATCCGAGATCTCTTTGGATGCGGTAAATCTGTCGCAGAACTATTTATTTTACTTCCTGAAGTCCCTGGTACATCCATAGTTAACAATATCTGTAAAAATAAAAATTTACTCTAACAATAAAATAAAACAAAAAACTTACGTAACTACTGACGTGAGGCCTGAGAGGCCGCTTCAGAATTTCAAATCGTAATTACTCACCAAATGCGCGCATGAAGACACTACTTTCTGCTCCCACGTCAATGTGCGTACTGAACTTGCAGCTACTTAAAAGTGGGGATCGGTGTTACGCGGGGAAAGGGGTAAACTAGCAAGTCAAGTACCTGCCGGGGCCTGTAAGACCGCACGACAGTAGTTAAAGGTTAAGTAGTTACCTAACCTAACCTCTCCAAGAGTGATTTTTTTTTTGTATTGCGTAAGTTTTAACGATTTTTTGTTATTAGGTATATAGGAAACTAAATAAAACCTTTGTTGAACAAATCAGAAATCTAGAAAAAGTGTAATAAAACATTATTAAAATAATAATCTTTTCGAAGTGAAACTTCTTTAGCCTCGTTGACATTTGAAATTGGGATGAAATGAAAATGCGTCACTAAAATTTATTATTTGACGGTCCTCGGTTCTAATATAATGCGGTAAATTCACGGCTACGCGCGAGCCTCCGATAGCGCAGCGGTATAAAGCGCCTGACTCAGCGCCCAGAGAGACATCCAGCGAACGGAGGTTCAAATCCTACCAAATCCAAAAAAATAAAGTTTTTATTTTTGTAAAATCAATACTCAATCTTCAAACCAGAAACCACAGGAAATGAGCGACTTTCTAGTTTCACTTATACCGCGTGTGAATTGCACACTGTTTTAAAAAAAAAAAATTATGTATGTTACTAATACAATCACTAAAGAGAAACACGCACACATTGCATTTATTAGTTTATTCTTTATTCTATGGTAGAAGGGCTTCTCAGTTGCCATCTTTAGCACTTAACAAGGCATGGCGTTTGCAACAAATTCAAAGAATTTGTTGATGTTGTAATTATGTGTTATTATGTATCCATAAGACTTTTATATTTAATGATAATTAATAATTATTTACTGCTGTTAATAATTATTTCTTTGGATCTCACATCGATTTTCTGTTTGTATGCATTTGCGCACAACGCTACAGAGAAAATCTACATTGTATTGATGCTGGAAATGATAAATGGCTAAAGCTTCATCTAACTAGAAATGAAAAATGACTGAAGCGCCATTCAGGTGCTTCAGCCACTCTAGCTTTCCAGCTATATGCATCCTTTCCAGCATCTATATGTTATTTCGACTTTCTAAAACAAAATAGACTTAATTCTCCAAAAATTTTCGAGTACTTGAACTAAAACTAATCTCTGGAAAACTGTTTTGAGTGTCTGCTCAACTGTTTTATTTAAATTATTTTTATCACATTCACTGACTGGATTGTTTTGCATATTTGATATAATATTATATTTTAATGATTCCCATTGGGCTGTTTTTCTAAATGTAATTTTATTTATTTTTGGACTGGTTTGCAATATTTTTTTTGGTGTTAGGCATTTTTTCAAAACTTTTATGTAGGTACATACTGTATATTCCCATTTTCATTTAGTTAATCATCGTTTTAGTGTGACTTTAGAATTTTAATTTATGCTGATAAAACTTATTTGATGCATATTTTTTATGACGTGTTAAAAAAATAACTGCTAAGATACGTACGTAGTTTAAAAAAATTCTCGTGCCATTCTTGGAAAAAAAGTTTCAATAAGGGACTCCAGTGAAAAATATTCTAACTTAAAATATGTATTTTAATATAGAACAACAAATACCGATTCTGAATATATAAGTTTTATTGTAATATAATTTTTTACATCAAATTAATGAATCGTCATTTAAAAATGAATAAAACGCCCTGTTTGGTTGGTATCATTGGTTGGCGACTTCTGACGTCACGATAATCAAAATGACAAGATTCAGGATAGTTTTGTATGGATATTTTTATGCGTTGATGTTGTTTTTATGCATACTATTCATCTTTTTTAGTTTTGGTGAAATTGAAGCTTAATTTGAGTGATTTCAAAAACTATGATTAATGATTGAAATAGGATTTATTCATGGACAACCAATTGTGAATATTGAAATAAGATAAAGTATTTTAAATATTATTATTATTTTTGTAGTTAAAATTTCTAAAAAGGTATATATGCAATTTTATTATTTGTGTTCTTCAATTAAAAGCTGTTAAACAATTTTCCCATTCAAAATTCAGTATTATACTACTATACTGACTATCGACCTGTTAAATGACAAAATTGTGTCCATAATATGTTGTTACTCCTGACCTGCCATTTATTTCGTGGGTTTTCTCAGGGTTTGAAAAATTAAAACTTTGAAATTATTTTAATTATGAAAATTAATTTTTAAAATAATATGTACAAATTAAATTGGTATTTAAGTTAGGTCAATGTTAATTTTAAAAAGAACAATGGACTGGAGTTCCTTTTTAACATAATTTGTTTGTAAATTAAAATATTAATGCTTACAAACTTTTACATTTATTCAGATTTTTTATAAATATGGATATTTTATGTTTGTTTGAGTGGATAAATTATATATTATTTGACTTTATCACATATCTATAATAGCGTTGTCAGTGGTGTTAGGCCCTTCTTCCACAGGGATACACAAATATCCGATACTCGGCGATTCAAGTATTTTGGGAACTACAGCCTTTTATCTGCGCAGAGGTTCGTGCACATCCACACGTTGCCGATGTTTTGTAAACTCATCGGTAAGTCTTGTAAGCCAGTGTCTCGCAAACAGGGAGATTGTTCTGACTCACGTCGTCGAGACTTCAAACATGGCGTCACTTGTGTCGAAACATTTTGTAACAATGCAAGTTTTTTTTTTACGTTAGCTCCACAACAGGAGGCCCTGAGTAAAAAAAATTCCCCTAAGGGCCTATGTTTTCATTTATCTTTGGGGGTACTGTGTGGAGAGTCTTTATAGGAGAGGAAGTTCTGGTAAGAAAAAGGGTATGGGGGATGGGTAAGAATCTGGGGGTCAGTGTGTCCAGGAGTGACGAACGTATAAATCCATCTCAATACGGTGCAAGGTGATATTCCGAGAGTACGACTGGAGAAGTCAATGGGACTCCCTCAACCATTCTCTCTAGATCCAACCTGCCGTGCAGCTGGTGGGCAGACACATCCGCCGCCAAGACCCGGACCCATGAACTCAGGAACCCCAGCTAAGTCACCAAACATAGCGAACCACTTGGGGTGACTACGGCAAAGGTGTTGGTTATCCAATAAATGGTTCCCGGGGCGGCGGTACCCAATATGTGCTTTGGATCAAAGCTAGGAACACGGTCAACAAAGAATGACAGGATATAAAAATGTCAACTACCGCAACTGCTTGGTTGTGAGTTTATGAAAGTATTCTAGTTTTGACTTTTCGAGAATTGAATAATGCGGCGACACGGGTCTCGTGATTTCGTTGCTTGCAACACAAGTAGGTACATAACATGAGTATCGGATACGTGCATATACTTGCGTATACGGATACGAGTGGAAAAGGGGCCTAAAGGTACGTTCTGATTGATCAAGTAGTAAGTCCAGTAGTGAGTACACTCGCTACTTGACTCGCCGAAAACCGTTTGCATTACTTTCAAGTAGAGTACATTTGTGACCGCCGCCTGTTGCAAGATGACAGCGGATGACGGGGTGCTACAAAGCAAAGTAAATACTCTATTTTAGAAGAGGTGCGTTTATTTCAGTGCGCAGGGACGCATGGTGGGGGTCGCTACTCGCCGAAAAATTAGAATGAAATGGTTTGAAAACTATCTACTAAAGAGCTGACTACCTCTCTACTAAAATTATGGTGTTCGGATGCATTTAGTTACTACTATAATCTCCACTCGACTAAAATACTTGATCAATCAGAACGGGGCTTTAGTGTTACTTAATTGTTTGTGATATATGTTTTGCAATCTATTTTAGGCACCCTGAATTAAAAAAATGTTAGGAAAAAAATATTAGCAAAATTTTTAATTTTTTTGAAATTGTATAAAGTATGTAGGTATTACTCTTATAATTATGATCAGTACTATATTTTATACAAATTTATCATGTTTCTTATATCTCCAACCACCGATAAGCTTGGGGAAGGGTGGTGAAATCAGAAATTACAAAAATTTTCGTATATTCATAGATTTCCAAAATATTTTATAGTAGCAATATCCTGATTTCATCACTCAACTCTTGGAGTGAGTCTGTAATATCTAAAATGTATAACTAATGCTCAAAGTGATGAATGTGACTTTGTTCATAGAGGAAAGTTTCATCTTGTTTTGTATTGCAATCTGATGTCTTCAAAGTATGATTTGGTTAAATAATTTTTATAAACTGGATTTTGAATCCAAAAATGTTCAAGCTTGTCATTCTGCGATGAAAAAGATTGCTTAACCCCTCGTTTGCCGCTCGTGCACCGGTGTGTCATGAGATTTTACACGCGATTTTGACCCTTATGTATAAAGAAAGTGTATGAAGAACACGGTCAGAATCGCTTGCTCTATTATCGCCCTTTACCATAGCGAAACCTGCAATGCGCCTAGTCGCCTAGTCACTCCAAATAATTTATATTAATAATTTACCGGAGCGCGGGAGCGTGCGCAGTTCTTTCGCATGCGCGGGAAAAATATGTTTATCTACGATTTTGACCCTTTGACCCTACGAATTTGTAAAGGACAGTGTCAGAATCGCTGGACACGAAGTGTCATTTCTGTGCCGGATGCCGCGTCGTAATTGGTGGAGCTTTTTGCTGGCCTACCCCGGCAAACAAGAGGTTAATGGCAAACTTGATTAGATGTATATAATTGTTGTATAAATGAATGTGCGTCATGCATAGATATTCATAAAATGTATGTTTGGATTATTTAATTTCATAGTTTTAGTTTAGATATATTATGTAATATTTTATGGATGATTGTGCCACCGATTAATTAGATTTTTTTTTTTATATTTCTGCAGAACTTTGTAAATATGATAATATTGATCTGCAGGATTTATTGACCATGAATTTTGACTGATTTATTGTAATTTCTATGATAATGTTTTATAAATAAAATTCAATATTTTCATGAATGTTGTTAATTATTCGCAAAAATATGTATCCTTTAACTGTTGACGTGGGTTTGTAGGTGTACTATTGCTAATGACCCACCCAAAGATATTGAAATATAAGAGATGTGTAATCCGCAATTTTTACTGGATGAGACTGTATTTCCTGGTGTCGCCTGTATTGTTAACCAATACTACTGCACACCTTCAAAAAATCAACTAAATGAACGAATTCTTTCCGTATTCAAACTATATTGTTAACCAATACTATTGCACACCTTCAAAAAATCTACTATACGAATGAATTGTTTCCGTATTCAAACTATATTGTTAACCAATACTGTTGCAGACCTTCAAAAACTCTACTAAATGAATGAATTCTTTCTGTATTCAAACTATTCCCATTAGACGGTAGTCCGCCGACGGCCATCGACGGTCGCCGGCGGCCATCACGTCTCTTATATTTCAATATTTTTGGACCCACCCGAGGGACAAGGTTATATTATGTACTTACTACTTACTGCCTTCAACATTTTGTACAAACATTATAAAATCTATTAAAATGGATACCTTTATTAATTTGAGGCGGAAATATATATGATTAAACGTATGCGTGCCATCTGATAGACGTCAGAATTTAAAAGTTTTATATATTTAGTTATTTTTAAGTTAGTTTTTTTCTAAATTTCATGTGTTAATTTGTGGCTCAATTAGTGATTTTCCAACGCCCTTTGTACTGACGAATTCCAAAAGTCTTGCGTTTATGTGGTTCACTATGAAAGTATTAATTTTGCTAAGAATTCTATCTCTACACAGGTTTACCTAGTGAGGCAGTAATTGTTCAACTTACTAATTATACTATCTCTTTAGTTTAATTGATGTTGTAATGAGAAAACAAAATATCTTTTATAGAATGATTGAAACTCAGCCACCTATTGGCGTTACAAGAACAGTAACGAAGCAGAGTTGCAAGTAAAAAAGTTTCAAAAACTGAAACATTAACCATCAGAAGTGTTATAACGAGACACGTGAACAATAAATGAAAACCTAAATTTTTAAAAAGATGCGTTGCACAAAACCTTATTCAACACATCCTTACTTGTAGATAATACTTAAGGCCATAATCATTAAGAAGTTATTAATTAGATTTTTTATCGGTAACAGAGACCTTTGAGGTACCAGTGTCTTAACTCACAGTTTTGAACAATCCTTCATTTTAATAAAATGAAACAATACAACTTTGTATAAACCACTTATAAAATGTGCAAATCCGACCGGTTTCGGAACAAACGTTCCTTCGTCAGGGAAAGCTTATACTAATTTGACAGTTTAGAACAATGTTTTATTATGGTAGGGGTGGAGCCGTTGTTAGTTAATAATGTAGATTGGGTGGGTAGGTATTAGTGTAGAGTGGGTGGGTAGGGGAACAAATCCATGATTGGGCTATATGACAAAATATCCTTCATTTTGTTTAAATAACTAATTCGAAATAATTTACAAAATATTATGTTTGTACAATGAGACATAATGCATAATATTTATGTGCCAACAAGTAACTCCATTGGAGTTGATCATTGCATGGGCCTCACAACAGACAAATTGGACCATTTGTTGCAAATATCACATGTAGATAAATTGGCCATACATTATCAGATAAAAATAGGTAACTACATTGGAGAAGTGGAGGAAGGGAGATTTCATATAAAACATCTCATAATAAAACCGAATTAAAGTAATGCCAAAAGATGGGGCCACTTATGTAAACAGCTAGCGTGAGGAGCGTCGGCTGGCAGGAGTAAGTACTATTGGATTCAGGTTATGGAGGGATGGTTGGTATGATCATTAATAATACCACATTGTACCAAGTGTCTATATATTATATATGACGTCATTGCCTATCGCGGTTACTTTGTCACGGTGACTAGCTGTCACTGGATCCGAGAAACTGGCTATTTTTGGAACCAGTTCCTATCGGGTTTATAAAATGGTCACCAACACCTTAAACTGGGCGAAGTCGAACCAAAAGCTGCCCGCAGGGGCTAGCAGCAAAAACCTGCAGAACAGGTTTTTAACTGCTAGAATATATTTATATATTATATCATGTTTCTGGGTTAACGAAAAAAAAATTATCACTAATTCTAACACAATGTTATTATTTTTGATCAATCCTATTATTTAGAATTCTGAATAATGATCTGAACCTGCATGAACTTACAATTTTATGCAAATATCCATTCCTTTAACACCAAACCGACATACCAATTTTTTTCATTTGAAAGGCAAAAGGCAAAATTCCCCTTATATGTGCACAGTATATAACAAACAATTTAATGATATTGAAATGCTTTAATAAATCTCGAACCGAAGTAATGTGTTTAATAAAAAAATTAATGCATGAGTATGGAATGTATCGAGAGCATCTCCTATCCCCACCCTATCTTACTTTTACCTTGTTGGTTTAATGCAAAATAAAACTCCTATCTCTAACCAACTAAGGTTGTTTTTTGCTTAACTTGTATAACCGCCTATCCATAAATTTGTCTTTGTTTTAAAAGGCCAGTTGTTTCTTACAAATAAATTAATAATGACATCAACACCTTTCTTTCTGGCAAGACACATGAAATTTAAATAATTTAAAAATAGAATCTTATACATTCTTGTGCAAAAGGAATTTGAAACACCATGTTTTGTTCTAAATTTGAAAACTAGAATTATTCCCAGTTCTGACAGAACACAATTACTTTTAATTAATTTAAACAAGGATTTGAAACACCAATTTTTGTTCTTAAATTTTGAAAAAAGAATTATTTCTTGATCTTGTTAATTAAAAAAAAGAACTTATACCTAAAAAAAAAAAAAAAAAAAAAACCTCTCCAAGAATAATAATTAACAACACCCTTCTGTACTGCATTTTTGAAAATTAAACCATCGCTCATTTGGGTGCGATTGCATCCCCACACCTGACATCGAATCTTCAATTTGGGAGGCGGGTATGGGTACCGCCGCCCCGGAAACCATTTATTATATAACCAACACCTCTGCTACAGGTCACCCCAAGTGGTTCACTATGTTTGGTGACTTAGCAGTGGTGCTTTATGGGGTGAGGTTTATCCGGGTCTTGGCGGCGGATGCGTCTGCCCACCAGCTGCATGGTAGGCCAGATCGAGAGATAATAGTTGAGGGAGTCCCTTTTGACTTCTCCAGCCGCACTCTCTCGGAACATCGCCTTGCACCGCAGTGGGAGGGATGGATTCATACGTCTGTCACTCCTGGACGCACTGACCCCCAGATTCCTAGCCACCCCTCATACCCTTTTCCTTACCAGAACTTCCTCCCCTTCCTTTCCTAAAAAGACCCTCCACGCAGCATCTCCAAAGATGACGTTTGTACGATTCTGGACTTAAAGGCTTCCTGTGTAAAAAAAAAAATTGAATTTACAGACATTTTCACATCAAAAGAAATCTTCTATTCAAGAAAAATTAAACAACCATTTTTTCTAAATTTGAAATGCACAAATGATTTCAGACATGTGTAAAAGAACATTTTCACATAAATTTAATTTGAATGGGTAATTCCTAAGTTTAATGTGAATATCATTTATTTTCAGCAAAACACTTTTGTTTATACAAGATTTGGCATCCGGCTTCTTGACCCCTCTACAGCGTTGGACTTTGCAGTTCCTATTTGGTTTGAGTACATTGATTAAATACGCTTCTAACATACATAAGGAGCATCCACACATCTAACAAAAGGGGTGTGATAAGACACTTCAAGTCAGGTCAAGGGAATTCAATTACAACAAAAAAACTAACTGATCTTTGAAATTACCCCTTTTTTAAAATTCTTTATTAATTTACAATTTCCAAATTATTAAAATAGTTTTATTAGGTTTTGATTAGCCGGAGTAGTCTCCTAAAAAAATTGATAATTTTTATTGCTTTCTTTTTATGTCAAATTATAAATTTAATTATTGTTTCAAACTTTTTTTAAACTTTAAATAATTGTGTCTTTGATATGCTTGGGCAGGGGCTCTCAACACGTGGGCTGCGGGTCAGCTAAATAGTGAAGCATATTAATTTGAATCCTATTTTGGTTTCACTAATTCATTTGAACCTTCGAAGATAATTAAATCATAAACAGTTAGAATTCACAGATAAACTTTTGAAAACCTTGAAATTTTTTTTAAACCTTGACAAATAATTTTTTTTTACTTTAGCTCCACACAGGAGACCCCAAGGAAAAAATCCTTCAGGGCCTATGGGGATGCTGTGTGGAGGATATTTTTAGGGAAAGGAAGGAGAAAAAGGTAAAGCAAAAACTATTTTTTTTGTTAAGTAATAAAATACACACATTTTTACACATAAAACATTACTAAATGGCCATAAATTGACTTCTTCTGTTTAACCTTTTCTCTGCGTCAAAAATATGTGTCACTTCGTTCACACGCGGGGCTATTTATCACTAATCTAATGTATGGCTTTAAACAATAATCACGAGTGGATTTTAATATTTGTTTTAAAAAATAAATCACTTATGTCTTGAAGTATTTTTTCAAGTGTAAATAAACATTCGGTTTATCAATGGAACTCTATAAATCTTCGACACTTATTTCAGTAGTGTTATGAATACGTTTGGGTCAGGCCGCCATATTAATATTTCAAGGTCAACACAATAAGCATATCAACATACCGGAGTACAGCTCTTCAACTGTGGTGCGATGTCTCGATTGGCTGGATGAATGAAATATTGACACACACTTCAAAAAGGGCCGTATAATAAAAACAACTGCAGCTTCGTAATTGTAATATTCGTCACATTCACTAAGTTGGAAATCATAATCTATTTCTAAAGTTGCCTAATTATTTCGTCGTCATTAAGACTACGACCCGACATTTTGTATGTTGGTAATAAAAATAATTTCAATTATTGATAAAAATTCAAGCGTCTTCAACTTTTCGTAAAGAGTTATAAAATCACTACACTTGATTGTCCACTAAAAACACTCTGAATCACTTATTTTTGTTTAAAAAAAATAATCTAATACTGATCAAATTTTATATTTCTACCACAGTCTGAAAGTATATTTATAAAAAAAACTTATTTTTAAATATGATAAATCAGATAAATGTCCACGTTTATCACAATAGTTCACATCGACAAAAAAGGAAAAATTAATTCGATATAATAATGTATTACTCGGCGAGCCTCTTCGCTTGAGAATCTTACGAGTGCTTATGAGAGGCGCCTGCGCAGTAGCGTGTGTAAAGACGCGGGAAGAATTCAAACGGATTCAATTTTCGCTCTGAGTTGGGAGGTCCCTTCAAATATCTGTAACTCTGATTAGAATACGTATTACGGATAAATATCGCAAGATGTCAGTAGGGTAAGGATTTGAGAATTTTTAGGAGTATAAATTTTACCATATTCAAGTATGTTTCGTATACATAATGCCGGAGAAACTTCGCGGCGCACAGACGCGCCGCCCGCGTACAGGGCATGTACGGGGTGGCGCAGTGGTGCGCTTCCCGCAGGGAAAGGGTTAAGGAGCCCTATTGCAAATTAGGCTATAATTTTGGACAATATTTTTATAGTTGGGGTGTGGTGATGACTATTTGAAAAAATTCATTCATATCTACATATCATTTTCAAAGATATATCGGTTTGGAATAAATTCCATTTTCTCAAACGGGTTCCTTGTTTTCGCCCGCCTGAAGTGTGCTAAGTTCCATTGCCCAAAATATTGGTGCTTGTCACATTCTGCCTAATCTTGAATACTATACCCCAGTCCACAAAACTGTTTAAAACCCCTGCCTCTGAGGTTAAGTGTATATCATATTTCTACAATCACAGGTCACGAGTATAACATGGAAAATATGTAAATAAATATGGAAAGTTAAAAAATAAATATTACTGCCTAAACAGAGGACTTACGCACACGTTACGTAAAGCTGACCGAAAAATACATTATTACACAAATTATTGTGAAATACATTTTAGTTACAGTAAATATTATTAGTTTAATGTACCTCCCTGTATACAAAGTCAACAACAAATCATAATTAAAAATTACAAATTCTAATTTACTTTGATCAATATTGATCTGGTTTATATTGACTTAAACGTACGTACGTTTGCAATATTACATGTGCTCGGTATCCTTAATA
The DNA here is from genome assembly GCA_929108145.2 of Limnephilus rhombicus. NCBI lineage: Eukaryota > Metazoa > Arthropoda > Insecta > Trichoptera > Limnephilidae > Limnephilus > Limnephilus rhombicus. The sequence goes on from OV815270.1 coordinate 66,482,271, forward strand.
TTACATGAAACAACAATAATTGTTTGTCATCAGGGGTCGAAGTTTAATACATATGTTTAAGTGTAAAATTATTAATGTTTATAACGGCTAGCCATTTGCGTCACTGTATTTTTATCTGTTGGTGTTATAAGAATATTCAGTCCCTGGCAGCACGTACAAACCTCTTAGTTTATAACTAACCCTGCTACAAGAGAGACCTCGGTGAATAAGAAGTGTTATTAACTATTTCTATATGGCAGTATCAGTATGATCACTAGCATAGTTAGTAAAAAGTGTCTAAAAATATCAAAAACTTACTAAGTTATGTTGCTTAAATCACTTCCAAAAAACCTACTTAATACAAAGCATATATATGAAAATAAAATCTTCATACATTTATATACTTTATTTATCTTCAAATTCTTGTACATGATAATATAATTCTGTACAAATTAATATTTTAATGACACCTAATAATAATTGAAAGAGACTCTTATTATTTTTAATTTACCTACGTAAATATTATAAATTGTTGTAAAATTCCTCGGCTGTGATAATAATAATATATTAATTCTGCAAAAAGTGATATTAATAATAAAACAAAATGGTTAACTTTACGGCAGGACTTTTGTTCAAAACAATTTTATTTGTGATACAGAATGAAACCGATGTCAAGGCTCCTGTAGGTTGGTACCTAATTTGAATATACGTTTAATTTTTAAATATTCAATTCAGTTTGAGTTTTAATATTTACGTATTGTATTATTTAATGTATCATTTTGATTCCTTAAAAATTTTATACTAAGAAAATCTTTATTGAAGAATAAAATAAATTGCTATTACAAAAGCATTTTTGAAAAAGGACAATCATTACATCGTATTTCAAAGGCATACATTTTGTATCTTATTGATATATGAATAATAATATTAATTTCATAATATCACACCCATTAATTTACTGCACATATCTCATATTTGTGAACTAGACATTCCAATTCCAGTTTTAAATTATTATCTCCTATTACAGATAACTTTGCATTTAGAAATGTTTGAAGTTTGTACTATTAATTTGTCTGATATGAGATTGAACTTTACTATAGGAAACCCCACCCCATTCATTTTACTAATATGTTGTTATTATGTCTTTCTTATTATCAACGCTGTAAAGGATAAATAGCTAACGCTCCATGCAGCTGGAAAGAAAGAATGGCTCAAGCGCCGTCCAGCTGTAGTATGGCGCTTGAGTCATTTTTCCTTTCCAGATGGATGGCACTTTAGCCATTCTTCCTTTCCAATGTCGAAATGTTCTAGATTTCATATCAGCACATTAAATTGCAGTATCTACCTACTGTTAACATATACACTGCTATCGTGCACGAATGCATGCGCGAATAAACCGTGCCCCCAGCGCTACACACAAACATGTTTGTTTTCTTAGAAAATGTATATCACAAAAAAGTGTCCCGGCAATCAAAATCCTATATTATATCAGAAGCGCGGTAAAAAGGTTAAGAGGTCAAAGAAAATGATTGGTACCATCAACGGAAATAGTTGTACTTGATTCCAGAGCTAATATCTTTAAGGTTGCTAAGGAACCTGACACTTCTGGTTTTATTGAATCAGAGTTTAATTTGGGGCACATTTATTTATGCAACAAATAATTGTGATTAAATTATGCAATGAATTGAAATAAAATATTTTATTTTCAGCTGTTCGCGACACGGAGCGATGCTACGGAGTCTATGGGTGCTTCTCAGTGTCGCCACCATGGATATCAGCAGAAAATCGACCAATTGCCGTCTTTCCTCTACCTCCAGACATCATGAATGTCAGGTATGTATACGTAAATCATTTAAAAGAGACCCTCGCTAGCGTAGTGGGTTACATTGATGGTTAAAAAAAACGAATTTAATAATAATTTTGTTTTGTCACGAAGCTGACGAATGAAACAAAAAAAAAACTATTCCTGTTAATCTTTCAATAGATCTACTGAGATACAAGTCATTAACTCAAAGGTACAAATAAAACACTTGATATGTTTGGTTGACTAGATCTTTCTTTTTAAACGAAAGACAATATTCCCGAGTTACAAATAACCTGACAATATTTGATAAACTTCTACTTCCATCATTATGTGTGGAAAATGTTGCTTGTGCAATGATGGAGGACTGGATGACACAACGCCAAGGTGGGAAACAGACACATTTGTCAACTCAGCAACTGGTCTATCTAAAGTCTGTATTCAGTTTTTCTGTTAATACATTATTATATTGTAAATCAAATAATACTTCTTATTATAAACAAATAATAATCATTATTATTCATAAATGATGACGCACACTGACGTAACAGATTAGTTTTAAACAGATTTATTATGTTGGCAAATTTTCTGCTTTTTACGTCATTTAATTTAAGTAATTACTGCAAGTAAAATAAGAAAAAAACATGTTTTCAAATACATAATGTCTTTTCTCAGAGTTGAATTCACAAGCATCAATTCTTATCAATGCAATGTTTCCTGTTTTCAATTGATTGATTGATTTGTTATTATTTATATATCCCAATATGGGTGTCTGCGGAGGAGCGTCAAGTCATTCATTGCAACGGACTGTGATAAGGAAAATATATTCACCTTATCAACACATTCACTATTAATTGATCTAATTACATAGAAGAGGGATGAATTTCATTGGAATATAAACATTTTATCATCATTCGGTATTTTCATTATTAATTTTAAATTTTTATTTTATTAAATTATATATGGACCTACTTTTAAACAAAATGCTTCTTGAATAAACCGATTGAAACATAGGCTCCACAGCTAATAAACGAATCGATGACCTTGTATTAAACTGCAACAAGTCCAAATCTGTCGTTTTCAGATAATCAATTTTTTTGTGCATAGGAAAATAATTTCCCTCAGGGCCCATGTCATCTTTGGGGATGCTATGTGGAGGATTTTTTAAGGAAAGGAAGGAGAGGAGAGTTCTGGGAAGGAAAAGGGTTTAAAGGGTGGATAGGAATCTGGGGTTCAGTGTGTCCTGGTCATCCGCCGCCAAGACCTAGACAAACCTCACCTCGTGAACCCGAGCACCCCTGCTAAATCACCAAATGTAGCAAACCACTTGGGGTGACCTATGGCAGAGGTGTTGGTTATCCAATAAAGATTTCCAGGGCGGCGGTACCCATTCCCGCCTCCCAACTTGAAATATTTAAATACGTGCCTACGCAAAAATGTCAAATTTCAACAGTTTTCAACTGAAATTTCTATATTACCTTATATGCAAGTCCTTGTTTTTAAAACAATCTCGTCAGTTTTAAATGGAAACAATTCTAAATAGTTTGTGTAAAACTGAATACATCAGAATATTTGGATGTTTTCAAAGCTGGTTTTTCGACTCCTAAGAAGTCAAAATTTATTAATTTTGTTACTGTTCAAAAAATTTAGAAGCGCCCCTTTTGGCGAATCTTTTGATACCCATGTCGTTTTTGTAGTTTTTTAGACTTGTTTCCTTTAAATACTGGGCCATCGATATAAGTGATAACAAGATGATTCCGTTGTTTTTAATTTTATTTTTCTGTTCTTATTATAGGTTTCCCACATTCACAAGGAAAAATCTGAAAATTCCAAATTTCTTGGACAACAATGATATGGATAAGATTTCCAAAGCCCAACTGAATCCTCGTGGCCCGTTTTACCTTATAGCTCACGGGTATTTAGAAGGAGGAAACAAACTTTGGGTAAGTTGTACCCATAATAATAGTTAGCTTTATTGATTTTGTCTGACAAACTTTGTAGATAATCCCCCTTACTTATTAATGCAGATACATAATTCATTATGCGACACGTAAGTTCGGAATAGTGTTAGTTAACTTATAAACCATTACTTAGGTAATATCAGAGTTGAACCGATGCATAAGGATCTAAATACTAATATCTAAGGATCTAGATACTCTGTTATATCATATTATCGAACTCATTTGTCCTCTCCGTGATAGTTTACTGAAGTATCTGACATTATTTGTTTAAACCTGAAATGTTCCATGGTTTCAGTATAAAGGGGATTGGTATATTTATGGTATAAAGTTTTTCGTCTTCGGAAATTGAATTCCTTAAGCAGAAATTCTGACGATAAAGTAATTGGTCAAAATGGAATTGTTTTGTATATTAATTTTAGTGCGGTGCAAGTCGGTAGTATGTATTTTTGTTTAAAATCAACTTCGCTATTTATTCAACACATAAATTGCACATATATTAAAAACTCACCATTATTATTATTTGTTATATACGTATATACATATAAAACTGATTTTTTTCTCTTTATTGTACAATGCTATACTTTTTACTTACCAGCTTTATTTATATGTACCATGTGTAAAAACTATTCATGTTTTCTTTGTATTCTAAACACACCTGTATGCACTAAAACATAAAAATGTAAATGTGTGTAAAAGCCCATAAGGGCGTTAATGATTAATAAATAAATAAATAAAATAAATAAGCCGTGGCAGTTTTCTCTAAGCTTCTCAGAGTTTACGTTTAATGAACTTGTGAACAGTGGCAAAGACAAACATAATTATAGTATTACTACATTTTAAACAAGATGCTAAATCTGCCCGGTGTGAAAATCTATTCATAGGATTAAGAACGCACATACGCACAGATAATTCCTATGAAATATTTCAAATGAACAATATTCTGTCTCGTATAGTGAGAGGTACTCTCTATCTCCAGGACCAAAATATTGGTATTTTGTCACGGCATACATTGCGCATTTGATGACCAAGCTTTTATAAACACCAGAGATGTCACTTTCGAATAATGTTATTTTTTGCATTATTGATGTTTAGTAAAAAAATATTATTGTTGTTTTTATCGCTTTTCCTAAATTCTTACACATACGTATTTAATGCTTTTTTTATGCGAATGAAAAATTTTAATTCAAGTATTTTTCCTCTCTAAACTTTGATTTAACCCCATTGAAAATGACCATGAACCAAACCTAGACTAGACAAACCTCAAACGTAGCGAACCACTTCGAGTGACCTATGGCAGAGGGGTTGGTTATCCAATGAATGGTTCATGGGGCGGCGGTACCCATTCTCGACTCCCAAATTGATATGGGTTGATGTATGATGTACATTGATTCTTTAAATGTTATATATGATGGGGTCTCCAGTGACAAAATGTTTTACAAAACATCCAACAAAAATAAAAACATGGCTTGTGTTTTTGTCAGAGGAGACTTGCCTTTATGTACAGGGGCGGCCCTAGGGCGGTGCGAGCGGTGCGACCGCACAGGGCGCCATCATAAGGAGGGTGCCGAAAACACCCGACCACTGATCGACTATCTATCGATCGTGCGCTTAAATCGTGTGGTCGGTACGGGGAGCAAGCAGTGTTGCCAATTTAGGCTACTCATAATGAGAATCGGCGATGAAAAAATCTAAAAGGCGACTGGTCGCCTAATAGGTTACTTCAGAGACAAGTTATTTAAATCAGCCGAATCGCAAATAATTAAGAGAAAATATACGATAATGCTGTTGTTGAAAGAATTTTCAGCGTAATGGGGACAATATAGTCGCGAATTGGTTGAGGAACTTTTGAGTCTAAACATATTACTAAAAAATCTTGACTCAGCAGAGCCACTACAAGTTCTTCAACTTATTAAAAGAAAAATGATTGGCAGGATATATTCCCGAATGCTGACTATCCCTGTAACTGTCGCCAAAGGAGAATGAAGCTTTAGTAAATTAAAACTAATTAAAACGTACTTACGTTCGGCCATGTGTCAAGAAAGACTATCGGATCTTGTAATTTTATCAATTGAGAATGATATTGCCCAAGGGTTAAATTATTCTGATTTTGTGGTGTGTGCTACTTCGGGTAGTAAATAATATCCGTTAATGTTACATTGTTTATTGTCGAAGAGGTTAATATGGAGAGAGCGCACAACAGCCAGTACATCCCTTTTATACATCTCCATACTCGCTGTCTCGCTCTCATGCCGTCACACTCACACACATACATCACAGATTTAATAAAAAAATTCGCAAGTGCAAAAGCAAGAAAAGTTGTGTTCTAGTGTTTTTATTAATATCGCGGATCTAATTAAATAAATGTAATCAAACATATATTTTTTCTGTTATTATTTCTCATTCATCCTACCTGGAACTTCAATTAGAGTTGCATAACTGCATAGAAACAGCTCTATTTTTTTTAGGAGGGGAGGGGCGCCACCAAGAGATTTCGCACCACCTAATAATTTAGCTAGGGCCGCCCCTGTTTATGTAGACCTATTATTTCCACAAGCTCAGAAAACGAATAAAGCCATAATATTACTGCTCCGAACCTAACCAAACCTTGTACTTGGCCAATTCAATGTGCCATACTTCTGGCAGTAAAAAAGTCTCACTTCTTCTCATGGCGACAACTTCTTAATTCGTGGACATCTTTAGGTTCAACATATGATGGAGGCAATATTGACCTTGGAAGAGAATGCAGACGCCACGGTGATTGGTATTGACTGGAGAGGAGGGTCGAGTCCTCCCTACACTCAAGCCGTTGCCAACATCAGACTAGTTGGTGTCATCGCCGCACACCTCGTTCACGATATATATGTAGGTACACTTATACCACTTATCATATATACCACTTATATTACTTATCATCTGATCCATGCCTAGCTGTCCCCAAACACGAATGTCTCCAATATGACCTATCAAGTTTTACTAAAACTAAGTATATACATTGTGTCCAAAAGTACCGCATGATGAAAAGGACATGAAATCTCACTTTTCTTTTGCCTCTGTGATATCAACTGCTTCTACAGTGATAATACAAAAATAATCATGGCACGGCTACGCTTAATTGCTAATTGATGCACAAAACTTTAAATTGTTTTACAAAAATTTAATTTGTTTCAAGTTTTTAAATAATCTTCACCAACTTTTTTTAAGCCATCTGCAATATAAAAACTGGTTTCTGATTTTTTCTTTCTCTTTATTTTTTTTATATATTATGTACATTTAAATGCAACTTTATGTCTACCATTTATTATTTATTTATTTATTTAATACAAACAGCATAAGTATGCCATAAACATTAATTCCATGTCACAAATTCATATTCAAAATATTAGTAATGGTAAAACAGTGTATGTATAACAGTTAATTGTGACGATACATTGGGAAGTGACATTATGTTAACTTTTTAATTAAATTTTTGTTATCTAAACATTAAAAACTCTTCTTGTCTCTGTATCATGCAGAAAATCACGTAAAATTTAAACTTACGCAAAAACCCATTACAGTGTTGAAAATTAAAAATTAAAATAATTAAAATAACTCTCTCTAATGAATACTACGAATATAACACCAAGACAATCTATTTGGAGCAAACAGGAGAGATAAAACAAATAATAATGATATGGTAAAAATTGATTTTTGTTTTAAATTATATTAATATTTTTTCCTCTCGGTTCCAGCTCCATTTGAACCTCAAGAACTTGGACAATTTTCATTTCATTGGGCATTCTCTTGGTGCCCATATTGGGGGTTACGTGGGTTATACACTTCGAAAGGTAAGACCATTATTATTTTGCTCTCAAAGTAAATAAAAAGATTGTTAGCAGTTATCAACTGGAACTTTTGGTGGCAGACGTTTTAAAAATAATCAATGTTGGCTTGTAAATATCATCCCACATTAGTGCAAATTAATTTTATTGGTATAAAGGCTAATTAGCCTTTCAAAGAGTATTTTATATCAATTGTCCAATAATGGTGTACTTACAATAATATGTTAAAATAGTAAGCATAACAAAAAAATAACACAATAAAATTTGGGTCTAGTGAAGTCAAGGTAACAGAGATTCACTAAATTCAATAAAGTTCTGGGGGCTATCGCTAAATATATCGGGAATGTTGCCACTACAGTGGATGTTATAGAGTCGACACATTCACACAATGTTGGGAGAAATTAGTTCTTTGGAAAGGAATATGGAAAGTTTCACTGTTTCTTAGTAGATGGTGATCAATATTGAGTTTGATTGTGGCTAAGAGGGAAGAATTTACATGGTTATTTATAATTTTGAAAATAAATTTGATTCATTGAAGATAATGGACGCTTTTACTATGACAATTCACAGTAACGATATCACGACGGCATAAAAAAGGCAATGAACATACGTTCCTTATCACAACATTGCTGCAGCTCTTTCAAAAGATGAGATACACAATGTACGTAGGTCTGTTCAATGTAAGTATGGAATATATTTACAAGGATAATATTGAAGTGTGAGTGAATTCCAAAAATTCAAAAATGTCAAATGTCAATGTGCTGATGGTTTTGCTTTTGTTCTTAAACATATAATGTTGCCACTCTTTCTTCAACACTAAATGACATATGTCGAACGTACGTCTGCACCCCCCCAAAGGAAACACAATCATTTTCATACATCTCCCTCACACATATAAAGAAAATGGAACGCAATTCCCGTCGCAAAAAAGTAGTACTTTGGAGCAAACAGTCGCACGTATTTTGTGTCTCACCATTATTTAATGTGTAAGAAAGAGCTGTAGCATTATAGCAACAAGAAACTTATGTTTATTGCCTTTTTTGCCGTCACGGTACCGTTATCATGAATCGTCACGGTAAACATAAAAGCATCCATTAAACTTGAGAAATCTGTGTGGCATTACTGTGCTACAGCCAGATCAAAAACAAAATAAAGTGCATAGATGCACATCTCATGCCATGCGCAGAAAGGGCGTGATTTATTAATAGGTAGAAACAAAAACATGCAAAGAAATTAAATTGTTGAAGTCAATAAAGCAATATTAATGCAATATAAAATGTTTTTTTTTTCAGCAATTTGGTTTGACTCTGGGAAGAATTTCAGGACTAGATCCGGCAGAGCCACATTTCGGAAAATGTGAAAACATTGTGAAACTCGATAGATCTGATGCAAAATTTGTTGACATCATTCACTCAGATGCATCACAATTCATAAGTGGAGGTAAATACACTAGATATTTTATAAATTGATTCATTGAGTGGACGAAGGCATCATATGGATGCAATATTCCTGTATAAATTAGTTAACAATAATATTCACTGCCCAGAGTTGCTTAATAAAATTCATACAAATTTAAATTCAAATTCTACACGCTCTTCTGTCCTGTTCAGGGTGAATCAATGCAAGACAAACTGTAAGCAGAATTCTTGTCTGAACAGAATATGCAATAGTTACAATAGCGTATTATCCAAGGTGAACATTTTCAATTCTGAACTTACCAAATATAAGGGGTACATAAAAGAGTATTTCCACGATATTTCATGAATATGTTATGTGTCTATGTTTCTTATGTTTCTGTCGTTTATATTTATAATTCTGTTACTATTTGATTTATTTGTACAACTTGGCTTCTTACGGTTACCAATATATTGATATTTTTATGTAAATTTTAGTTTTATATAATCTTTTTTTTTTATAAAATTTTGGTCTCATACTCCTTTATTATAAATTTTATTATTTAAAAAAATTTATTATGCTGTTTAATCAGAGATAAAGTCACAAGGAGGAAATCCATAATTGGTTTTATTTTGGCTACATAAACATGTACAAACTGGAAAAATGTAAATTGTCCATTTCCCGAAAATAAATAAATGATATCAGTTTTGTGCTAGCAGGTAGTTTGTGCTAGTAACTTCTAATTATCTTTTAGATAGCTTGTTTATTTTCCTTACATCCGTAAATAGTCTGCTTCCAATTAAGATTTATTTATATTTATTCATTGCCTTCCCTGAATTTTTTATTTGTGTAAACATATTATTAAAATTTTGGGTCAAATTTTTGATAACTTTTTGCTTTAGTTGAACTTTGTTCTGTAGATAAACTGGCTATTTACTAATCACATAATATCATGTATTATTATTGTGTCTAGTGTCTACAGCTTACTGATGTAAAATCCTGTTAAATTTTGTCTACAATGTGATTCAATTCTATAGAACGCTGTCAGGTATGATTATTATGAATATTGTTTTCAGGACTTGGAATCTCAGAGTTAATTGGGCATGTTGACTTCTTCCCCAATGGAGGGTCCATACAGCCTGGATGTAACCAGGGTATGATGCAGTTCGTTGCTTCTAAGCCCGGAGCCATATTCCAAGGCTTCAGGAAATTCCTTAACTGCAATCACGTGCGGGCCCACGAGTTTTTCCAAGACAGCATTTTATCTCCTTGTCCATTCATGGCGGCGGAGTGTACAAGTTACCAGGTTGGTCTAGAGTAGTGATTCCCAAACGGGGCAATACCGCCCCCCTGGACCTTACCAATGCCTCCAGGGGCTGCTTTCACCACCCCTCATTTAGGTTCGAAGCTGAATGAGGGGCGGTGAAAGGCGACGAAGGGCTGAAATAGTGATCAAACAAATTAAAAAAACACATTTTCTTAATGAATTCAAATAAGTCTTAGGTACATCATTGCAAGAATCTTGCATTTCAACCATCTGTTGTAGTTTTTTGTTGATTTCATTGTTTTATGTTTTGATTACAGGACTTCCTGAAGGGAGCGTGTATGAACTGTGGGGCTCCTGGCAACCAGTGCCTCCCATTTGGTTTCCACACTTACAACGAGTACAAGAAACTGCTGAAGAGTGGAGCTGCCTCCACAAATAAATCTATCCGAGCCTATCTCATGACAAATGACGGTTACCCGTTTTGCAGTAAGTGTGATTTAAAAAACTTATTTAGTTTGCTCACATACATAATTCGGTAAAATAGCGAGTCACTAGTGAAGGACACTAAAGTCTAAGATCCCGATATAAAACGACCATCACCGAGATGTTTATTTGATGAAACGTATTTTATATTTAATTTAATATGTCAATAAATATATTGCGTATGGGTTGCCTAACAAATTTTAGTCCAGGGTATGATTAATTAATGATTTTTTTTTTTTTTTTTAAACATTTCACCGGTTTGAGTGAACGTGTGCGACTGAGAGGTCCCAACCAACCATCCCATGCGATAGAAGAGGACACAGCATAGCAGCTGTTTGAAGTCCGTCCATTTAAAGAAAGAGAGTGCGCATGCTATTTGTTCTTGAAAATGAAAAGGATAGCGATAGACTCGTATACGCTGTGCATCATTTTGGAGTAGTTTATTATTAAAATAGATGAATAGTTATTAAAAAAAAAATTTAATCAATTAATTATTTATGTGTGTATATTTTGATACCACCGTGTTCATAATGAAATAATCTTCAATTTCATTTAATTTCTACATTGTTCACGTTCCGTCCTCCTCTTTGCGCAACCGAAGGGTTGGCGATGTGATGGGTAGCGAGCCTCATCGACACCTGTGTCGGCCATTCCCTTCCAAGCACTACATATAAAAACTACCTTAAAATCGCGAAAATACCGTTACACATATTCAACCTACCTCTAATAAATACTCATAACAAACAATAGTAAAAGTCAATATAAATAACTTACTGCACTAACAACTTAATTAACTAGGTAACACTAAATACAAAATATATAATGTCTTATCACTGTAAAATATTTATATCGTCTTAAATGTTTATATATGTGTAAAGTTCTTATATTATTGTAAAAATTCACCGTAAATGTTTATAATATCACTCAGGCTAATAATATCGGCTCCGACCGATGTCATCCTTCTGTGTGCGCGGGCGCGGGGGCGGGCGGGGGCAGAGGAGGCTGGCAGTTCGTCAAATGTTTACGAACACATTTGAGGGTACAGTCTGATGTCATCCTTCCTTGTGCGCGGGGACGGTGGGGCGGGTGCCATGTCAAAAGTCAGAATAATAGAAGAGTATGTATGAGACGATGTATGAATGTGAGTGAGGCAAAGAGTGTGTGCCAAGACCGAGTTGTTTGGCGGTCCGTCCTCTCTGCCTACCCCTGCGGAGAAACGGCGTGATGGTTAGTTAGTTCATTTAATTTTTTGTATCGATTTACCTGTTTATAAAATATAATTTTTTAAATTATTAATTAATCATACCCTGGACTAAAATTTGTTAGGCAACCCATACACAATATATTTATTGACATATTAAATTTAATATAAAATATGTTTCATCAAATAAACATCTCGGTGATGGTTGTTTTATATCGGGATCCTATACTACTAGTAATTTCAATTATGAAAAGGTTCTTATTGGGTGTTAGGTGGCTTAGTTGCCTACCTGTTTTTACTCTCTTCCAGTATAATTGATATTTAATTGACAGCAAGTTACTTACCTATTTTCGAACCTTTAGCAGTAATGACCATAGCAGTAATGTAATGACTATGATATACTGTTATTATCACCACCGCCACCGATTTTGATTGTCATTTTTAGAACTGTTCCTTATTTTTTCTGATCAGACCTTCTGACGAGTGGATTCTGACACTCGCCAATTAATAGTAATGTCATATCCTCTATCTGTTGTGTACACTATTTAACTAAATTAATTAAAAACAGGCCAAGCTGCTTTTCATAGATATGATTTTTGAAAGCATTATTTGTTTGTACCACAAAATATTATCAACATTAATGTGTAAAGTTACGAAAATTTATAGAATTATTGCATCACTAGTTTATTTTCTGTGATAGTAATTTTTATTTTTAGAAATGAATTACCGGATAACTGTCAACATATCTGCTTCAATGGAAAGTACATCTCACGGAGGTGACGTGGGAAGACTTTGGATGGTCCTCGTCAACAAAAATGGAGCGCACTCTGATAGAGTAGCACTTGAAGAGCACGCCGGGTAAGTTTTTCAATTCTCACTTTTTACTTCTTCTCCGTTCATGGAAAACCGTTCTCTGTTTCAAAAACACACTTCTTTAGAAAAGGATGTCTAGATTAACTAATCTAAAGCATCCTTAAGGTGATTGAATAAAACCAGAGGAATCTGAAGGCACTTCCCTGAAACATTTTAAGGATCAGATGGTCCTCATCTACGGCAGTTCTCACATCAAGACCCTAATTTAAAAAAAGAAAGCTACTATTTACAGATTCTAAACTCCCTCGTGCTGTCCCTGCACAGCACCACACAAATATATGCATACCAAATGATAGGAGTAATCAACCAGTATATTATGTAATTATGATAAAAGTCGGGGACGCCAGAGAAAGATGTAGCATTGTGAAAGTGAATCAAATACTTGTGTCAGGTCATGTCAAGAGTCAGAATAATAACCAGAGGCGGCTTTAGGGGTGCAGAAAGTCATTTAAAAAAATTGATATTATGATGCAATTTCAAATTAAATATGATAATATTCATTTGTAGGTACCTCACGAATTTGAGAGTCAAATTACATTTTATAGTAAGTAAATTATTTCAAGCGACAAGTGTACAATATGCAAAATCAACCTACGTTTATCAAACCACCTCTTTCAATCGCATAATATTCATCATGCTCTCTACCTCACGGCAATGACCCAAACTGTCTTCAGAATCCCATTTTCATTTTTACTAGGCGACATAGTGTCATCTCATTTATTGTATGGCGTGTAAAGAGACAGAAGATTTGATAAATTGACCCAGCCAATCAGAAGTGCGTGGGAAAGAAAGCTTCCATTTAAAAAGTTAGATGTCACTACTTGCCGCTGTTTGCTTTCTCGCAGTGCATTTCAAATACATTAGAAAAATAGCAGTTGTTTTGATTTGCGTAATATTTCATAATGAATATTATGTTTTACTGTCATTTTATAATTTTGGGAGGTTTTTGATCAGTTAACCCGAGGGAAGGACAGCCACTGATAATAACTGAAGAATATATAAGAGACGATGTATGAATGTGATTGAAGAAAGGAGCGTTTGCCGAGTCAGAATTGTGTGACGGTATTTCGTTTCTACTTACCCCTCTGGCGAAACGGCTTAATGTTTACAGAATAACCATTTTTATTAAAAATAAATTGTAGTATTTTTTGCTAAAAATGTTGAATTTCGTTTTTGTTTAGACACCACAAGCCTGGAACCCAGAGGACCTTGGTGGTGTCAGTGAAGGATATCGGAGTGCCCGAGTCTGCAATCATCGAATGGGAATTCGAAACTAACCTATTAAACCCGCTTACCTGGAGAATCCTCATGTCACCACGAATCTATGTAGCCTGGATACATATAGAGTCTATGGAGTATAATACGAAGTAAGTCACTTATGCTATTTGTTGCAAATTTCACAATGCTAGATCTCAACACTCAAGATGTTTCTATATCTACTTCTGCCATATATACTATTTTTAAGTGTTTGACTTAATTATACACAAGAATAATAATTGTAATTGACTTAATTATACAGTATGTTAAGGGACATACTTTACATACTTCAACCAATGATTCCTGACATTATTTGGAGCAAAAAATGTGAATGAAAATTTTTGTCTCAGGTGACATTTTTGATGTGTTTTTTCAACTAAAAACATAAAAAATCAATAGGTATTGGACGGTTAGGGGAGGTGTGAGGGGTTGGGTGATTACTTAGCTGTGTGTCCAGTGACAACATGTGGGAGATTTTTTTTTTGTTTAATTTTGAAAAAAAAAGATATATAAAAGTCACCGGAGACCGAAATTTCATTTACATTATTTACTCCAAATAATATCAAGAATCACTGGTCAAAGTAAATCAAGTACGTCCGTTAACACCTTTATATATACATATATATATATATTGATTGACTCGTTTGAGTGTGTAGAGTGAATGAATGAAGAAAGGAGTGTAAGGAGAATATATGACGCAAATAGGCTATGCCCTCCCTGGCCTTTACTTTAAATGTGGCGGCTAATCATCATTGGCAGTACGCAAGACATCCATCAGAAAATTGGCCATTGATTGCTTCAGATTCCAGATTTGGATGATGTCTGCTTCAGGCTATGCTCTATAACACTGACTATTAAATTTGCAGTCCAGTGGATTTAAATCTGGGCTTCCGGAGGGTCAATTTTTCAGCCCTAATGTATGCCAAGATGATATCAGCCTCTGAATAAAGTATTAAGTACCTAATCGTTAAGTAGCTTTAATCCTGAGATTAACATGACGGAAAAACAGGCATTTACTTAAAAGGTAACATTACTCAGTAGTGATAAAACAGATAATATGTTACTCGATGAGAAGCAACAATCGACAGTTTACCCACTAAATCTACTCTGATTTGTGAATTTTCAGGCATTGCTATGTTATCACAATACAATGTCTAATAATTGTTTTCATACTTTTCAGAATGACAGTTTGTCCACAGCACGAAGAACCACTGGTGGCCAATACTCCGAGTCAGTTCCAGAAGGGTCACTGTTCAGATAACATGTCCCCCATCCGTATAACCATATCGTCTAAATATCAACACTGATATTATATATAAAACATCTTCAAATTATCAAGACTTTAAAACGTATTTATTTTATAAAAATAATGCTCTAAGTTTAGTTTAGGGATACAACAAAATTTCAATGTCTTGGAAATTGAGTCGTGTTTACTGTCAATTTCATATTTTTTAACAAAACTAACACTCTATCGGTCTTCTACAATCAATTTCTATATATAAAAAACTATAGAATTTTGCAAAATCTATAAATAATGTAGGAGGATACTGGACAATTGTTGTAGTCACGGTACTGAAATACCTACTTTCATTCAAAATATAATATAAGTAATAATATGTAATTCAAAAGCATGACAGAAAACAAGTTGTCTGTATTGTTTACATCAATATTACATAGAAAATCTCAGGTACCAGTGGTGTGTATATGGTTAAAATATACAATACATTGATAATGTGCCAATGGTAAAAAAATTGACTTGTATACGGCGCTTCAGTATTTGTAGAAATTTTTAATTAAAAAATATCTTTAATAATGTAGTATACTACAATACTCATTCAATAGTAGGTTATTTAGATTATTACTAGTGAAATAAAATCGTTTTAGTTATATTTTTCCTACAGTTAGTTTTTGTTTAAGTATAGCAATATAAAATTATTTTAATATGCAAAATAGTTAACATAATTAGAATGTAAGTTGCATAATAAATATGCTATGATTTAAGGTTTAATTTCTAGTCTTATTCAAAGAAGGCCAGACATAAGTAAGGGTGTAAATAACTTATATTAAGAAATACTCAATATGTCCTACTTTTCTGAAATATCTTTCGTAGAACTGTGTATTTTCAAAATGTTTTAGTTCATTGATATTCAATGAGTGTATTAGTTAAATGCAATGCAAATTTTTATGTTTAGTGATAATAAATGAAGTTTAAAATAATGATAATAAATAAAATCATAAATTGTTTATTTTCTTGTATATATGATACGGAAGTAACCCAAGTCCATCCGCCCATGAAAAAAAACCAGTTGGCAACTCAATCAAAAGCAAATTTCACTTCAAATTTGACGCAACCAGTTATTCACAACTCGCAGTTAAGTTGCCAGGTTGACAGGTTGCCATGGTTGCGCCTCACGACCTATCAAATTTTTGAGTAATTTGCGATATGTCAGAGCAGGAAAATATCAATTTTGTTCAAGAGATTGATAAATTATTATTATATATTGAGGTTAATAATTGCTAAATTTATTATTAATAAATAATATTTTTGTTAAACAAGCTGATATAATTACTGAAATCGTAAAGTTGAGTTGCGCCGTGAATTAAGTTGCCAATCAGTTTTCAGTTTCTCCATGAGCGAAGGCCCTAATAAAGAACTTCATCTCCATTCTGTATAATCGCCAGGTGTTAATATGTGCATACACCAATAAACCACTTGAGCGATAGCTTCCGAAATTTGGGCAGCACCACTATTGCCCTTATTTATATTACCCATATTTGGATAGCTGTAGGTAGGTGATTTTTATGAAATAAAATCATTTATTTTATATAAAATAGAAATCATGGTGAAACGTAGATGGATTCATTGACCACGCAGTTTCTGTGTTTCCGTATTAAAATGTGGAAGGTATAATTATTGGAATGAGCACGGCTGAATATAAAACTGGAAATATCCATCGCTCAAGATGTTTTTTTTTACAAGTACGCTATCGTCGGAGTGAATAAGTTTGACAGATGTTTCGCTTTTGTGAAACTTTAGCTCGGCCACATACAAACTACTTATTTGTGTTATATGCATTTCATTATTGCTATACCTTTGTGCATAGTAATACTATTTTACCTTGTAATGATTTAGTATTGGGTTTTCCTGAAATTGGTTTTGATGTTTTAATTCCAAAATCCATCTTTTATGTAAACAAAACAAAGTGTGTATGTTGCAGGGGGCTTGGCTTTGTTTTCTATACAAATCTACAGTTTTATTCAGAGATGATGACATTTAGAACACTTAACCTTCAAAACAAGCGTAGTCACCTTACCTTTAAAAAAAAACTATGTGTAAAGCCCAGGCAACCTCCTCATCCAGTAAAATATAAAGCCTGGTTAAACCCATTTTTATTTATACGTATTCTGAGATATATGAGAGGTAGATACTTCATATTTTTCAGATGCTTCATTATTATATTGCTGTTTACTTAATCTAATAAGTACACAATATGTTCAGCAGTAATAATAGTCAATTTGTATTTTTAAAGATTACACAATATTAAACATATGTAGTTTAAAACTCGGTTGAAAATGGACAAAGTTGATTTATTTATAATATATACATTTTATTTCTAATTATCTTACACAATCTTAAAAACATCTTACATTATGATAAATCAATATGTATAATATGAAATTAAAATCAATCTATACAATAAAATTATTTCATTCAAAAATGACAGGATGCATTCCTCAAATGGGTGGAATAATATTATCTAAATAGAATAATCATAATCCAAGAGAATAAGTTGAAATTAAATTGATTAAATCAAATATCAAAACTATTAGGACGGTAAAATGCAGAAAAGTAAAATGATTAAGTACTGACATACTTATAAGTAGATTAAAATAATTGGCTATCAAAGAAAAGTTTTCTACAGTTCATAGTTTAAAATAAGTAAAATCATTCTCATAATGTACTCGCTAACTTTGAGAAACTGGAATTTGAATCATCAAGACTTTCTTCAATAATAGCAGTTGAAGAACTGTTCAAAGATGGTGAATTGTTGACAGTTAGTTTAGTGGCATTTTCTAATCCAGCCCAGGGGTCCTGCAGCATAGACGGATGGTAGTAGGCCGATATGTCTTGGGGTTTGTCAAATCGAGGACCATTGTTGAAACTCTGAAAGAAACAAGTCACCATTAGTAAATACCTAGCTTTCGTGTACCTAGTGTTGCTCGAGGTTATGTATGGTTTGGTTTTGAGTAAAGCTCGGCGAACAAAGCGTAAGCATATAGTCCTCCTTTTTATGCAGCGCTACTGCTGCACTCTAGCAGTACAAAGGCGAACCAAGCAGTAAAGAAGTTTTCATTGATACTGATATTTCAGTGAAACCTACATATGTAATTTATACGTAAGATAATGCAAATGATGTATTTAAATGAGCACCACAACATTTTTGGTAAGAGTTTTTTTCCAACTTAAAAATATTTTTTTAATATAAAAAATCTTGCATTCAAGCCCATTTTATATTTATTACGAAATATCAGGAAGACTGATACCAAAATGTCAATATGGCGGTCGTCCCATACAAAAGCAAATTCTCATTTTAGGTAATTGTAATTTTAAATAGAGTATTTTCTATCGCCCAAATGCAAATAGTTGTCTTTTGGAGCAGTGTTTTTTTTTTCAAAAAATGTTCGTACCAAGCGTGGCCAGCTGTTCTAAACGTTTTCCCCAATTGGCACAAATAAATATTAAGGTAATTATCGGTTCAGACTGGCCACGCTTATTATGAATAATTTTTAGAAAAAAACTTTAGATTCGCCTTAATTACTATAAAGGGAAACTTTTTGGCTTTGGGGCGGAGGAAAATAATGCATTTTAATTTTCGGTAATTATCGGTTCGGACTGGCCACGCTTATTATGAATAATTTTTAGAAAAAAACTTTAGATTCGCCTTAATTACTATAAAAGGAAACTTTTTGGCTTTGGGACGGCGGAAAATAATGCATTTTAATTTTCAATTGCATAAAACCAAAATTCACTTCGCGAACCGACACAGCGAAAATCCGCAGCCGTACCTGTCACTGTTATGTTGGTTTCCTTGATAAATTAACAAGAGCTAATACGACTGTAGCCGACTTCATGGGATACCTACATGAAATACCGCGAATCACAAACCATGCTACACAAATCTAGCGTAGCCGCTAAACTACTTGAAAACTGGGATGTTTTTCTTGCCTTGACGTGAGTAGGCGTTATAAAGGGGCACTTTCTTTTGTATCACAAACCATGTTACACAAACAAGCCCGCTAGACAAATTTCATAATTATGCGCCTTATCCCACGAAGTCGGCTACAGTCGTATTAGCTCTTGTTAATTTATCAAGGATACCAACATAACAGTGACAGGTACGGCCGCGGATTTTCGCTGTCGGTTCGCGAAGAGAATTTTGGTTTTATGCAATTGAAAATTAAAATGCATTATTTTCCGCCGCCCCAAAGCCAAAAAGATTCCTTTTATAGTAATTAAGACGAATCTAAAGTGTTTTCTAAAAATTATTCGTAATAAGCGTGGCCAGTCCGAACCGATATTTACCAATATTAATTTAAAAAATCGGAATGATCATGCCAACATCTGTCCTGCAAACATTTTGTTGGTGGTAAAATGAAAATATTTGGGAATCAAATAATCACAATTAAATTGATGCTCGGTTAAATACAAGGCTAAACCAAGCAGTATGACAAAATACTCACTTTACGTCCCTGGTTTCCGCGATTGTAAGGGCTATAGTTATTCCTGGGTCCACCAAATCTTTGTTGTTGTTGATGATTTGAGCTAAAACCTCTGAACGGCGTATTGTTTCGGCCACCTCTATAATTCCCGCGTGGGCTAGGGCTGTTACACAGTGGAATATAACCGTTGTTCGACATTATAACGAAATGAATTATCTATTTAAATGGTATAAGTTACTTTAGTCAAAATGCGAACGATTAGACTGTACACTGCGGACGTTCCACTACGCTGACTGGCTGACAACAATGAACTGCAATGAACTGTCAAATTTACTCGAATGAAGAAAAAGATGCCATTCGCATTTCCATAGACAAAGTTATTTCAATATTGCCATCCTTCAAAAAGAATATGGACATATTCATGAATCGGTACCTACGCGGTGGTGTTCCTAGTAAATAAACTAAGCATAAAAAAATAAAAAAATATATTTTTTTATTCTTCTTTAACTCAGTTAATAAAGAATAACACAATTTTTTTTTCTGGTGCTTGGTTAAGCCTCGAGTCTCAAGAGGATAACGTAGATTTTGAGGATTCAGAAAAATCGATGGATTATAAATATGTGGGCAGTTGGAAATATATTCTGCCAATAGTTTTCTAAGTTTTGTAGCAGGTAATTAATTTTATCGCACTCATTAATTTCACGGAAAAATTAGAAATAATAATTTGCAAAAAGTGTAAATTTATATTAACTACAATTATAATAACTCTTCGTGGGTGGTTTGGTATATTTATGCTCTTAACCACAGCCACGCACTATTGTTTCCACACAGGTATAGTCTACATTTATTTTTATGCTTGATAACATCTTAGAGAGTTAATTGAAAAAAAAATTATGTATAATTTTTATTTGCTTACTATTTTTTATTTGTAAGAAAAAACCTGTCACACAAACAAGTTGTTTAATTTTACAAATTATTGATTTACTGTGAAGATGCTTACAAAAAAAAACATAAAGATAACATTAAAATAAACAAAAAACAATAATGGATCCCAGAACTAGCAAAACACCCGAAACGATATATAATTAGATCAAATTCGGCGTGACAGTGTCACTTAGCTAAAAGCCTTGAATAATTATATTTTTTTAAATTGAAAGTGAATTGGGTATTTACGAATGGAAAGAAACTCCATTTGCTCGAGAATAATTCTTCACTTCGCAAAAGCTTTGTAGGGCATTTTTTCCCCAAAAAAAGCCTAGAGTGACGTGTTTGTGACAGCTGGTGGCAGTTTGTCTGACGAACGAAATTATGTGTGACACTAAACACTAAAAATCTCAAGTATGTCCACTGGACCTAGTTCAGTGCAATCATGCGCGTTGTCTTAGTAACAAATCTTCTCTGAAAAGTATTTTTTGCGGTATAAAAATGAAACAAGTAATTGTAAAAGAGTTGTTTATATGTGATTTTTGCATAATATATCATACTGAGGTGTCAATGATTTCCCTGATCACCCTGATTTTTCACAAACTGTATTGTGAATGGCGTCGTCAACTCCGATTTTAAAAATTCTAATGTTGTCTTCGTTCTTATCGTGTGACCCATAAATATATTTTGGCAGACGATTTGATATCACCCAAACATTACGATCTGCGTCCATCTGAAAAGGAGAAACAATGGAAATAAAATATCAGATAATTTTTTTTACTTCTTGACGGAAATATTTCTCTGTAATATAACTTCTAACCTTCTAACTAAATTCTATGAAAACCTAACTTACGGAGATAAACCGCAAGCAGTGTTGCTCATTTTAAACTCACTGATTCTCTAAAATGTAGGTACTTTTGTATATTGTATTTATTCGTGCTATTTTCCTTCCTTTACAACATAGTAGGGAAATTAATATATTACAGGTTTTACACCTAGTAATTTTAGTACCGAAGTACCTACCTACTACATACCTACTATACTTAATTTCTAAAGAGCTGATTTTTGTCAAAGAATTTGATGAAATGTAATTTTATTACTTTTAGTACCTAATAGTTATTATTCAGCTCAATAGGAAAGATTGCAGTTTAGGTGTAGGGATTAATAGTAGGAGGTAATTAATTAATTAGAAAATAATTATATTACTTAACTCTTAAATCAGCGGGAAATTCCAACGACTTTTCGTTTTCAATTACAAGGTCGGTGAATGAATTCAAGGGAGAGTTTGTGTTCCAGCAACTTACTCCATTTCTGTTTGGCTGGAATAAAAAATAGTAATAATAATTATCGCTAATAAATACAAATCATGCTATTATTACGTCAATGTTTATAAATGTTGCATTGTGTCTTACCTGCGTATAAAAAATGACTCCAGTTTTATCATCAAATTCGCAATTTGTTGATTGAGAATTTGATCCTCGGTTTCCAGTGACCTGGAAAAAAGTTGGTATTTATCTTTTTTATCTAGGCATTCTAATATTTATTGACGTAGTTATTATTATTTACTTTGTAATCGTCGAAACCAGTGTCACTTTGCGCCCAAGTTTGATTTTGAATAACTTGAGTGGAAACCTGGAACTGCGTTGTGCTTGTTAGAGGATTGAAATATAAAGTCCTGTACCTGGAAATTAATAAAAAATAATAATATCATCTAATAATCATAATAAATGGCTGTTAAGGGGGTATTCTAGTATAAAAAAATGTTTTTCATATTTCCTATATTCAAGAATATCTCCTTAAAATGATTTTTCGAAATTCGAATTATTTTAAAAGTTATAGCCATTTTAGTGTAGTGGCAATTCGACCGGTTCATAACGAATCTAGCTAGAATCTAAATAGAAAAACTACTTTTTTTCGAAACGTTTGTCACGAAATCTCAAGTTCTGTTGACCGATTTTCTTGAAATTTGGCATGATTTTTTTTTTATATATTCCTCTATAATAGAAACCAACAAAAAAAAAATTTTACTATTTTTAAAAATTCGGAATTAAAAATAACTGAAAAAATCTTTTTTTTTTAATAGTCGCTATTTTGCGAGAATTTTTTTTCTCATTTTTCTAGGTTCCTACCATTTGTACTGATAAAGAATCTACCTTTTTTATTTTTCAAATGACCTTAAGGTTTGGAGTCGTGTCAAGATGGACGCGCTCTTTTTTCCCCCCTATCTTTCAACATTGTGTTACTTCGTGAAATACATAATATATACATATATATTTGTTTTGATTTATTTTTGTGAATTCTTAAAATATAAAAGTATATTAATGGTTCTTTTATCGACCGCCAAAAAACACCCGAAATTTGAGCTTCTAGACTAAAATACCCCCTTAAGAATCAGGTGTACCTATGTAGTTTGTGTGGATTAGGGACCTACCCATTAGATTTAACGTTGCTCAATGTCAAACCCTGAACCCCATATATCCAGTGTGCCGTCTTCCGCCCCACCTTGAAGGTCCCTGCCAGGGGGTCTGGCATCATGTAGAGGTGTCTGATCCTCCAGGAAGTGTTGGCACTGAAGCTGTAGACCACCAGCCCAAAGCCACCAAAGTCAGCCGCATAGGCGAATGCTTCATTACACATATCTGAGGTAGTATCGATCACCTGTAAAAATACTTACAGGTAAAATTAATCTAAAAACTTGCATCGTTTTATTTTTTTATTAAATCTTTATACTTACAATATTTCCAAAAACAGAATTGTCCAAAACATCTGATGATTTGAAATAATGTCTCCTTAATAGTGTATCAGTGTTAAGGTCAAAAATCACAATTGATTTGTCAATAACAGTTTTATGACCCCCTGCAAAGGAAATAAAAATGACTCATCGGACGCTAATGTGCCCATTGATTACAGAAAGAAAATATAACCTGAGTAGGTACTGACCAAAAATACTATCCACCCCATCATCCAAGACCCAAAGCCTATCGCAATTGTCCACTGCGGCTCTATATGCAGAGACTATTGGCTTCTTGAGTGGGTCGCTGCTAATTTCAATTCCATCCCAAATGAGGTTCGATTCCCAAGATGGGTACGGAATAAACAGAGGAGATTTATCTTCCCCAATCTCCACATAATTCAGAGTGGAGGCCACTCCTGACTTCAGCCGATTCACAGTGATGAACAGTTTGCTCTTCCACCTCACGATACCGAGAGGGTTGTTGTTTTCTGGAATATAAGTGCCTGTAGATATAGCCTTGTTTTTCTGCTCTTCGCTTGTCCATTTGAATTGTATTTGTTTCCAGGAAAAAACTTCGTACATTCCAGCCGTATGATTCCTTTCTACACTTTCCGAGTCCTTTCCGGAAAGCAAAATATTGTTTTCGGCTTCCTTTAAAAAGATGACATTGACGATAATAATATTATTAACTGATTATTATAATGTGACTGAATAGTCAAGATGAGTAATTCTATTGAAATAAATATCTTCATAACTTGGCTACATTTAACTATTATATACAGTTAAACTTGGTTACGCAGGGTGCTAAGGGACGTAATTGACTTGATTCTTGACATGATTTGGAGTAAAAAATGTCAATGAAATTTCTCCGGTGACTTTGTTCAACTAAAAGCCTACAATATTAGTAGGAAGTAGGAATTGGACAGGAAGGGTCGGGATGAGGGGTTGGACGGTTACTCCGCGGTTACGTGACCAGTAACGACACACGGTGAATTGAATCAAACAACCTAGCTACGGAATTTCCTTTTTTTTAAGTGGTAATAAAGAGATAATCATAAAACCCAAAATGATGTATGACTAATCCGTAATGTGGTTCCACGAAATGGCGTCAATGACTGAGACAAATAAACCAATTCCTGAAATCAAACTTTGTAATTAGACAAACGATCATTATTTTATCGGTTGCTATTAGTCACTTTTATATTTCAGGACTTCCCAGAACAATTGCAATAATTACTTATTAGTCATTTTAGCAAAACTGCAATCAGTATTATAAACAAACCCTTAGCTTAGAAAAAGTACGGATTTACCTATTATGTATTCATCAGTTTCATCACTAATCACCAGTACTCGTATTTCAAAGCTGTAAGATTATTTTGAAAAGTTTTAATTTTCCATGTACATTTGTTAGTTTAATTTTAAATTTTTGCGACGGGTTTCGACACGTCTGTATCATTAACGAGCAAACTTAAAAAGTTTGCTCGTTACAGCTCAAACTGTTGACTAATATCTATGAGAACCAAAGTGTTGACGAATATCTACAGCTCAAACTGCTGACCATGAGAATGAGAACCAAACCATTCTATGAGAACCAAAAGTGTTGACGAATATCTACAGCACTGGCAGAGGTTGGATTTGCAATTATCTATAACATATTGGAATAACGTAATATTGCATATGCAGCTTAAAAAACTTAATTTATGTAAGTATGTATGTAAAAATCCCTAATATCGGACTATTGGACACATTTAGCTGATTAGTCCAACCTACGCTCTGTAGATATTAGTTCAACCTACGCTCTGTAGATATTAGTCAACCCTGGGACCAAGGGTGGATCCAGGATTTTTTTCTGGGGGGGGGCACAAGGGGCGGACGGGCAAAAAAATGTTTGATAGAGACAGTTTTCTGTACTGCGATGGAATCTCCACAGTACAAAAAAATACTTTCTGGGGGGGGGCACGTGCCCCCGTGCCCCCCTAAATCCGCCCTTGCCTGGGACCGTCATAGATATTCGTCCGACCTTAGCTCTGTAGTTCCTATATATTAGTTCAGCATATGAGCTGTAGATATTCGTCCGACATACAAGCTGTAGATATTAGTATCTGGAGTCCTTTAATTGGATCTGCCGCATTGGTAGGTGCAGTTTGGTCGTAGAACGGCGAAAGCGATCGCCACGCTTACATGCCGCATCTCCTATTTCCATGTTATCCATTGAGATTATGAACTTGCTGTAAACGTGACAGGCGTCGAATTAAAAAATTAAGAGCCCACTTACCTGAAGAATCGGGTTTTCAAGTATCTTTTCACAAGCAGTATTTTTAATTGCATTATCAACGTTTATCTTAAAAATTCGAATGTTGACTTCATCCTCGTTGTGTGAACCGTATAAATACTTGGGTAAACGGTTTGATATCACCCATATATTCCGATCCCCGTCCATCTGAAAGAGATTTGTAGGTAGAGTGTTGTTGGCAAGTGTTGCAGTAATACAGCACTAGTAACCTAAAAGGCCCTTGACGGAGCTTTTCGAGAACAATTCGAAGCCGCGGGTGAGGGGGAGATGTTTGAAATATGCTTTTACCAACTTTATTTTGTCATGACATACCCCATTCCCTTTCTTACCAAATAAAAATTCATAAGCTGTGATATGCATTAACGACATTGAAACAATATATTAAATAGTTTATTTTATAGCACTTTGCACACAAACCATTTCTAAAGTTTGTCATACAAGATGGCTGCCAGACAATTTCCCCTCACGATAGATATAGCTTCAATATTATTCTTATAAAATCGCATTAATGCTCTGCCCAGGGCTTATTAGGTTCATGGTGTAGTTACGTATTAGGTGCCTACCCACACATTATTAAAAAAAAATAGATAGAAATAGTGGCTGAAAATATATTGTTTACTATGGATTTTCTTACTTTTAAATCTGCGGGAAATTCCAGTGTAGTTTTATTTTTTTCAACAAGGCTGTGTGAAGAAATGGGATTATTTGTATTCCAACAGCTTACTCCATTCCTGTTTGGCTGCAAAATATACTTAAGATAAAATCTTTACTGACAGGACAGAAGGGCAATTTTGAAAGTATTATGATTTTTTTTCTTCTTATATTTAGGGTAGGTATAATTTTGAAGTCATTTTAGGTAGGTACCTACCCAGTAATGCGTAAAAACTTCGTTAGAATTTTATTTAACTCTCAACAGAGTGTCATGGAAAATGCGTCAAGGTTAGCTCATAAGGGATTTTTTCGAAAGAAAAAAACTCATCGGGCCGTTTCCAAAATTTCTAACGCGTGACGCAGCTTGAAGTAAATACTGCCATTATTGAAATTATTTCAAATCTCCCAGTGGAACATGGACTTCAAGCTACGTCACGAATTTTTATTCAATCACCGTTCTAACCTACTATGAGCTAACGCATTTTCTACGAATCTTGACCAGGGTTGCCAGGTGTTGTTCGGTATTTTTGCACCGTGTTCGGTATGACAAAAATACCGAAGTATGAGCGGTTCGGTATTTTTTTCTGATCAATTTTTCTCCCTAATAAACGATTCAACTGTCAGATTTGACGCAATCGGCAATCGATGTTGCGTAGCATCCTTACTTAGTTTGCGCGATGTTGCCGCTTCGTGCACGCCATTTCGAGCCATTTGGAGGATTAGTGTTACTCACCAGGTGACTACGTACTTGTATAAATGTGATTTTTGGAATAATTTGACTGCTTACATTGTTTCAAAGTCCGACAACCCCCCCCCCCCTCGACACGGTTTTTGATTTGCCAAGGTACCACCGGAATCTAGGGAAATTTCACCTCGAAAATTTTTTTGTTCGCTGTTTGGTACCCAACCTTTTAAATTTTTCAAACAGACAGATTTAAAAATACAATTCAATAACGAACAAAAAACAGTACCTGTGTATAAAATATAACTTCCGTTCTCTCATCATATGCATTCGTCGTGGCTTGAGAATTCGGCCCTCGATACCCAGATATCTATGTAGAGAAGAATTATAAATATTATGAAATATGTTTGAAAATATGAGATTTAATTTGATTTCTTGCAAGATTAAAATAGTTACTTACTTTGTAGTCATCGAATGCAGCAGGATTGTTCGCCCATGTTTGATTCCGCAGTACTTCAGTGGACACATGGAATTGTGTTTTGCTGGTCAGCGAGTGGAAATACAAAGTCCTATACCTGAAAAAATCACAATCAAAACATTTCTCATGTTATTTTGTGTTAAAATGAAAAATGAAATCAATCGAAACATCGGGTGTGGATTGATTTTAAAACATTTTAAGTTAGCATTGGCGTTCTTTAGTTACAAATCTATCGAGGAAATGTTAGAAGAGTTAAAACAAAATATAAAAAAAACCGTTAAATCGAGATGTAGTTGAGTCTGAAAATAGATACAGCATCTACATCTGGGGATCAAGCACAGAGAGATCGATAACTTTACAATATCGGATCGAAAGGCGTAACTTTCGACGATTTTATATCTAAACACCGAGCACGGTTTCACTGTTCATAACAGAACCGATATTGACAGGGAATAAATAAGAAATCAATATACCTACGCTGGCAACACTGGCGGATTTGTCTACGAGTTCAAAATCCGAAACGTCAAACGCCAATCAATTACTAACGTATTAATAAATATTAATAAATTTATATTAATAAATTGGAAATGCTGAATTGAAATACTAACCTAAATATGCATTGGCAGTCCGCATTTACTTTTTGACACTAAACGGGCATTAATTAGTTAATGAGGCCTTAAGAAATATTTGAACGAAAAAATTGATTGCGTCTTATATGCATTATTTAAGTCCATAGATCGCGTGTACCTACCACTTCTTTCAATTCTGAGAGCTTCGTTAGTTCAATCCGTCCATTAAGCAAGCCACTAATTTTGCATAACGAACGACATTATTTTTAAATAATTGTATATTGGAGACCGCGCTAAAATTTATCAATCGTCGGTCAGAATATCTGTTAACAATCGTTGACCGTGCTCGCAAATATTGATAACTGACCATACATAGATGACGGATTTCGTCAATATCATATTGATAGAGGGTTTTATTAAACGTGAATGCTAGACTTCACGATGGAGCTAATACCACAACACGGGCAATAGCCTAGTGTGGTAGTCAAAAAATTACCAACAATGTACCTATCATGTAAACATTTATTAAATAATAAAAAAAAATAAAAAAAAATTAATAATATCCAGTGATTTGAACAACGCTCAACTACCTACTGAAAAACAAACTCCACATTATAATATATGATATTATGTACCATAGAATAAAGATTAACACGAGAAGTTCCTTGTGGGCAGGGTTCCCAGATCAAAAATTAAAATCCCGGAGAAAATTCCTGACATTTGATAAAAATTCCGGACTTTCTTGTAAATATAATATGAATGTCGTTATGCATCGTGGCATGTCAAAACCCGCGTCGCGGTAGGGGGGAAATAAAGATTTGGAAAGTGGTAGGTATTCCTTTTATATATAATAAACTTTTTTTGGGCATTAAGTGTAAAAATAAAATTTCTATTCTAGACATTTTGTTTAAAATTAACTAAATATCAGAAGTGATGTTTTTACTTTGATTTGTAATCAAAATAATTTGGTTTATTTAATTTTTTATATCAATCTCCACTTAATTGTAGAAATTCCGGACTGTTCAGAATTCCCCCCGCATTCCGGACAAAGACCTATATTTCCGGACGTATGGCAACCCTACTTGTGGGCGTGTTTCGTGATCCAAATATTTACCTAATCCGGGCTTCTTTTCCATACAAAACTGTGTTTTCGAAATTCAAATGGATGGAGATCTACGATTTCAGCGAGTGTAAACAAGACGGAGCGCTGGGTGGTTGGGTGGAACATTTATTTCCATTCGCATTTTTTGTAAGGAAGGCACTTCAAGTGTTATTCTTTATTGTATAATGTGTAGGTATTTATGTAATATGTGGGCAAGTATACAATATGTGGGCAAGTATACAATATTATTATATTACTCGTATTTAATTACCCATTCGACTTCAGTTGAGTCAGTGCCAATCCCAGAATTCCGTCAATCCAGTGGGCCGTCACTCCTCCCACCTTGAAGGTGCCTGCCAAGGGGTCAGGCATCATATAGAGGTGTCTGACCCTCCAGGAAGTATTGGAACTAAAGCTGTAGACCACCAGCCCAGACCCACTGAAGTCTGCCACGTAGGCGAAAGCATTGTCACACGAATCAGAAGTTGTATCAACCACCTGCAATACAGTTAGCATGTATTATCTCCCGGCCTGCAGAACTAACTTGCCAATGGTCATGCCAGTCGGGAAAGCTGTCTTGTTGTTAAATATAATCATTTTGATTATCGATATTTTTAAAATCAATGAAGCACAATTTAGACGATAAGCTTTGTTAATGTTAGTTTAAATCTGCTTATCTTATCCTACCAATATTATAAAGGCGAAAGTTTGTATGGATGTACGAGTATATATGGATGTATGTATGTTTGTTACTCTTTCACGCAAAAACTACTGAAAGGATTGTAAAAAGCTCATACATCAGAATAACACACAGCTCAGAGCTCTGGCATTATGAAATTTGTACAAAAAATTGCAATAGGTGGTACGATTAGTAAGATATCTATAATTCTTAATTACATTCAAATTATTAGGGGAGTACTTAAAATAAATGCGGGAGGGGGGAGAGGGGAGAGGGAGAGGTGGACGATGAGGAGGGGTAGGGGGGGGGGAGGTGGAGGAGGTGGAGTGGAAACCCCCCTAATACCATGCGAGCGAAGCCGCGGAAAAAGGTAGTCTTAAATATTTTATCTTTTTTAAAAACGCTTTAAAATGATTTTGTAATGCTTTGAAAATGAATTAATTGAATCGAATTGAATGTATGTATGTATGTGAAAAACACTTTCAGTATAGGTACATGTAGGCCTGGTGAAAAACCACCATTTAAAATTGAAACTTTGCTTGCAATGGCTTTATGGTTAAAAGTTTTGTCTATAGCAAGGTTCTTTCCCATCTTCCTCTTCTCCTCTCCGCCCCCTTTCCACTACCTCTAGCCTCACAACATACCCCAATTAGAGATGCCATAGCCAAAAATATGTGGTTTAAATTATTAAAAAAGTTGTGTTTTTCTTACTATATTTCCAAAAACAGAATTCTTAAGCACATCAGACTTCTTGAAGTAATATCGTCTCAGTAATTCGTCAGTGTTTAAGTCAAATACCAAAACAGATCTATCGATTATAGCTCTTGGGCCACCTAAAATGAAAAAAAATAACATCAATAAATATTTTCAATTGACATTATCTGGTTTTAAGAGAAAAGAAAATTTGATAAACGGTGCTTAAGGGAAACGGCTGGGCGGCCCTTTTGATAAAAACACTTAATTTTGGATTTGAGGTCAAAATACCCGAATTGAAAAGGTATAGCAAATATTGTACGGACATAGAGATATACTGTATATCGATATCGATATCAATGTTCATAGCCTCCCCACTCTTGTCCACTTTAGTTTTCTGAAGGTTTCACTTCTACGGTGTGAATTGTACACTCTGATTTTTTTTTAAATCTTATATTTCATCATATTTTCATATTAGTTAGGTAAGATTACTTTTTAAATAGATTTAATTAACTAACAAAAAAATCCAAAGCCAGCTCTAAAATCATAAAAATTGAATTCTTTAATGGTCAATACGTCCTAATTTAAAACAAAAATAAATAAAAATAACACAGTCAAATCCGTAATAGAAATTTGAGAAATTTAAAAAATAATTGTTGATTGATTGATTGGGTATTTTGGCCTTAAACCCAAAATTAAGTTTTTGTGAAAAAGGCCGCGCAGCCGTTCCTCTTAAAATGTATACGTATCACCTTTTTGCATTTTCACGTAATACGATATGAAATTAAACTATCCTGTGACCACAGAATTATTTAAGAAAAATATTTAAAAAGATGATAACGTACCAAATAAATTATCCACTCCATCGTCCAAGACCCACAGCCTGTCACAAGCGTCAACCCAAACTCTGAAGACTGAAACAATCGGCTTCTTGAGAGGATCATCACTTATTTCAGACGCGTTCAGAATTAGATTAGATTCCCATGAAGGGTATGGAGTAAGTTTAGGAGATTTATCTTCCCCAATCTCTACATAATTCAAAGTAGAAGCCACTCCACTCTTCCAACGATTCAGCGAGATAAACAATCTGTTCTTCCATCTCGCAACGCCAAGAGGTATGTTGTTCCCAGGGATATAGGCGCCTGATGATATGGCCTTGAGTTTCAAGTCCTCACTTGGCCAGTTGTATTCGACCTGCTTCCAGGAAATAACTTCCTCCATATGAGCAGCAGTGCTCCAGTAGAAGTTAATGACAAAGATGCCTAAAGAATACCATAATACTGTCTGCAATAAATAAACAAAAACGAACGTTTCGTTTGAGCTTTGGGCCAAATATAGAACAATCTATTTATTGCATGAAATTGAATTGAAAAATGTGACACTTACCATTATAACAGATAATATATTTGATTCACACGTATTTCACTCAGATATTGGTTTCAACTTGACGGAAACATCTCACGGATTCTACTTGTGAAGGTGTCGAAACGTGTTGTCAAGAATAATTATGTTGTTTTGCATTTATTGTAGGTAGGTACTTGTTATGTAATGCCAACGCGAAGAATCATTATAAGAAATACTTACACATATTATCTTACTTTAAAATTATATAATGACATTTATAATATACATCTATATTAGATTTATCGCAATGCTCAATTACGCGTTAGGTATTTTATTTGCTGCTCATGAACTTGCTTATCGAATTATGATTACCTACCTACCGTGACTTTTAAGTCTAGAGGACTAAAAAAATACGAATGAGATAGCCATAAAATATTTATTTATTTTACGGGTACTCGGTTCCAATATAATACGATAAATTCTCGGTCCCACGCAAGTCTCCCTTGGTCTAGCGGTAATAAAGCGCCTGACTAACCTTAGCGGTCAGACATCCAGCAGACAAAGGATCGAATCCAACGAAATCCAAAAAAAAAATTGTTGTAAAATCAATGTCCAATCTTCAAACCACTCCAAAATGAACAGGCAAAGAAAACACAAAATAAAGTGACATCTAGCGACTCCGAAGAATAAAACACAAATATTAATAAGATGACCAAATGTACAGGAAAAAGTGTACTAGAATTCTACGATAAAAATATGACACAAAATCATCTTTCACATTGATAAAAAAAGTACTTCGTAGTCTCTTCATTCTTGCCTACTTTAATTTTCTGAAGGTTTCACTTCTACTACGTGTGAATTGATTTTTTTTTTAAATAATTTCTATATTTTGTATGAAGATTTTATTTTTATTTGGGGAATCTGTGCCACCCCAAACTGAAAAATCGTCCCAAAAAAATACCACACGACTGAGGTAAAACTTCACTAACTTATATCTCCCTCTCAACTTCCGTTCGCCTCGCCCGATCTCACTTTTCATAACGCTTTCTTCACGCACCCACCAACTTACTCCCCAAGTCAAGCGTGCGTAAAGGCGCGACCGTTCGCCTCGCCCGACCACACTTTTCGTAACGCTCTCGTCCACGCATTCACCAGCTTACTCCCCAAGTCAAGCGTGCGTAAAGAAGTTTTACTTAAAAAAAAACATGTGTGCAGTTCACACGCGGTAGAAGTGAAACCTTCAGAAAACTAAACTTCGAGAGAATGAGACGAAAGCAGAGTAGGTATTAGGAGTAGGCTAATTGTAGATAAGGTTTATTTATTATAACATTGTTACTAAGTATAAACATTATTTGGTCATTTTATTCTATGTAGCACCGCACAAAGAGGAGGCGGATAGGCTACGAAGTATCGCATAAAGAGGTCACCGATTATTCCATCTCATTATCTCGCAGGCTAAATCCTATATATAGATACAGATCATAGGTTCTTAACGCGGGCGATAACGCCCCCTTGGGGGCGTTTCAGACCTTCAGGGGGGGGGGGGGGGCGGTAGAAGACCAAGAGAAAATTAGGGGGCGTTTCAGACTTTCAGGGGGGCGGTAGGAGACCCAGAGAAACCCATCCCACCCCATCCCATTCTATTAGGGGCCATCCATCCACAAAAATGTTTTCCCTATCTCATTATGCCCCTCCGTTATGGCAAATGTAACCCCATCGTGGTATCTCATTACGCCGCATTTTTTTTTTTTTTTACATGAGCTCCACACAGGAGGCCCTGAGGAAAATAATTTCCCTCAGGGCCTATGTCATCTTTGAGAATGCTGTGTGGAGGGTTTTTTTTCAGGAAAGGAAGGAGAGGAGTGTTCTGGGAAGGAAAAGGGTTTAAGGGGTGGGTAGGAATCTGGGGTTCAGTATGTCCTGGTCATCCGCCTCCAAGACCTAGACAAACCTCACCCGATGAACCCACATAAACCCGATGAACTACATTCGTAGTGTTATCCTGTTATGCCTCCTCCGTTGTGGCAAATGTAACCCTGTCGTGGTATCCCATTATGCCCCCTTCGTCGTGGTCAATTGCTGTTTCGGATTCACGAGTTGGGGGTGCTAGAAATAAACAAATATTTTCTAAAGGGGGCGGTGGGCAAAAAAGGTTGAGAATCTATGCTACAGAATTATAGATGAAGGTGTTTGTCTCTTTTTAGTGCTCGTTTCCGTTTCACAGTGTTTCAAGTCACAACGGTGCTAAAGAAGTTTTCACTTCAAAAATGGCGCAACCAAGTGAATCAGATACTTGATTCGGGCCACGTCAAGAGTCAGAGTAATAGAAGAGCATGTGTGAGACGATGTGTGAATGTGAACGAGGCAAGGAGTGTGTGCCAAGACCGAGTTGTTTCTCTGCCTACCCCTGCGGGAAATGGCGCACAGTGGCGCAAATATGACATGTTCTCAATTAACCACTGACATTAGCTTACTTACTCGGTAATTAGTCACAGAACTGAGAAGTTCAGGCGCGCCATTACGCTGCTGTATCTAGGCGAGTTTGAAGGCGTGCGAAATCAGGTTGTTTGTGTACTTATTTTACAAAAAAAAGTTTTTTTTTTTACATTAGCCCCACACAGGAGGCCCTGAGGAAAATAATTTCCCTCAGAGCCTATGTTATCTTAGGGGATGCTGTGTGGAGGGTCTTTTTAAGGAAGGGAAGGATAGGAAGTTCTGGGAAGGAAAAAGGAATGAGGGGTGGGTAGGAATATGGGGGTCAGTATATCCGGGAGTGACGGACGTATCAATTCATCCCTCCAACTGCATTGCACGGCGATGCGCCGAGAGTCCGGCTGGAAAGGTCAAAAGGCCTCCCTCAACCAGTCTCCCTTGATCCGGTCCGCCGTGCAGCAGGTGGGCAGACGCATCCGCCGCTAAGACCTGAACAAACCTCAACCCATGAACCCGGACACCCCTGCTAAGTCACCAAACGTAGCGAACCACTTGGGGTGACCTATGACAGAGGTTTTTTTTCGTTATTTGTTTTTGGGGTGTTATGCCGTGTGATGATGTAGTGATGACGTGTGTAGATGTGTACCTCACATCTACCGGATCTGCCAGATCTGCCCTGATGATGGACACTGCAACGATGTCCGAAACGTTGGCTAAAGAAGGAGGTAGCGCAACACGGCATAACACCCCAAAAACAAATAACGAAAATGCTTTTGGCCGTGAAAATCTTAAAACTTATATGACAGAGGTGTTGGTTATCCAATAAATGGTTCCCGGGGCGGCGGTACCCACACCCGTCTCCCAAATTAAAAAAAAAATCACTTAAGAAATTCTTTAAGATACGTGCTTTATTTAAATAACTTAAACGGTATATTTTTTTCATAAATTATATCTGTTGCCTTGGTTCAAAGTTTACGTTTCTCTTCCAAACTTTTTTCCAATTTTTCGACTTTAATGGAGTAGGAATAAAAAACTTCACGAGTCTTCACAACAATTTTAATAGGGTATTTATTATTGCTGTGTCTTTTTTGTCCATGGAAAA
Organism: Limnephilus rhombicus; assembly: GCA_929108145.2. Lineage (NCBI taxonomy): Eukaryota > Metazoa > Arthropoda > Insecta > Trichoptera > Limnephilidae > Limnephilus > Limnephilus rhombicus. The sequence goes on from OV815270.1 coordinate 66,517,711, forward strand.
AAATCGCCTCCTGGCTAAAGCCAGCCACTCCAGTGATTGCATTTTTAAGAAATGATTGTAATTTTCGTCACCTTTTTTTCAGAATCCAATCTTTGACTCCGATATGTCAAAGAAAGATCGACTTTATGTAATATTTAGTACTGCGTACCACTGACATTAAAAAAATCATATATAAAATACCATCCAAAACTTACTTACTCGGTAATTAGTCACAGAACAGAGATGTTCGGGCGCGCAATAACGCTGCTGTACGCGGATTTGAAGGCGTGCGATTGTTTGTTTGTGTAATTATTATGCAAAAAAGTATTTTAAAAAATCACTTAAGTTATTCTTTAAAATACTTGCTTTATTTAAATAACTTAAAAATTTTTTTTTCCGTAAATAATATCTGTTGCCCTGGTTCAAAGTTTATGTTTCTCTTCCAAACTTTTTTACATTTTTTTTGTCTTTAATGGAGTGGGAATAAACTTCGAGTCTTCACTCCAAATTTATTCTATTCTATTTTAAAAACGAGTCTTTACTCCAATTTTAACAGGATATTATTGCTGTGTCTTTTTTGGACGTGGAATAAAAATCACCACCAACTATAGCCAGCCACTCCAGTAATCAATATCAATATATATATTATAAAAGAAATTCCAAAAAAACGTGCGGAACGCAAAAACTCAGAAACGAGTCCCGGCACGATCAAGGGAGTTATACGGTGTGGTAGATCTCTATTCCCCTTAGGGAATAAGGGTATCCGTTTTTACCTAAAGGGCGTGCTTTTGAAGATATAAGGGCTGAAAGTTCCAAGAAGTCTGTAGAAATTTCAAGAAGACTCCGGAAACTTCCGGAAACTTCTAGAAGAGTCGATTAAACTCTGGAAAGTTCTGGGAGGAGTAGAGGAGTATATCAGCGAGTCTAGAAGGTTCCGAAAAGTTATAGAAGGTTCGATAAAGCTGTACAGAGTTCTGTAAAGAGTGGTGGAGTCTGTCGGTGAGTCTAGAAGGTTCCGAAAAGTTCTAGAAGGTTCGATAAAGCTGTATAAAATTCTGGAAGGAGTGGCGCAGTATGTCGGTGAGTCTAGAAGGTTCCGAAAAGAAGATTCGATAAAGCCGTGGAAAATTCTGGAAGGAGTGGCGGAGTATATCGGTGAGTCTAGAAGGTTCCGGAAAATTCTAGAAGGTTTGATAAAGCGGTAGAAAGTTCTGGAAGGAGTGGCTGAGTAATGTCATTGAGTTCTAGATGAATTCGGAAAGTTTCATAAGGTTCGATAAAGCTGCAAAAAGTTCTGGAAGGAGTGGCGGAGTGGCGGAAAGTGTCGGTGAGTCTAGAAGTTCTGGAATGTTCTAGAAGTTTGGATAATCTTAATCTTCAATAAACATTATTAAAAAATGTACAATGTGCATGCCGCTAAAACTCAAAGGCGAGTCCCGGTACGATAACGGGAGTTACATGGTGCGGTAGACCTCTATCCCTAATCCATGAAGAAAGTTCCGGTTTAAGGGCTGGAAGTTTCACCCCCTTTGAAATTTCTAGAACAGTTCAAAATATTCCAGAGTATTCTTGAGCATTCCACCACATTCCAGAACATCCCGGAACATTTTGGAATATTATGGAATGTTTGAGAATAGGATGGAACGTTCAAAAACATACCAGAACATCCCAGATCATTGTGCAACATTCCAGAACACTCCTGAATGATCTGGCAGATTATTCTGGAATATTTTAAGTCTTTTTGTATGGGGCTACCCATATGGGGTATATAAAGCAAGATCCGTCGTGGATTCGAACATCAATTCAATCTCACATCAACTCCCTGAGCGAAGCCGGACACCCCAGTCAGAGTATTTGAGAGCACTCCACAACGTTCGAACATCCCGGAACATTCTGGAAAATTGTGGAATGTTCGGGAATAGGGAATCAGGAACATCAATGTGAAGCATACCAGAACACTCTAGATTCTCTAGAATATTGTCCTGAGCGAAGTCGGGTAACCCAGCTAGTTGCATTTTAAAGAAATGATTGTAATTTTCGTCAGTTAATTATATCTTTAAGTACCTGCCGACTATAAAATGTTTGTAAATGCATTCAATATACGTGTACACATTATCAGCGGGAGTTAAAATATTGCTATATAATAAATTACGCTAATTACCCCCATTATTAAACTGTTGTTCCCCACTGTCTGGAAAATCCTAAGTATTATTGCTATGTACATCAATTAATAATGTTGTGTATAATGTTTGGGTTTCTACTTCAATTTTTATTAGGTTCGGCGTTATTAGAGATTTCAATGATTGTAAGTTAACGTTATTCACCTATCTATACAGTTTTCCTAAATAATTATAAACATAGGATTGAGGATAGGTATATTTATGGACACAAGCCTTCCCAAAGGGCATCCGATATTGGTAAGGACATGATCCTGTAATTAACCTCCGAGGCATTCAATGGGCCCTGCTGGAACTTCTGTAGACGGTCAGACAGGATCCATAGCCGGCCATTATCGGAAATCTGAAAATAAACACCAATCGATTTAGCTGAAGAAAACAATAAATAAAGAAATATCTGAAATGCATTGTTATTTTTTAACGTTTCCGTACCTTGATATCGTTGGGAAACTCCAATGTGGTGGAATTACTGACGACAAGAGAGTGTGTCGAGGGACTCAGGGCTTGATGAGTGTTCCAACATGAAATTCCGTTTCGGTTTACCTGCAAATCGGGGAAAGCATTTCAATCGCCACCCGGCCAACAATATTTTATGCAATGGAGTGGGTTTACCGAATGCCATTTTTCAATTAATTTTTTTGTTTGTTTTTTTTTTATTTATTTTTATTATTATTTATTATTTAAGTACATAATACAAGCATGATGGCTAATCATTTACATACATTTTCTTTATTTTATTATTTCTTTTATTTTTTTTTATGTATTTGAATACTTCCCATCTGCTCCTGTGGAGCCAGTGAGACTAGGGCATTCCCAATCGGGGTATAGACTGGAGGTAGTTGGGAGGGGAAGGAGTTGGGGAAAAGGAAGGTGGGACCTGGCTGTTCAGATCTGGTCACACCAGGACGATCCTGAGTATCTTCCACTCTGGAACGTGCCGAAAATATAGATATTATTTATTATTTTAAATGAATTAATCGTGAAATAACACAAATTAATCAAATTTTAATTTTAATTTGGTAGGCGGGTATGGGTACCGCCGCCCTGGGAACCATTTATTGGATGACCAACACCTCTGCCACAGGTCACCCCAAGTGGTTCGCTACGTTTGGTGACTTAGCAGGGGTGCCCGGGTTCTTGGGGTAATGTTTGTTCAAGTCTTGATGGCGGGTGCGTCGGCCCACCTTCTGCGTGGCGGGCCGGATTGGGAGATGCTGGTTGAGGGAGACCCTTTACAACCGGTTACCGCTGTCCGGGCCGCTCGGTAGTACAGGGGCCCGACCCTCAGGCTCACGACTGAGGGTGGGCTGCCCAATCAACGAGTGTAAAAACCCCGCCGCTGCTGTTGTGCCGGTTCGTGACCGGAGGGGACCCAGCAGTAGCGTTTGGGGCGCATCGGGTGACCTCTCCAGCCGGACTCTCCCTATCCATCGCCTTGCACCGCAGTGGGTGGATTGGATTCATTCGTTCGTCACTCTTGGACACTCTGATCCCCAGCTTCCTACCCACCCCTCATACCTTTTCCTTCCCAGACATCCCTCCCCCCACACCCCATCATAAAAATATTTAATTAAAATCATGACAACACAAACAACAAAAATTAACAGCATTACAGCGGCGAGTAGTAGGCGACCCCGGGTCAGGCCAAAAATGTTGGTGAATTACACCAACATTTGCGGCCTGCATACCAATTTAAACTCCGTCCACCACCACCTTTTTTCTCAACGCCCCAACCTACTATTCCTGTCTGAAACGCAGATAGCCGAGCCTGTAGACGCCTCCTATCTGGACTGCCCGGGCTTCACCCTCGCAAGCAAGTTCAGACCTAAAGGAGGTGTCTGTCTCTATAGTCGAGCTGACGTCAACTGTGTGCGACTGTTGAATCTGGAAAACTCCAGATTCGACGTAATGTGGGTACGCGTCAATCTTGCCAGTACGGTAAGATTCTACGCGAGTTTATACCGCTCACCGAACCTTAGCGAATCAGACACGTCCGAACTCTTCAAACATTTAAGCGACACTATTGATGACCTCTTGCCCCGCTACCCTATGGCAGAGTTTGTGGTCCTGGGGGACTTCAATGTTCATAACGAACCTTGGTTGAAGTTCTCAGGATCAACAGACTCGGCTGGACGCCAAGCGGAATCCTTTGCCCTTTGCTACGGATTGGAGCAAATGGTTCAGGAGCCAACAAGGGTTCCTGATGTCCAGACTCACCGTTCCAATCTGTTAGACCTATTTTTAACTACTGTGCCACACGGTTACAGTATTGAAGTCACAGCGCCTTTAGGATCGTCCGACCACTGCCTGGTGACGACATCAATCCCTGTAAACTTCAGACCACCAAACGAGAGGCTGAAGAGAAAAGTGTGGCACTATAGGTCAGCAGATTGGTTCGGTCTGCGGGCACATTTTAATGATTTCCCGTGGTCAGCTGTGTGTTTCCGGACTTCGGATCCCTCAATATGTGCCCAGGAAATTGGTCAGGTCATCACATCCGCGATGGATGGCTTCATCCAATCTACTGTTAAGGAAACTGGTGTAGGCTCAAAGCCGTGGTTCAGTCGACAATGCGCTGAAGCAGTGCGACGAAAAAACGCGGCTTACCGAGCCTACAACACATCTAGAACATCCGAAGACAGAACAGCGTACAACAAAATGGCAAAGGAAACCAAGAGAATCATAAATAGGTCAAAATTCGAGCACGACCAGCAGATCAGCAGAAAGCTGACTGCATGCCCGCATGGCAGCAGGCAATTCTGGTCGCTTGCGGGCTCAATAGGTCGCAATTTCTGCAAATTCAGTCTGCCACCTCTTACCAGACCTGACGGCTCAAACTAGCAAACACCGCCACCGAAAAGGCTAACTTACTAGGTAAAATGTTTGCGGATAACTCAACCCTCGATGACCAAGGTGCTGTCCCGACGTCGGTTCCTCACTGCGGTTTTCGTATGAAAAGCTGAGGATCCGGCATCGGTAAGTACTCCATGTTTTACGAGGGCTTGATGTTAATAAAGCTAGTGGGCCTGACGGAATACCTGCCCTGGTACTGCAAAGGTGCGCTGCAGAAATAGCTCCAATTTGGACGAAGCTTTTTAAACTGTCCCTGAAGACTGGCTCTGTGCCCTCTGGTTGGAAAAAAGCGGTTATCCATCCTATTCCAAAGAAGGGTGACCGCTCCAACCCGGCCAACTACCGCCCCATAGCGATCACATCAGTTCTGTCTAAGGTGATGGAACGTGTGATCAACGACAAACTGCTCACATACCTCGAGAAGAACAAAATTATTAACGACCGTCAATACGGATTCCGGCGGAAACGCTCGTGCGGTGATCTTCTCGCGTATGTGACGCATGTTTGGGGGCGATGCCTGGAACGTTACGGTGAGACCCAAACGGTTGCACTGGACATATCCAAGGCCTTTGACCGGGTTTGGCACCGAGGACTTGTCAACAAACTGCATTCTTACGGACTTCCCGCATCCTTGTGTACGTGGATTGTCGACTTCTTGAGGGAGAGGTCGATTCAGACGGTAGTCGATGGTTTCACCTCTTCCTCTCACTCGATAAATGCTGGCGTCCCGCAGGGATCGGTTCTGTCTCCAACTGAATGTTTCAAAGACCCAATCTTGTCTGATTACGTCTAAAAGGGATCGCAATGAAAATCTAGTCTCTTTCAACGGAAGCAATCTTCCGAACAGGCCCTCCATTGATTTGCTTGGTGTAACCCTAAGTGACCAGCTCAGGTATGGGGGCTCCATCGAAGCCAGAGTAAAGTTAGCCTCCCAAAAACTGGGCGTACTGTACAGGGCCCGCAGATACTTTAATAGTACACAACTGCTAACCCTGTACAAATCGCAAGTGCGCCCCACGGTTGAATTTGGCAGTCACCTCTGGTCTGGAGCTCCAAAATACCTGAAAAATACCCTCGACTCTGTGCAGAAACGGGCGGTCCGTTTGATAGATTCTCCCATCTTAACAGACGGATTGCAATCTTTAGAGCACAGGCGTCGGGTGGGAATGCTATCCTTGTTCTACCGGTATTACAATGGAAGATGCTCCGAGGAACTAGCATCATTGATCCCTTCGGCACCGGTGCATAGTCGGGAAACACGCCAAACGCGTGCCCAACATTTGTACACAGTTGACATTTGTCACATGAGAACGGGTCGTTTCTTCGACTCGTTCTTGTGTTCAACAGCTCGGCTGTGGAATGATTTGCCGGCCTCTGTGTTTCCTCCTTCCTACAACATGGGTCTCTTCAAGACCAATGTTCATTCCTTCCTCTCCTCAAAAAGACCCTCCACACAGCATCCCAGATGACATAGGCCCTGAGGGAAATTATTTTCCTCAGGGCCTCCTGTGTGGAGTTAATGTAAAAAAAAAAAAAAAAACTCTGTTTTTGTTGCACATCAACGACCTTTTGTCATGTGCACCAATTCACTGTTACGCGGATGACAGTACAGTTCATGATAGCTTTTTGTTTGACAAGCCCCCAAAGGGCTCACAAACTCCAACAGCTCGTAAGGCTTTGAAGCAAAGAATGGACGGTTACCTCGAGAGTGTTTTCTCTTGGGGTAAAAATAATCTCGTTGAATTTAATGTTTCAAAGACCCAATCTTGTCTGATTACGTCTAAAAGGGATCGCAATGAAAATCTAGTCTCTTTCAACGGAAGCAATCTTCCGAACAGGCCCTCCATTGATATGCTTGGTGTAACCCTAAGTGACCAGCTCAGGTATGGGGGCTCCATCGAAGCCAGAGTAAAGTTAGCCTCCCAAAAACTGGGCGTACTGTACAGGGCCCGCAGATACTTTAATAGTACACAACTGCTAACCCTGTACAAATCGCAAGTGCGCCCCACGGTTGAATTTGGCAGTCACCTCTGGTCTGGAGCTCCAAAATACCTGAAAAATACCCTCGACTCTGTGCAGAAACGGGCGGTCCGTTTGATAGATTCTCCCATCTTAACAGACGGATTGCAATCTTTAGAGCACAGGCGTCGGGTGGGAATGCTATCCTTGTTCTACCGGTATTACAATGGAAGATGCTCCGAGGAACTAGCATCATTGATCCCTTCGGCACCGGTGCATAGTCGGGAAACACGCCAAACGCGTGCCCAACATTTGTACACAGTTGACATTTGTCACATGAGAACGGGTCGTTTCTTCGACTCGTTCTTGTGTTCAACAGCTCGGCTGTGGAATGATTTGCCGGCCTCTGTGTTTCCTCCTTCCTACAACATGGGTCTCTTCAAGACCAATGTTCATTCCTTCCTCTCCTCAAAAAGACCCTCCACACAGCATCCCAGATGACATAGGCCCTGAGGGAAATTATTTTCCTCAGGGCCTCCTGTGTGGAGTTAATGTAAAAAAATATATATATATATATATATATATATATATTTGCCTTCGCAGGGTTTCGATTCCGCGATCTACGGATTGTGAGTCAAGAACCTCACCCCTCGACCATATTTTGTTAACGAATACGTTTTCTATAAGTATTTAAAATATGCCATTTTTGATTTTCCGCCAAAACAATAATACCTGTGTTAGATTTTGTTGTTATTGCGGATGGCGTGACTGACGTCACGCCGGTCAACGTTGGTAGGTTCCTAGTGACAGCTTTGTTAGCAGCCAGTAGCGTAGCCAAAATGACGGCGTAGCCAAATCGAACCGTTTGGGAATTGTTCAGTTTCAGATCGTTTTTAAAATCAATAAATGTTATAGAAGGTATTAAAAATACACATTTTTAATACGATTATCACAATCAGAGAAATAAACCTTAATTTTGAATAACCCACTAGTTGTTATCCTAAATTCTAGAAGGTCCGGTTAAATCCACCTTTGCTTCGACACTTGTTGAATTCGTTCACATGACCGTTATTTCGTGGCTATGCTTTTAGAAATTACCTGATTAAAGAAAACGACTCCGCTTTTATCGTGATAGACGCTCACTGAAGCTTGGCTCTTTGGTCCTCTGTCACCAACAAGCTACATAGAAAAATGGCTCAATTAACAAAATATTCAGATACTTAACAGGTGAAAACATACGGTGGGTAACACTTTATAGTATTTGAGACTTGGATCGTACTTACACTGAAAGAATTGAAATTTCCGGATGAATTCGTTGCCAACGTTTTATTTTGTAGAACAGTGTTGTTGACCTCAAATACACTTGTACTTGAGAACGGGTGAAAGTAAACTTTTCTGGATCTAAAATTGGAGAAAAAAACAATATTAGCGTGATTAAGGACAGATTTACATTAAAACTTAGACATGGGTATTAATAATCCGTGATAGATTATATAAATAAAAATGAAATCATTATTAAAATGCTTTTTCGACGCGTGATAGCACAGTTCAGATATTTTGTAATTTCTGGCTCAACGCTACTATTTTCAGCTCACAACCTCATTTACATCCTGAGATGTCGAGTTTTCCAATATTAATTTAACTAAAATAAAAGATGAAGCAATGTTGTTTGTTACAAATTTTTCAATTGTAACAGAGTGAGAATGAAATAGATTTTGCCTGGTAATGTTTTCTTAAGATGAAGCAATACTAAATAATGCAAAAATCATACAAAACCGTATGTTTTTGTTTTGAAAATTGGATCGCTTAGAAGTAATATAGAAGCTTCCATTAAATACTGCGTGTAGAACATATCTTGGCCCTTAAAAATATCGGTCAGTCTTTTAATAAGCCTATAAAAAAATAAAATATAAAGTCTGTAAAAAACACTTTAAAGTTCAAACTCTCCTATTTATAAACCCCTTTTCGGATATGGTTTTATTGTTTAAAGTAGCAAATTCAGTTTCTTTTATAATAATCGCAAAAAAAAAATTATATTTTCGCCCGAAGTTCACAAAATAAAATTAAATATGCATTTTCCCGTTGTTATTTTACAGTACGGCCGGCAGTCGACGAATTTGGATTTTCAAAGTGAACTCTATGCCGTCCACCGAAAGGCTACATAACTAGTCACGCCGTTTTCAAGAAACGTAACGAAACCAGTTTCTTGGTCGGCGTAACCTGTTTCAAAACAGGTTATTTTTGTAACTAGTTATTTTCATTCAGCTTCAGTTACACACGAAACTGTATACCTCCACCAACTATAAAGTAAGACACGAAACGAAAATAAATTAAAGCACTATCTAGTATCTAAGTGTTTGTAGCTTTACAGTGAAATCAACATAATATATGAAATTAACTTCCCTTCATACTTTATTCAGGCTTAGGACTGGCTGCATTAAATGTATTTATGATTAATTAGTGTTTACCATGATAACATTTCACTTTAAACAATTGAAATTTAAAATGCATTATTTTCCGCCACCCCAAATGCAAAACGTTTCCTTTTATGGTAATTAAGGTGAATCTAAAGGTTTTTTCTAAAAATTATTCGTAATAAGCGTTGACAGTGCGATCGAAAATTTACCGAAAGTAAGTACTCAAAATTATATACAAGTACAACGACGAACTAAAACAAACTGTATTGTTTTACTTTAAATTCAAAAAATGGTCGCTCGCTTCCCAGAAACGGAAATATTCGATTCAAAATCTCGCACGCTCGGCCGGCCGGTAAACGCAACTATGCGAAACTACTCTGCACTAAGTTACTCACATCACACTTCCCAACACAGTAATAACGCATTTACAAAAATAACTACTTGTAATTTTACCGAAACTAGTTATTTCCGTTACACACCGCGTAGCTAGTTATTGTAACTAGTGACGTTAAATAACGCTCACGCCTAGTTCGCCCCGAACGGAGCGGGAAACGGACGCTAGGCTCCCGTCGCTTTGTTCCGTGAAATCAATTTTAAAATTCTGTTTTACTACAATAAACAATGCGTAAAAAATGAGTTAATGTTTTTTACAGGCCTTTACGAAATCAACCTGTAAAAAAAATCTCAAATACCTTTTCCTACCTTTCCAAAAGCTTTTTCTCAAGTATTTTTAAACTCCTCCCATAAAACGGCGTGAATTCCGAGTTCGATTTTTTCCTGGACTATTGGATCGCCTTAAGGTGATAATAGTACAGGAAAAATCTAAACCGGAATCCACGCCTCTTTTTGGGAGGAGTTTAAAAATACTTGACAAGACTTGAAAAAAAGCTTTTGGAAAGATTGGAAAAGGAATTTGAGAGTTGTTTTTTACCGGTTGATTTCGTAAAGGCCTGTAAAAAGCATGAACTCCTTTCTTACGCATTGTTTAATGTAATTACAAGGAAATTTAAAATTGATTTCACGGAACCAAGCGACAAGGGACATCTAGGGACGTATATTCCCCATCGCAGACGGGGCGGAACGAATACAAAATGGGTGTGGCACGTATGTAGTCCTCAGGTGGACGACATAAGGTTCACTTAAAAAATCCAAATTCGTCGAGTGCCGGCCGCATTGATTGATGTCAAAAATAACAACGCGAACTAAGTTATTCTTCTGTATCTATTTTGTGTATTGTGGTTTCATTTTATATTTGTGATTTAATGTTATATTAATATTGTTAAATTGACCTGCTGACAAAACAAAGCTGGATCCGCTCTTGGATAAAACTATGTCCGAAAAGGGGTTTATAAGTAGGAGAGTTTTCCCTTGAAAGTGTTTTTTTATAGACCTAATACTTTATTTTTTTCTAGGCTTATTAAAAGATTTTCAAAGACCAAAATATGTTCTACACGCAGTATTTAATTGGAGCATCTGTAATTCATGATTTTCTTAATATCGGTGGCCGAGCAAACTCATCGTCAAAACAGGGCAATACGAGTACGTCAACAATAATAGGGAATACATGACAATTGTTTGCAACTTCACCAACAATACGTAAATACCTTGCCGACAAGAAATTGTAGTAAAACGTTGCTCATGTAATTTAATTTAATTTCGTGTATGTCAATAACCATAAGATAAATAAATTTTCTCACTATTACTACCACTATCCTACTCCTACACCCGATTTGCCATTTGTTTAGTCCAGTAATAGTGAAATTTAGTGAATCAGTACCCAAAGAAATTCTCAATTAGAGAGGTATTATTACCACCATTTAAAAATATTTGCATTACATGTACATAATTAAAAAAATAATTGTACTTATACCTAACTTTAAGTATGCTCCAAAAATTATTATTAACACGTTTGTTTCAGTTATTTTACAATTTATATGTATGAAAAAATGTACAGTGTTTCTTTAAATGCTGTTTAAGATACTGACTGCGAGATTCTTGCTCTATTTTAAACGAGTCGTGTTTTATTAAACATTTTCGCAATTTTCGCATTGATTTTATCGCAGTAAATGTTAGCGCTCTCCTCTAACATTCGTAATTTCGTATCTCTCCATCTTCTTCTTTTCGGGCGCGGTTGCAGAGCCTTAAATAAGTTATTAATTTGGGCAAACTAAGTAATTCATGCGTATTTAGATTGAAACGAAACTTGCAAATGTTAAATCCATGATGTACAACTTTAAACGTACATTAAATGAATGAATAATCATATATATTTACAGCATTTCTTGTTTTAAACTAGAATCGCCCTTCTGCTATGGCGGTTGCATACACACCAAACTTTTCGGCGTTTTTGCAATGTGCAAGATGGTATTTTATTCAGTTACTCGATCAGAATCGAGAAATCGGAATCGGAGTTTGAATTTGAAAAAAATCGAAATCGGAATTCGTGTGTGATGACTCCATCGACTCGTCGCGACGGCCGGCAGCATAAATATACTAATCCGTCGGCAGTCGACTAAAGCAATAAGCCTAGTTGTGATACATACATCACTTGACTGGAGTAACTTTGAAAGAGTGACGTGTCTAATCTAATCCATGAAAGTAAGTTGCATGCAAAACTTAAAATTTGATTTTGTTTTTCTGGCAGACATTAATATTTCAGAAGTAATTTTTTTTTTTTACGTTCTGAGTAAAATCTCAAATTATAACATTTAATCAAATGAAGACAAGGACAACATAGATAAAAATAAATATTCATCCTAGACTTACAGAAAAGTCAATAGATGTCGCGTATTAAAAATAAAATGGATAAAAATTTATCCAGACACTATCTAGATAGCATTTAGGTCGAGTTGAATCTTGCAATCATGTATAAAGATAGCAGCCAATAATATGTGCGTTAAGAAAATGAAGATAATGTTGGTAGTTTTTAGTCGAAGTATGATACAGTTAAAAGTGACCAAATTTGATATGGGTTCCGTAGCTCAGTTGGTAGAGCACCTGCCATGTAAGCAAAGGGTCCTGGGTTCATGTCCCAGTGGAGCCAATAACTTTTTCTGTTTCTAGATTTTCGATTGAGTTTCCCTAATATTGTCTTCATTTAAATAAATTATTATTGTTGAACTTTCCCATCAGCTTGTTTGTTGGCCAAGGCGAGGCCGAAGATGCCGTCGGTCCACTGGAAGCTGACGCCCCCTACCAAGTAGTCCCTAGCCAAAGGGTCAAAGTGGAAGTACAAGTGGATGACCCGCCAGGAGTCGTCGTCCTTCAGGCTGTATACCACCAGCCCGTTGGTGACGATGTCGGGAAGGTATGCAAAAGCCTCCGCACAGGTTTCTCCTACATCAACGACCTGAAAATTTAAAAGATTTTTTGTAAATTTGATAAATTTGTGCAGTCATGACTCATAACGCGTGTTTCCGGAAAGATATTTGCTTAACTTTAAAAAATTACCTAGATCTGATCGCTGGCCGGCAGCGGTTTTGAGTTATTGGTGATTCGATTGTTTAGTGACTGAATTGACGGGTCTTTTGCCCTCACCAGGTGGACACTCTCGATATTATACGTCAATGCTCTCGACCCATCGCCTTGCACCGCAGTTGAAAGGGTGGATTCATACGTCACTCCTGGATAACACTGACCCCCAGATTCCTTCCCACCCCTCATACCTTTTTCCTTTCCAAAAGTACCTTTCCATTAATTCCATAAAAATACCCTTAACACAGTATCCAGACATAGGCCCTAAAGGAAATTATTTTCTATTTAAATAAATGAAGACAATATAAGCGAAACTCAATCTAAAATCTGGAAACAGAAAAATCAGAAAAACATATTGACACCTCTGGACATTCATGTCCCAGAGGTGTCAATATGTTTTTTCTGATTTTTCTGTTTCCAGATTTTAGATTGAGTTTCGCTTATATTGTCTTCATTTATTTAAATATTACAATTTGAGGTTTTACTCATAAAGTTAAAAATTAAAAATAAGAAATTATTTTCAATTACAATAATCGAGCTCTCACAAACCCTCACTTTTCACCACACCTCAAAATGTCAATACCTCTAATAACTTCAGAAAAATTAATATTATTAATTGATGAGATTGAGCGTTTAAATTAATTAAAATAAAATAACATTAATGAGTAATTACCTTAATTGAAAAAATATACAATAAAAAATATTGCTATAGTGAACTCATAATTTACATAGAGTGTTTTTGGAACCAAAGTTTTGGAAAAAAATGTTGTTGCAATCCGTTGTCACGGAATTTAGCCTCTTCACATCACTGTAAATTTCGTAGCTTGGCTCAATGGCTTCTAAAACTACTGCAACCCTGTGGAAAGCCATCCTCTGTTTCATTCTTTGAACTTCTTCAGCGCTGTTCGTGTGTTCGAGAAATCATACAGCTTTTTTATCTTTGGATTGTGATATTATTGCATAAAGTAATACTGATGTTTTCATTTTATTACGTTGGTGTCGTAGAGGTAAGTCGTCATTTATTATTCTAATGATTAGTAGGTAGTTTTGTAATTACTTATTCTTATTATTATATTAAGGACACAAGGAAAAATTGCTATCGGGGTACCAAAATGAAATTTCTTACAATATTGGGGAAAACTGACGAGTCTTCAAAGTCCAGATCCTTGAGATTGTATCTTTTCAGAAGGACATCTGTTTTCAGGTCAAAAATTAGAATCGATGGCCGCAGTATTTCAGTTGTGTTTCCTGAAAAATATTGTAAATCTAATAAACGAATCATTTTAGCTATTATTAAATTATTTACGTAAAAGAACTAACGAATTATTACACCACAGTTACCTACGACCACCACTCTGACATATGACATGATCTGAGTACTGACTCTTGACATGATCTAATCCAAGTATTTAGTTCATGTGATCGCGCCATGACTTTCTGGGCGTTCACGACTTGTTATGTTTCCATCCACTTGTGCATCACATATTCAACCAACACTTCTTTCTCCGGCTATTGCCTCTAGACTCGAGACGTCCAAACCATCGAAGCGTCCTATTATAAAAACCTTGATCCAAACCTCTACGCTCATACCTGACATTATTTTTACCATAAACTAGCAATCTCATTTCGACTGCATTCTGTCGTCCTTCCTTTTCATACTCGCTGCCTTATATTATAGGAAATCAAAACTAAATTGTGGACTTATTAAATACTTAAAAAAAAACTAGTGTGCTTTAGACCACACGACTGAAGTAAAACTTCTTTAGCTCCATCTATATGATAGGAAGAGAGAAAGAAAATGTGCGCGCGCACTGCTCTCTCTTGCTCCTACAGTGTGATACAGACAATAGGCCTGCACTGTGTCTTAGATATACGAAACGTAACTGGCTATGAGATAAAGAGAGAAAGGAAATGTGTACTCGCACATCTCTCTCTTGCCCCTACAGTAACATACGAAACATAACTCTCTCTCTTTCTATCATCACTAACTTATATCTCCCTCTCAACTACCGTTCGCCTCACTTTTTGTAACGCTCTCGTTACGCACTCACCAGCTTACTCCCCAAGTCAAGCTTGCGTAAACAAGTTTTACTTTAAAAAATTTACCCAGAAAATCAGCAACGCCGGTGTCCATAACCCAAAGTCTGTCACACCTGTCGACAAACACTCTAAACGGAGACACTATGGTTGCATTATCCTTTGGTTGACCTGTCGCTGCCACAACCTGGCCAGAAGGGTTGAAATTGGTATCCCACGAAGGATACGGCTTTAGAGAGGTCTTGTTGGAACCTATCTCAACATAATTCAGGGCGGATGCCACACCCGCCCTCCACCTAGGAATAGTGATGAAAAGCTTGTCCATCCAGATTGCTATGCCGAGGATAAGGTTGTTCTCGGGAATGTATGCCCCACTGGAGATGGCCTTCTTCTCAAATTCTGCGTCAGGCCATTCAAATGTCACTTGGTTCCACGAAAACTCTTCTCTCATTTGGACTCCCAACGACAACTGGACCATACCCAGAACGACGAACAAAACTTGATGAATCCTAGAAAAACGTTTATTTTTGATGAAATTTTACACACTTGACCTCTAAAACAAAATAAAGGTCACTATCTACACTATGACATTTCGAAAAACATTTAATAAAGCCTAGGCAACGCCGGGTACTTTCGCTAGTTAACTAGAAATAGTCGGCGGGGTGAAGATGGTCATTATGCATTATGTTAGCCTATCTCTAATGGGAGGGGGTCCCACAATATAACGAACAAAATATTTCATTATGTTAGGATAAATAAATGCGTTTTTACATTGATGCACACATGAGTTCACTGCGACGTAATTTTTAAACTAACTCTGTATAAAAAGGTGAGTCGATCTTTTATAGATAAATTTGTGTTTGTTAATAAATGTCATAATAAATATGATAACCTTCTGAAAAAGTTAAAAATTGATCCGAAAAAACCACAGATTTTATCAGTAACGCGAATCAAATTCGTAATTTAGTTTAATAATAATAGTGATAGGTCTACCTTACCCAATAGTATTTCTCATTATACAGCTTGGCATAATAACATTCTAGAAATATATTCAAATGGTATTATTTTTATTCATTAGGCACCAAGCTACTCACGTTGTCTTTGATATTTTTGTTCTTCACACTCGACTTTGACAGTTTGTTTTTAACAAATATCATCGTTCAAAGGGAAAACAAGTAACCAGATTTTTAGGTTTTTTTAATTTAGAATTTTGTTGTGTTAAAATTAAGGAAAATTTTGTTTTAGATGAATGGCTATTTGATACATTCATTTCCCAAATACAAAAAATCGCCCTTCCATGTAAAGTGTTAAACATAAAATTGTCTTAGAATATAATGTAGAATCATCTGCTTTCGGAAAGTACAACTAAGTATTTTATGAACATCGTTTGTTTTTAAGTAAAAGTATGCACTTGGACCATTACGCATTTTTAAATATACTGTCATTTTCCTAAGAGCCATCTTTGTGTTATCATTTAAGACTCCGTTATAAGCGATCAAAAAGAAGAAGAAGATTACTGACGATGTTTTGAAATGGAAATGTATTTATGAAAATTCGAATGATAGAGGGAGGGCGCTAATAAATACAATGAACAGGCGAGCGACTGTTGTGGAAAAAAATGATTAAACACGTCTGAGCTAAGTATCATTTATTTATTTATTTATTAACGGTATAAATATACCATAAATACATACTACTTGTCACAAAATATTAGTTGTAGGTACATAAGATATAATTAAAAAAAGAGTTATAAATTAATTATGGCATTTCATTAAGAAATGACACAAAGAGCTACAATTACATTCAATACTATTTATGGAAACATTGTGATTTTTTTTCATTTACATAAAAAAATGTTAACAACAAATAATGTCAGACTGTCCATACGGCAATAGTATTATAAAAACGGCACAAAAAGACGGAAGTGGGGTAATGTCTATTGTGTTTCGGATTTGGGCTTATTTGTTAGAAAATACTGCATATTCCAGATGCCTACATTTTACTCACTGTTGGTTATCATGTTTATTTGGGTAGTCATTGTATTATGAAGCTAATTTGAATATAACGCCTTTATCTATTGCTATCGTACGGTCTGACATACCCTTTTTCAATTTTACTAAAAAAAGGTCTAAATTAAATTACACACCTAATCAAAATAATTAATAACTAATAATTATAAAAAAAAAAATAATAATTTTACTGTAAATTCAACGATTTTTAAATGCAATCTTCAAGTATTTGCGTAAATTATTTCAGTTGTGTAAAAGTAAAGGATACTTGATGCATCCGAAACTTTTTACGAATTACAGCTGCAAATGCACTTGGTAATGGTTAATGGACTGTAAATACTAATAATGAAACGAAATGGTGTTTGCTGGAATTAGGTGATAATATGTGTAGGATAAACTAGGGAAGCAAGGAAGACGGGTAACCATTCATTTCCCACTGTAGTTCTGCGAAGGAATACACAACACAATCACAATATACATTCTTTATATTGTTCCACCGCGATACCGCGAAGTAATTATCGCCACAACAACACAAATAAGTAGGTACAAAACAATATTGTATTTTCGAGATGTTAAAATACCTATCTATGAACACGATTAACACCAACAATTTGCTTCCGAGGTAGTCCCAATTCTTATTCTGTTTTTCAGATAATAATTGCACTCGAATTTGGCAATATTCTCTTGTCCTTATTCCAAATACAACATGCATTCCAGCAAGGTGATGTGGTTAGGGAGGGGAGGTAGGGAAGACCTAGGAGAGTTGTGACAATTTTTAATTTAACGGAGATATCTCGCTCAAGAAACATTCCACAGTTATGACTTATGTGAATTAAGGTAGCACCATTCCTTCCCTTTCTAAAACAAGAAAAGAAAATTGATTAAAGTATTACGGTTTTCGAGAAAACCAACAAAAAGAAAAACTACTCCCTCTGTCACAACTCCCCTATCACCGAGGTAAGTTGTGACAGGTGCCGAGGTAAGTTGTGATAGCTTTGTATTTAGACTATTTGAGTATTTCGACACTAGCAGTGCCTTTATCAGTCTTTCGTGTATAGTTATTAGGCATTCTGAAACAAAAAAAGTAGTCATCCAGCATGCAACATCACACCACAAGTCCAAATATTTTTTTAATGAAAAATGAATGTTTTGAGACAAGCTTTTATTGCGGACTGTACTTGCATTTAGTATATTTGACCTTAATATACGAATGCACAAAAACACATACAGACATAGCAAATTAATTGTAAAAAGTTTCGAAATAACCCAGCAGAAAAATGAAGTCAAAAGGAGAGTTGTGACAGACTCTACTAGGTACTCAAAATTACGACTTGGTCCGAAAAATGATTCATATTTTCTAAACACGATGCAAACACAAAAGATCAATGCAACGCTTTGAGACTTAAATAACCATACAATTTAAGAAAAAATAACACAACAACGCACAAGTAATAAGAAATTATATAAATTCTATCAAAATTTTAAAGAAAAACTTACTTTTCGCATTTTTTTGTACGCAGACGCTGTAATTACGCAACCGCTTCTCGTGCGCCGCTGGCGGGTACCGAGTGAAGTAGCGCGTCTCTAAAGCGACAAATGGGCGGTTTTACAATATCGCTAACTATTATAGGTAGGGAGAAATCATCTTTGTCACAACTCTCCTCTGTCACAACTCTCCTAGGTCTCCCCTACTGGATAAATGATAAATGACAGGAGTATTTTCGCTAACTATATGAATACCGTTAAAATGTGTGGAATATTAAAAGTTTATTTTTCTGATTCTGATCATGTGTGATTATAATAATTCCATTCATAATTATTGACATCAAAACCCGCACATTTCAAAACGGATCCTACATAGAATCTTACGATAGCTACAACGTCATTATGACATAGCAAACGCCACTGGCTGGTAAGACGGCTGTCAGAAACGTTGTCCGGCATGACGTCAACGCCGCCGAGTTCACGAATAAAACCGATCATGTCGTTTTGATGGCAAACCAAAAATGGCCCATTTTAAATCTTTATAGAAATTTATTCGTCAAAATAAAAATAACATTATTATGGTATTTTGTTCCTAAAATAAAAAAATAAATAGAAAATACCCTTTACCAGGTGGGACACCAAAATTTGAGGAGGTCAAATTCCACATCGGAAAAAAGGACTTTAAACTATGCCCTGAAAACGTAAAATTTAATCATAT